>CAXAJV010000487.1:1200000-1800000 GCA_963969225.1 Xylocopa violacea
TTACGTTATTGATGAATATAAAGGTCCCACGCAGACGTAGAGGCCAACTCGCCAAGTATGTTGTCAAATATTACCGCCGAGATGTTAGGTTGGGTTAGGTTAGGTTATATTACGTTGTTGATGTATATAAATGTCCCACGGAGACGTAGAGGCCAACTCGCCAGGTATGTTTTCAAATATTACCGCCGAGATGTTAGGTTTGGTTAGGTTAAGTTATATTACGTTATTGATGTATATAAAGGTCCCACGGAGACGTAGAGGCCAACAAGCCAGGAATGTTGTCAAATATTACCGCCGAGATGTTAGGTTGGGTTAAGTTAGGTTATATTTCGTTATTGATGTATATGAAGGTCCCACGGAGACGTAGAGGCCAACTCGCCAAGTATGTTGTCAAATATTACCGCCGAGATGTTAGGTTGGGTTAGGTTAGGTTATATTACGTTACTGATGTATATAAAGGTCCCACGGAGACGCAGAAGCCAACTCGCCAGGTATGTTTTCAAATATTACCGCCGAGATGTTAGGTTTGGTTAGGTTAAGTTATATTACGTTATTGATGTATATAAAGGTCCCACGGAGACGTAGAGGCCAACTCGCCCGGTATGTTGTCAAATATTACCGCCGAGATGTTAGGTTGGGTTAGGTTAGGTTATATTACGTTATTGATGTATACAAAGGTCCCACGGGAACGTAGAGGCCAACTCGCCAGGAATGTTTTCAAATATTACCGCCGAGATGTTAGGTTGGGTTAGGTTATGTTATATCACGTTATAGATGTATATAAAGGTCCCGCGGAGACGTAGAGGCCAACTCGCCAGGAATGTTGTCAAATATTACCGCCGAGATGATAGGTTGGGTTAGGTTACGTTATATTACGTGATTGATGTTTATGAAGGTCAAACGGAGACGTAGAGGACAACTCGCCAGGAATGATGTCAAATATTACCGCCGAGATGTTAGGTTGGGTTAGGTTAGGTTATATTACGTTATGGATGTCTATAAAGGTCCCACGGTGACGTAGAGGCCAACTCGCCAGGAATGTTTTCAAATATTACCGCCGAGATGTTATTTTGGGTTAGGATAGGTTATATTACGTTACTGATGTATATAAAGGTCCCACGGAGACGCAGAAGCCAACTCGCCAGGTATGTTTTCAAATATTACCGCCTAGATGTTAGGTTGGGCTTGGTTAGGTTATATTACGTTATTGATGTGTATAACGGTCCCACGGAGACGTAGAGGCCAACAAGTCAGGAATGTTGTCAAATATTACCGCCGAGATGTTAGGTTGGGTTAAGTTACGTTATATTTCGTTATTGATGTATATGAAGGTCCCACGGAGACGTAGAGGCCAACTCGCCAGGTATGTTGTCAAATATTATCGCCGAGATGATAGGTTGGGTTAGGTTAGGTTATATTGCGTTATTGATGTATACGAAGGTCAGAGGGAGACGTAGAGGTCAACTCGCCAGGAATGTTGTGAAATATTACCGCCGAGATGTTAGGTTGGGTTAGGTTAGGTTATATTACGTTATTGATGTATATAAATGTCCCACGGAGACGTAGAGGCCAACTCGCCAGGTATGTTTTCAAATATTACCGCCGAGATGTTAGGTTTGGTTAGGTTAAGTTATATTACGTTATTGATGTATATAAAGGTCCCACGGAGACGTAGAGGCCAACTCGCCCGGTATGTTGTCAAATATTACCGCCGAGATGTTAGGTTGGGTTAGGTTAGGTTATATTACGTTATTGATGTATATAAAGGTCCCACGGAAACGTAGAGGCCAACTCGCCAGGAATGTTTTCAAATATTACCGCCGAGATGTTATTTTGGGTTAGGATAGGTTATATTACGTTATTGATGTATATAAAGGTCCCGCGGAGACGTAGAGGCCAACTCGCCAGGAATGTTGTCAAATATTACCGCCGAGATGATAGGTTGGGTTAGGTTACGTTATATTACGTTAATGATGTTTATGAAGGTCAAACGGAGGCGTAGAGTCCAACTCGCCAGGAATGTTGTCAAATATTACCGCCGAGAAGTTAGGTTGGGTTAGGTTAGGTTATATTACGTTATTGATGTATATAAATGTCCCACGGAGACGTAGAGGCCTACTCGCCAGGTATGTTTTCAAATATTACCGCCGAGATGTTAGGTTTGGTTAGGTTAAGTTATATTACGTTATTGATGTATATAAAGGTCCCACGGAGACGTAGAGGCCAACTCGCCCGGTATGTTGTCAAATATTACCGCCGAGATGTTAGGTTGGGTTAGGTTAGGTTATATTACGTTATTGATGTATATAAAGGTCCCACGGAAACGTAGAGGCCAACTCGCCAGGAATGTTTTCAAATATTACCGCCGAGATGTTAGGTTGGGTTAGGTTATGTTATATCACGTTATAGATGTATATAAAAGTCCCGCGGAGACGTAGAGGCCAACTCGCCAGGAATGTTGTCAAATATTACCGCCGAGATGTTATTTTGGGTTAGGATAGGTTATATTACGTTACTGATGTATATAAAGGTCCCACGGAGACGTAGAGGCCAACTCGCCAGGTATGTTTTCAAATATTACCGCCGAGATGTTAGGTTTGGTTAGGTTAAGTTATATTACGTTATTGATGTATATAAAGGTCCCACGGAGACGTAGAGGCCAACAAGCCAGGAATGTTGTCAAATATTACCGCCGAGATGTTAGGTTGGGTTAAGTTAGGTTATATTTCGTTATTGATGTATATGAAGGTCCCACGGAGACGTAGAGGCCAACTCGCCAAGTATGTTGTCAAATATTACCGCCGAGATGTTAGGTTGGGTTAGGTTAGGTTATATTACGTTACTGATGTATATAAAGGTCCCACGGAGACGCAGAAGCCAACTCGCCAGGTATGTTTTCAAATATTACCGCCGAGATGTTAGGTTTGGTTAGGTTAAGTTATATTACGTTATTGATGTATATAAAGGTCCCACGGAGACGTAGAGGCCAACTCGCCCGGTATGTTGTCAAATATTCCCGCCGAGATGTTAGGTTGGGTTAGGTTAGGTTATATTACGTTATTGATGTATACAAAGGTCCCACGGGAACGTAGAGGCCAACTCGCCAGGAATGTTTTCAAATATTACCGCCGAGATGTTAGGTTGGGTTAGGTTATGTTATATCACGTTATAGATGTATATAAAGGTCCCGCGGAGACGTAGAGGCCAACTCGCCAGGAATGTTGTCAAATATTACCGCCGAGATGATAGGTTGGGTTAGGTTACGTTATATTACGTTATTGATGTTTATGAAGGTCAAACGGAGACGTAGAGGACAACTCGCCAGGAATGATGTCAAATATTACCGCCGAGATGTTAGGTTGGGTTAGGTTAGGTTATATTACGTTATGGATGTCTATAAAGGTCCCGCGGTGACGTAGAGGCCAACTCGCCAGGAATGTTTTCAAATATTACCGCCGAGATGTTATTTTGGGTTAGGATAGGTTATATTACGTTACTGATGTATATAAAGGTCCCACGGAGACGCAGAAGCCAACTCGCCAGGTATGTTTTCAAATATTACCGCCTAGATGTTAGGTTGGGCTTGGTTAGGTTATATTACGTTATTGATGTGTATAACGGTCCCACGGAGACGTAGAGGCCAACAAGTCAGGAATGTTGTCAAATATTACCGCCGAGATGTTAGGTTGGGTTAAGTTACGTTATAATTCGTTATTGATGTATATGAAGGTCCCACGGAGACGTAGAGGCCAACTCGCCAGGTATGTTGTCAAATATTACCGCCGAGATGTTAGGTTGGGTTAGGTTAGGTTATATTACGTTATTGATGTATATAAATGTCCCACGGAGACGTAGAGGCCAACTCGCCAGGTATGTTTTCAAATATTACCGCCGAGATGTTAGGTTTGGTTAGGTTAAGTTATATTACGTTATTGATGTATATAAAGGTCCCACGGAGACGTAGAGGCCAACTCGCCCGGTATGTTGTCAAATATTACCGCCGAGATGTTAGGTTGGGTTAGGTTAGGTTATATTACGTTATTGATGTATATAAAGGTCCCACGGAGACGTAGAGGCCAACTCGCCAGGAATGTTGTCAAATATTACCGCCGAGATGTTAGGTTGGGTTAGGTTAGGTTATATTACGTTATGGATGTCTATAAAGGTCCCACGGTGACGTAGAGGCCAACTCGCCAGGAATGTTTTCAAATATTACCGCCGAGATGTTAGGTTGGGTTAGGTTATGTTATATCACGTTATAGATGTATATAAAAGTCCCGCGGAGACGTAGAGGCCAACTCGCCAGGAATGTTGTCAAATATTACCGCCGAGATGATAGGTTGGGTTAAGTTACGTTATATTTCGTTATTGATGTATATGAAGGTCCCACGGAGACGTAGAGGCCAACTCGCCAGGTATGTTTTCAAATATTACCGCCGAGATGTTAGGTTGGGTTAGGTTAAGTTATATTACGTTATTGATGTATATAAAGGTCCCACGGAGACGTAGAGGCCAACTCGCCAGGTATGTTGTCAAATATTACCGCCGAGATGTTAGGTTGGGTTAGGTTAGGTTATATTACGTTATTGATGTATATAAAAGTCCCGCGGAGACGTAGAGGCCAACTCGCCAGGAATGTTGTCAAATATTACCGCCGAGATGATAGGTTGGGTTAGGTTACGTTATATTACGTTATTGATGTTTATGAAGGTCAAACGGAGACGTAGAGGACAACTCGCCAGGAATGATGTCAAATATTACCGCCGAAATGTTAGGTTGGGTTAGGTTAGGCTATATTACGTTATTGATGTATATTAAGGTCCCACGGAGACGTAGATGTCAAATCGCCATGAATGTTTTCAAATATTACCGCCGAGATGTTAGGTTGGGTTAGGTTAGGTTATATTACGTTATAGATGTATATAAAGGTCCCGCGGAGACGTAGAGGCCAACAAGCCAGGAATGTGATCAAATATTACCGCCGAGATGTTAGGTTGGGTTAGGTTAGGTTATATTACGTTATTGATGTATATAAATGTCCCACGGAGACGTAGAGGCCAACTCGCCAGGTATGTTTTCAAATATTACCGCCGAGATCTTAGGTTGGGTTAGGTTAAGTTATATTACGTTATTGATGTATATAAAGGTCCCACGGAGACGTAGAGGCCAACTCGCCAGGTATGTTGTCAAATATTACCGCCGAGATGTTAGGTTGGGTTAGGTTAGGTTATATTACGTTATTGATGTATATAAAGGTCCCGCGGAGACGTAGAGGCCAACTCGCCAGGAATGTTGTCAAATATTACCGCCGAGATGATAGGTTGGGTTAGGTTACGTTATATTACGTTATTGATGTTTATGAAGGACAAACGGAGACGTAGAGGACAACTCGCCAGGAATGATGTCAAATATTACCGCCGAGATGTTAGGTTGGGTTAGGTTAGGTTATATTACGTTATGGATGTCTATAAAGGTCCCACGGTGACGTAGAGGCCAACTCGCCAGGAATGTTTTCAAATATTACCGCCGAGATGTTATTTTGGGTTAGGATATGTTATATTACGTTACTGATGTATATAAAGGTCTCACAGAGACGCAGAAGCCAACTCGCCAGGTATGTTTTCAAATATTACCGCCGAGATGTTAGGTTGGGCTAGGTTAGGTTATATTACGTTATTGATGTGTATAAACGTCCCACGGAGACGTAGAGGCCAACAAGTCAGGAATGTTGTCAAATATTACCGCCGAGATGTTAGGTTGGGTTAAGTTACGTTATATTTCGTTATTGATGTATATGAAGGTCCCACGGAGACGTAGAGGCCAACTCGCCAGGTATGTTGTCAAATATTACCGCCGAGATGTTAGGTTGGGTTAGGTTAGGTTATATTACGTTATTGATGTATATAAAGGTCCCACGGAGACGTAGAGGCCAACTCGCCCGGTATGTTGTCAAATATTACCGCCGAGATGTTAGGTTGGGTTAGGTTAGGTTATATTACGTTATTGATGTATATAAAGGTCCCACGGAAACGTAGAGGCCAACTCGCCAGGAATGTTTTCAAATATTACCGCCGAGATGTTAGGTTGGGTTAGGTTATGTTATATCACGTTATAGATGTATATAAAAGTCCCGCGGAGACGTAGAGGCCAACTCGCCAGGAATGTTGTCAAATATTACCGCCGAGATGATAGGTTGGGTTAGGTTACGTTATATTACGTTATTGATGTTTATGAAGGTCAAACGGAGACGTAGAGGACAACTCGCCAGGAATGATGTCAAATATTACCGCCGAGATGTTAGGTTGGGTTAGGTTATGTTATATCACGTTATAGATGTATATAAAAGTCCCGCGGAGACGTAGAGGTCAACTCGCCAGGAATGTTGTCAAATATTACCGCCGAGATGATAGGTTGGGTTAGGTTACGTTATATTACGTTATTGATGTTTATGAAGGTCAAACGGAGACGTAGAGGACAACTCGCCAGGAATGATGTCAAATATTACCGCCGAAATGTTAGGTTGGGTTAGGTTAGGCTATATTACGTTATTGATGTATATTAAGGTCCCACGGAGACGTAGATGTCAAATCGCCATGAATGTTTTCAAATATTACCGCCGAGATGTTAGGTTGGGTTAGGTTAGGTTATATTACGTTATAGATGTATATAAAGGTCCCGCGGAGACGTAGAGGCCAACAAGCCAGGAATGTGATCAAATATTACCGCCGAGATGTTAGGTTGGGTTACGTTAGGTTATATTACGTTATTGATGTATATAAATGTCCCACGGAGACGTAGAGGCCAACTCGCCAGGTATGTTTTCAAATATTACCGCCGAGATGTTAGGTTGGGTTAGGTTAAGTTATATTACGTTATTGATGTATATAAAGGTCCCACGGAGACGTAGAGGCCAACTCGCCAGGTATGTTGTCAAATATTACCGCCGAGATGTTAGGTTGGGTTAGGTTAGGTTATATTACGTTATTGATGTATATAAAGGTCCCGCGGAGACGTAGAGGCCAACTCGCCAGGAATGTTGTCAAATATTACCGCCGAGATGATAGGTTGGGTTAGGTTACGTTATATTACGTTATTGATGTTTATGAAGGTCAAACGGAGACGTAGAGGACAACTCGCCAGGAATGATGTCAAATATTACCGCCGAAATGTTAGGTTGGGTTAGGTTAGGCTATATTACGTTATTGATGTATATGAAGGTCCCACGGAGACGTAGATGCCAAATCGCCATGAATGTTTTCAAATATTACCGCCGAGATGTTAGGTTGGGTTAGGTTAGGTTATATTACGTTATTGATGTATATAAAGGTCCCACGGAGACGTAGAGGCCAACTCGCCAGGTATGTTTTCAAATATTATCGCCGAGATGATAGGTTGGGTTAGGTTAGGTTATATTGCGTTATTGATGTATACGAAGGTCAGAGGGAGACGTAGAGGTCAACTCGCCAGGAATGTTGTGAAATATTACCGCCGAGATGTTAGGTTGGGTTAGGTTAGGTTATATTACGTTATTGATGTATATAAATGTCCCACGGAGACGTAGAGGCCAACTCGCCAGGTATGTTTTCAAATATTACCGCCGAGATGTTAGGTTTGGTTAGGTTAAGTTATATTACGTTATTGATGTATATAAAGGTCCCACGGAGACGTAGAGGCCAACTCGCCCGGTATGTTGTCAAATATTACCGCCGAGATGTTAGGTTGGGTTAGGTTAGGTTATATTACGTTATTGATGTATATAAAGGTCCCACGGAAACGTAGAGGCCAACTCGCCAGGAATGTTTTCAAATATTACCGCCGAGATGTTATTTTGGGTTAGGATAGGTTATATTACGTTATTGATGTATATAAAGGTCCCGCGGAGACGTAGAGGCCAACTCGCCAGGAATGTTGTCAAATATTACCGCCGAGATGATAGGTTGGGTTAGGTTACGTTATATTACGTTAATGATGTTTATGAAGGTCAAACGGAGGCGTAGAGTCCAACTCGCCAGGAATGTTGTCAAATATTACCGCCGAGATGTTAGGTTGGGTTAGGTTAGGTTATATTACGTTATTGATGTATATAAATGTCCCACGGAGACGTAGAGGCCAACTCGCCAGGTATGTTTTCAAATATTACCGCCGAGATGTTAGGTTTGGTTAGGTTAAGTTATATTACGTTATTGATGTATATAAAGGTCCCACGGAGACGTAGAGGCCAACTCGCCCGGTATGTTGTCAAATATTACCGCCGAGATGTTAGGTTGGGTTAGGTTAGGTTATATTACGTTATTGATGTATATAAAGGTCCCACGGAAACGTAGAGGCCAACTCGCCAGGAATGTTTTCAAATATTACCGCCGAGATGTTAGGTTGGGTTAGGTTATGTTATATCACGTTATAGATGTATATAAAAGTCCCGCGGAGACGTAGAGGCCAACTCGCCAGGAATGTTGTCAAATATTACCGCCGAGATGTTATTTTGGGTTAGGATAGGTTATATTACGTTACTGATGTATATAAAGGTCCCACGGAGACGCAGAAGCCAACTGGCCAGGAATGTTGTCAAATATTACCGCCGAGATGTTAGGTTGGGTTAGGTTAAGTTATATTACGTTATTGATGTATATAAAGGTCCCACGGAGACGTAGAGGCCAACTCGCCAGGTATGTTGTCAAATATTACCGCCGAGATGTTAGGTTGGGTTAGGTTAGGTTATATTACGTTATTGATGTATATAAAGGTCCCGCGGAGACGTAGAGGCCAACTCGCCAGGAATGTTGTCAAATATTACCGCCGAGATGATAGGTTGGGTTAGGTTACGTTATATTACGTTATTGATGTTTATGAAGGTCAAACGGAGACGTAGAGGACAATTCGCCAGGAATGATGTCAAATATTACCGCCGAAATGTTAGGTTGGGTTAGGTTAGGCTATATTACGTTATTGATGTATATGAAGGTCCCACGGAGACGTAGATGCCAAATCGCCATGAATGTTTTCAAATATTACCGCCGAGATGTTAGGTTGGGTTAGGTTAGGTTATATTACGTTATTGATGTATATAAAGGTCCCACGGAGACGTAGAGGCCAACTCGCCAGGTATGTTTTCAAATATTACCGCCGAGATGATAGGTTGGGTTAGGTTAGGTTATATTGCGTTATTGATATATACGAAGGTCAAAGGGAGACGTAGAGGTCAACTCGCCAGGAATGTTGTGAAATATTACCGCCGAGATGTTAGGTTGGGTTAGGTTAGGTTATATTACGTTATTGATGTATATAAAGATCTTACGGAGGCGTAGAGGCCAACGCGCCAGGTATGTTTTCAAATACTACCGCCGAGATGTTAGGTTGGGTTAGGTTAGGTTATATTACGTTATTGATGTATATAAAGGCACACGGAGACGTAGAGTCCAAGTGGCCAGGAATGTTGTCAAATATTACCGCCGAGATGTTAGGTTGGGTTAGGTTAGGTTATATTACGTTATGGATGTCTATAAAGGTCCCACGGTGACGCAGAGGCCAACTCGCCAGGAATGTTTTCAAATATTACCGCCGAGATGTTATTTTGGGTTAGGATAGGTTATATTACGTTATTGATGTATAAAAGGATCCCACGGAGACGGAGAAGCCAACTCGCCAGTAATGTTTTCAAATATTACCGCCGAGATGTTAGGTTGGGTTAGGTTAGGTTATATTACGTTATTGATGTATATAAAGGTCCCACGGAGACGTAGAGGCCAACTCGCCAGAAATGATGTCAAATAATACCGCCGAGATTTTAGGTTGGGTTAGGTTAGGTTCAATTACGTCATTGATGTATATGAAGGTCCCACGGAGACGTAGAGGCCAACTCGCCAGGTATGTTGTCAAATATTACCGCCGAGATGATAGGTTGGGTTAGGTTACGTTATATTACGTTATTGATGTATATAAAGGTCCAACGAAGACGTAGATGCCAACAAGCCAGGAATGTGATCAAATATTACCGCCGAGATGTTAGGTTGGTTTAGGTTAGGTTATATCACGTTATAGATGTATATAAAGGTCCCGCGGAGACGTAGAGGCCAACAAGCCAGGAATGTGATCAAATATTACCGCCGGGATGTTAGGTTGGGTTAGGTTAGGTTATATTACGTTATTGATGTATATAAATGTCCCACGGAGACGTAGAGGCCAACTCGCCAGGTATGTTTTCAAATATTACCGCCGAGATGTTAGGTTGGGTTAGGTTAGGTTATATTACGTTATTGATGTATAAAAGGATCCCACGGAGACGGAGAAGCCAACTCGCCAGTAATGTTTTCAAATATTACCGCCGAGATGTTAGGTTGGGTTAGGTTAGGTTATATTACGTTATTGATGTATATAAAGGTCCCACGGAGACGTAGAGGCCAACTCGCCAGGTATGTTTTCAAATATTACCGCCGAGATGATAGGTTGGGTTAGGTTAGGTTATATTGCGTTATTGATGTATACGAAGGTCAAAGGGAGACGTAGAGGTCAACTCGCCAGGAATGTTGTGAAATATTACCGCCGAGATGTTAGGTTGGGTTAGGTTAGGTTATATTACGTTATTGATGTATATAAAGGTCTTACGGAGGCGTAGAGGCCAACGCGCCAGGTATGTTTTCAAATACTACCGCCGAGATGTTAGGTTGGGTTAGGTTAGGTTATATTACGTTATTGATGTATATAAAGGCACACGGAGACGTAGAGTCCAAGTGGCCCATGAATGTTGTCAAATATTACCGCCGAGATGTTAGGTTGGGTTAGGTTAGGTTATATTACGTTATGGATGTCTATAAAGGTCCCACGGTGACGCAGAGGCCAACTCGCCAGGAATGTTTTCAAATATTACCGCCGAGATGTTATTTTGGGTTAGGATAGGTTATATTACGTTATTGATGTATATAAAGGTCCCACGGAGACGTAGATGCCAAATCGCCATGAATGTTTTCAAATATTACCGCCGAGATGTTAGGTTGGGTTAGCCTAGGTTATATTACGTTATTGATGTATATAAAGGTCCCACGGAGACGTAGAGGCCAACTCGCCAGGTATTTTTTCGAATATTACCGCCGAGAAGTTAGGTTGGGTTAGATTAGGTTATATTACGTTATTGATGTATAAAAAGATCCCACGGAGACGGAGAAGCCAACTGGCCAGGAATGTTTTCAAATATTACCGCCTATATGTTAGGTTGGGTTAGGTTAGGTTATATTACGTTATTGATGTATAAAAAGATCCCAAGGAGACGGAAAAGCCAACTGGCCAGGAATGTTTTCAAATATTACCGCCTATATGTTAGGTTGGGTTAGGTTAGGTTATATTACGTTATCAATGTCTATAAAGGTCCCACGGTGACGTAGAGGCCAACAAGCTAGGAATGTGATCAAATATTACCGCCGAGATGTTAGGTTGGGTTAGGTTAGGTTATACTACGTTATTGATGTATATAAAGGTCCCACGGAGACGGAGAAGCCAACTCGCCAGGAATGTTTTCAAATATTACCGCCGAGATGTTAGGTTGGGTTAGGTTAGGTTTAATTACATTATTGATGTATATGAAGGTCAAACGGAGACGTAGAGGCCAACTCGCCAGAAATGATGTCAAATAATACCGCCGAGATTTTAGGTTGGGTTAGGTTAGGTTCAATTACGTCATTGATGTATATGAAGGTCCCACGGAGACGTAGAGGCCAACTCGCCAGGTATGTTGTCAAATATTACCGCCGAGATGATAGGTTGGGTTAGGTTACGTTATATTACGTTATTGATGTATATAAAGGTCCAACGAAGACGTAGATGCCAACAAGCCAGGAATGTGATCAAATATTACCGCCGAGATGTTAGGTTGGTTTAGGTTAGGTTATATCACGTTATAGATGTATATAAAGGTCCCGCGGAGACGTAGAGGCCAACAAGCCAGGAATGTGATCAAATATTACCGCCGGGATGTTAGGTTGGGTTAGGTTAGGTTATATTACGTTATTGATGTATATAAATGTCCCACGGAGACGTAGAGGCCAACTCGCCAGGTATGTTTTCAAATATTACCGCCGAAATGTTAGGTTGGGTTAGGTTAGGTTATATTACGTTATTGATGTATAAAAGGATCCCACGGAGACGGAGAAGCCAACTCGCCAGTAATGTTTTCAAATATTACCGCCGAGATGTTAGGTTGGGTTAGGTTAGGTTATATTACGTTATTGATGTATATAAAGGTCCCACGGAGACGTAGAGGCCAACTCGCCAGGTATGTTTTCAAATATTACCGCCGAGATGATAGGTTGGGTTAGGTTAGGTTATATTGCGTTATTGATGTATACGAAGGTCAAAGGGAGACGTAGAGGTCAACTCGCCAGGAATGTTGTGAAATATTACCGCCGAGATGTTAGCTTGTGTTAGGTTAGGTTATATTACGTTATTGATGTATATAAAGGTCTTACGGAGGCGTAGAGGCCAACTCGCCAGGTATGTTTTCAAATATTACCGCCGAGATGTTAGGTTGGGTTAGGTTAGGTTATATTACGTTATTGATGTATACGAAGGTCAAAGGGAGACGTAGGGGTCAACTCGCCAGGAATGTTGTGAAATATTACCGCCGAGATGTTAGGTTGGGTTAGGTTAGGTTATATTACGTTATTGATGTATATAAAGGTCCACGGAGACGCAGAGGCGAACTCGCCAGGAATGTTGTCAAATATTACCGCCGAGATGTTAGGTTGGGTTAGGTTAGGTTCAATTACGTTATTGATGTATATGAAGGTCCCACGGAGACGTAGAGGCCAACTCGCCAGGTATGTTGTCAAATATTACCGCCGAAATGTTAGGTTGGGTTAGGTTAGGCTATATTACGTTATTGATGTATATGAAGGTCCCACGGAGACGTAGATGCCAAATCGCCATGAATGTTTTCATATATTACCGCCGAGATGTTATTTTGGGTTAGGTTAGCTTATATTACGTTATTGATGTATATAAAGGTCCCACGGAGACGCAGAGGCCAACTCGCCAGGTATGTTTTCAAATATTACCGCGGAGATGTTAGGTTGGGTTAGGTTAGGTTATATTACGTTATAGATGTATATAAAGGTCCCGCGGAGACGTAGAGGCCAACGAGCCAGGAATGTGATCAAATATTACCGCCTATATGTTAGGTTGGGTTAGGTTAGGTTATATTACGTTATTGATGTATAAAAAGATCCCACGGAGACGGAGAAGCCAACTGGCCAGGAATGTTTTCAAATATTACCGCCGAGATGTTAGGTTGGGTTAGGTTAGGTTATGTTACGTTATTGATGTATAAAAATATCCCACGGATACGGAGAAGCCAACTCGCCAGGAATGTTTTCAAATATTACTGCCGAGATGTTTGGTTGGGTTAGGTTACGTTATATTACGTTATGGATGTCTATAAAGGTCCCACGGTGACGTAGAGGCCAACTCGCCAGGAATGTTTTCAAATATTACCGCCGAGATGATAGGTTGGGTTAGGTAACGTTATATTACGTTATTGATGTTTATGAAGGTCAAACGGAGACGTAGAGGACAACTCGCCAGGAATGATGTCAAATATTACCGCCGAGATGTTAGGTTGGGTTAGGTTATGTTATATCACGTTATAGATGTATATAAAAGTCCCGCGGAGACGTAGAGGCCAACTCGCCAGAAATGATGTCAAATAATACCGCCGAGATTTTAGGTTGGGTTAGGTTAGGTTCAATTACGTCATTGATGTATATGAAGGTCCCACGGAGACGTAGAGGCCAACTCGCCAGGTATGTTGTCAAATATTACCGCCGAGATGATAGGTTGGGTTAGGTTACGTTATATTACGTTATTGATGTATATAAAGGTCCAACGAAGACGTAGATGCCAACAAGCCAGGAATGTGATCAAATATTACCGCCGAGATGTTAGGTTGGTTTAGGTTAGGTTATATCACGTTATAGATGTATATAAAGGTCCCGCGGAGACGTAGAGGCCAACAAGCCAGGAATGTGATCAAATATTACCGCCGGGATGTTAGGTTGGGTTAGGTTAGGTTATATTACGTTATTGATGTATATAAATGTCCCACGGAGACGTAGAGGCCAACTCGCCAGGTATGTTTTCAAATATTACCGCCGAAATGTTAGGTTGGGTTAGGTTAGGTTATATTACGTTATTGATGTATAAAAGGATCCCACGGAGACGGAGAAGCCAACTCGCCAGTAATGTTTTCAAATATTACCGCCGAGATGTTAGGTTGGGTTAGGTTAGGTTATATTACGTTATTGATGTATATAAAGGTCCCACGGAGACGTAGAGGCCAACTCGCCAGGTATGTTTTCAAATATTACCGCCGAGATGATAGGTTGGGTTAGGTTAGGTTATATTGCGTTATTGATGTATACGAAGGTCAAAGGGAGACGTAGAGGTCAACTCGCCAGGAATGTTGTGAAATATTACCGCCGAGATGTTAGCTTGTGTTAGGTTAGGTTATATTACGTTATTGATGTATATAAAGGTCTTACGGAGGCGTAGAGGCCAACTCGCCAGGTATGTTTTCAAATATTACCGCCGAGATGTTAGGTTGGGTTAGGTTAGGTTATATTACGTTATTGATGTATACGAAGGTCAAAGGGAGACGTAGGGGTCAACTCGCCAGGAATGTTGTGAAATATTACCGCCGAGATGTTAGGTTGGGTTAGGTTAGGTTATATTACGTTATTGATGTATATAAAGGTCCACGGAGACGCAGAGGCGAACTCGCCAGGAATGTTGTCAAATATTACCGCCGAGATGTTAGGTTGGGTTAGGTTAGGTTCAATTACGTTATTGATGTATATGAAGGTCCCACGGAGACGTAGAGGCCAACTCGCCAGGTATGTTGTCAAATATTACCGCCGAAATGTTAGGTTGGGTTAGGTTAGGCTATATTACGTTATTGATGTATATGAAGGTCCCACGGAGACGTAGATGCCAAATCGCCATGAATGTTTTCATATATTACCGCCGAGATGTTATTTTGGGTTAGGTTAGCTTATATTACGTTATTGATGTATATAAAGGTCCCACGGAGACGCAGAGGCCAACTCGCCAGGTATGTTTTCAAATATTACCGCGGAGATGTTAGGTTGGGTTAGGTTAGGTTATATTACGTTATAGATGTATATAAAGGTCCCGCGGAGACGTAGAGGCCAACGAGCCAGGAATGTGATCAAATATTACCGCCTATATGTTAGGTTGGGTTAGGTTAGGTTATATTACGTTATTGATGTATAAAAAGATCCCACGGAGACGGAGAAGCCAACTGGCCAGGAATGTTTTCAAATATTACCGCCGAGATGTTAGGTTGGGTTAGGTTAGGTTATGTTACGTTATTGATGTATAAAAATATCCCACGGATACGGAGAAGCCAACTCGCCAGGAATGTTTTCAAATATTACTGCCGAGATGTTTGGTTGGGTTAGGTTACGTTATATTACGTTATGGATGTCTATAAAGGTCCCACGGTGACGTAGAGGCCAACTCGCCAGGAATGTTTTCAAATATTACCGCCGAGATGATAGGTTGGGTTAGGTAACGTTATATTACGTTATTGATGTTTATGAAGGTCAAACGGAGACGTAGAGGACAACTCGCCAGGAATGATGTCAAATATTACCGCCGAGATGTTAGGTTGGGTTAGGTTATGTTATATCACGTTATAGATGTATATAAAAGTCCCGCGGAGACGTAGAGGCCAACTCGCCAGGAATGTTGTCAAATATTACCGCCGAGATGATAGGTTGGGTTAGGTTACGTTATATTACGTTATTGATGTTTATGAAGGTCAAACGGAGACGTAGAGGACAACTCGCCAGGAATGATGTCAAATATTACCGCCGAATAGTTAGGTTGGGTTAGGTTAGGCTATATTACGTTATTGATGTATATTAAGGTCCCACGGAGACGTAGATGTCAAATCGCCATGAATGTTTTCAAATATTACCGCCGAGATGTTAGGTTGGGTTAGGTTAGGTTATATTACGTTATAGATGTATATAAAGTTCCCGCGGAGACGTAGAGGCCAACAAGCCAGGAATGTGATCAAATATTACCGCCGAGATGTTAGGTTGGGTTAGGTTAGGTTATATTACGTTATTGATGTATATAAATGTCCCACGGAGACGTAGAGGCCAACTCGCCAGGTATGTTTTCAAATATTACCGCCGAGATGTTAGGTTGGGTTAGGTTAAGTTATATTACGTTATTGATGTATATAAAGGTCCCACGGAGACGTAGAGGCCAACTCGCCAGGTATGTTGTCAAATATTACCGCCGAGATGTTAGGTTGGGTTAGGTTAGGTTATATTACGTTATTGATGTATATAAAGGTCCCGCGGAGACGTAGAGGCCAACTCGCCAGGAATGTTGTCAAATATTACCGCCGAGATGATAGGTTGGGTTAGGTTACGTTATATTACGTTATTGATGTTTATGAAGGTCAAACGGAGACGTAGAGGACAACTCGCCAGGAATGATGTCAAATATTACCGCCGAAATGTTAGGTTGGGTTAGGTTAGGCTATATTACGTTATTGATGTATATTAAGGTCCCACGGAGACGTAGATGTCAAATCGCCATGAATGTTTTCAAATATTACCGCCGAGATGTTAGGTTGGGTTAGGTTAGGTTATATTACGTTATAGATGTATATAAAGTTCCCGCGGAGACGTAGAGGCGAACTCGCCAGGAATGTTGTCAAATATTACCGCCGAGATGTTAGGTTGGGTTAGGTTAGGTTCAATTACGTTATTGATGTATATGAAGGTCCCACGGAGACGTAGAGGCCAACTCGCCAGGTATGTTGTCAAATATTACCGCCGAAATGTTAGGTTGGGTTAGGTTAGGCTATATTACGTTATTGATGTATATGAAGGTCCCACGGAGACGTAGATGCCAAATCGCCATGAATGTTTTCATATATTACCGCCGAGATGTTATTTTGGGTTAGGTTAGCTTATATTACGTTATTGATGTATATAAAGGTCCCACGGAGACGCAGAGGCCAACTCGCCAGGTATGTTTTCAAATATTACCGCGGAGATGTTAGGTTGGGTTAGGTTAGGTTATATTACGTTATAGATGTATATAAAGGTCCCGCGGAGACGTAGAGGCCAACGAGCCAGGAATGTGATCAAATATTACCGCCTATATGTTAGGTTGGGTTAGGTTAGGTTATATTACGTTATTGATGTATAAAAAGATCCCACGGAGACGGAGAAGCCAACTGGCCAGGAATGTTTTCAAATATTACCGCCGAGATGTTAGGTTGGGTTAGGTTAGGTTATGTTACGTTATTGATGTATAAAAATATCCCACGGATACGGAGAAGCCAACTCGCCAGGAATGTTTTCAAATATTACTGCCGAGATGTTTGGTTGGGTTAGGTTACGTTATATTACGTTATGGATGTCTATAAAGGTCCCACGGTGACGTAGAGGCCAACTCGCCAGGAATGTTTTCAAATATTACCGCCGAGATGATAGGTTGGGTTAGGTTACGTTATATTACGTTATTGATGTTTATGAAGGTCAAACGGAGACGTAGAGGACAACTCGCCAGGAATGATGTCAAATATTACCGCCGAGATGTTAGGTTGGGTTAGGTTATGTTATATCACGTTATACATGTATATAAAAGTCCCGCGGAGACGTAGAGGCCAACTCGCCAGGAATGTTGTCAAATATTACCGCCGAGATGATAGGTTGGGTTAGGTTACGTTATATTACGTTATTGATGTTTATGAAGGTCAAACGGAGACGTAGAGGACAACTCGCCAGGAATGATGTCAAATATTACCGCCGAATAGTGAGGTTGGGTTAGGTTAGGCTATATTACGTTATTGATGTATATTAAGGTCCCACGGAGACGTAGATGTCAAATCGCCATGAATGTTTTCAAATATTACCGCCGAGATGTTAGGTTGGGTTAGGTTAGGTTATATTACGTTATAGATGTATATAAAGTTCCCGCGGAGACGTAGAGGCCAACAAGCCAGGAATGTGATCAAATATTACCGCCGAGATGTTAGGTTGGGTTAGGTTAGGTTATATTACGTTATTGATGTATATAAATGTCCCACGGAGACGTAGAGGCCAACTCGCCAGGTATGTTTTCAAATATTACCGCCGAGATGTTAGGTTGGGTTAGGTTAAGTTATATTACGTTATTGATGTATATAAAGGTCCCACGGAGACGTAGAGGCCAACTCGCCAGGTATGTTGTCAAATATTACCGCCGAGATGTTAGGTTGGGTTAGGTTAGGTTATATTACGTTATTGATGTATATAAAGGTCCCGCGGAGACGTAGAGGCCAACTCGCCAGGAATGTTGTCAAATATTACCGCCGAGATGATAGGTTGGGTTAGGTTACGTTATATTACGTTATTGATGTTTATGAAGGTCAAACGGAGACGTAGAGGACAACTCGCCAGGAATGATGTCAAATATTACCGCCGAAATGTTAGGTTGGGTTAGGTTAGGCTATATTACGTTATTGATGTATATGAAGGTCCCACGGAGACGTAGATGCCAAATCGCCATGAATGTTTTCAAATATTACCGCCGAGATGTTAGGGTGGGTTAGGTTAGGTTATATTACGTTATTGATGTATATAAAGGTCCCACGGAGACGTAGAGGCCAACTCGCCAGGTATGTTTTCAAATATTACCGCCGAGATGATAGGTTGGGTTAGGTTAGGTTATATTGCGTTATTGATGTATACGAAGGTCAAAGGGAGACGTAGAGGTCAACTCGCCAGGAATGTTGTGAAATATTACCGCCGAGATGTTAGGTTGGGTTAGGTTAGGTTATATTACGTTATTGATGTATATAAAGGTCTTACGGAGGCGTAGAGGCCAACTCGCCAGGTATGTTTTCAAATACTACCGCCGAGATGTTAGGTTGGGTTAGGTTAGGTTATATTACGTTATTGATGTATATAAAGGCACACGGAGACGTAGAGTCCAAGTGGCCAGGAATGTTGTCAAATATTACCGCCGAGATGTTAGGTTGGGTTAGGTTAGGTTATATTACGTTATGGATGTCTATAAAGGTCCCACGGTGACGCAGAGGCCAACTCGCCAGGAATGTTTTCAAATATTACCGCCGAGATGTTATTTTGGGTTAGGATAGGTTATATTACGTTATTGATGTATATAAAGGTCCCACGGAGACGTAGATGCCAAATCGCCATGAATGTTTTCAAATATTACCGCCGAGATGTTAGGTTGGGTTAGCCTAGGTTATATTACGTTATTGATGTATATAAAGGTCCCACGGAGACGTAGAGGCCAACTCGCCAGTTATTTTTTCGAATATTACCGCCGAGAAGTTAGGTTGGGTTAGATTAGGTTATATTACGTTATTGGTGTATAAAAAGATCCCACGGAGACGGAGAAGCCAACTGGCCAGGAATGTTTTCAAATATTACCGCCGAGATGTTAGGTTGGGTTAGGTTAAGTTATATTACGTTATTGATGTATATAAAGGTCCCACGGAGACGTAGAGGCCAACTCGCCAGGTATGTTGTCAAATATTACCGCCGAGATGTTAGGTTGGGTTAGGTTAGGTTATATTACGTTATTGATGTATATAAAGGTCCCGCGGAGACGTAGAGGCCAACTCGCCAGGAATGTTGTCAAATATTACCGCCGAGATGATAGGTTGGGTTAGGTTACGTTATATTACGTTATTGATGTTTATGAAGGTCAAACGGAGACGTAGAGGACAACTCGCCAGGAATGATGTCAAATATTACCGCCGAAATGTTAGGTTGGGTTAGGTTAGGCTATATTACGTTATTGATGTATATGAAGGTCCCACGGAGACGTAGAGGCCAACAAGCCAGGAATGTGATCAAATATTACCGCCGGGATGTTAGGTTGGGTTAGGTTAGGTTATATTACGTTATTGATGTATATAAATGTCCCACGGAGACGTAGAGGCCAACTCGCCAGGTATGTTTTCAAATATTACCGCCGAGATGTTAGGTTGGGTTAGGTTAGGTTATATTACGTTATTGATGTATAAAAGGATCCCACGGAGACGGAGAAGCCAACTCGCCAGGAATGTTTTCAAATATTACCGCCGAGATGTTAGGTTGGGTTAGGTTAGGTTATGTTACGTTATTGATGTATAAAAATATCCCACGGATACGGAGAAGCCAACTCGCCAGGAATGTTTTCAAATATTACTGCCGAGATGTTTGGTTGGGTTAGGTTACGTTATATTACGTTATGGATGTCTATAAAGGTCCCACGGTGACGTAGAGGCCAACTCGCCAGGAATGTTTTCAAATATTACCGCCGAGATGTTAGGTTGGTTTAGGTTAGGTTATATCACGTTATAGATGTATATAAAGGTCCCGCGGAGACGTAGAGGCCAACAAGCCAGGAATGTGATCAAATATTACCGCCGGGATGTTAGGTTGGGTTAGGTTAGGTTATATTACGTTATTGATGTATATAAATGTCCCACGGAGACGTAGAGGCCAACTCGCCGGGTATGTTTTCAAATATTACCGCCGAGATGTTAGGTTGGGTTAGGTTAGGTTATATTACGTTATTGATGTATAAAAGGATCCCATGGAGACGGAGAAGCCAACTCGCCAGGAATGTTTTCAAATATTACCGCCGAGATGTTAGGTTGGGTTAGGTTAGGTTTAATTACATTATTGATGTATATGAAGGTCAAACGGAGACGTAGAGGCCAACTCGCCAGGAATGATGTCAAATAATACCGCCGAGATTTTAGGTTGGGTTAGGTTAGGTTATATTACGTTATGGATGTCTATAAAGATCCCACGGTGGCGCAGAGGCCAACTCGCCAGGAATGTTTTCAAATATTACCGCCGAAATGTTATTTTGGGTTAGGATAGGTTATATTACGTTATTGATGTATATAAAGGTCCCACCGAGACGTAGATGCCAAATCGCCATGAATGTTTTCAAATATTACCGCCGAGATGTTAGGTTGGGTTAGGTTATTTTATATATCGTTATTGATGTATATGTAGGTCCCACGGAGACGTAGAGGCCAACTCGCCAGGAATGTTGTCAAATATTACCGCCGAGATGTTAGGTTGGGTTAGGTTAGGTTATATTACGTTATTGATGTATATAAAGGTCCCACGGAGACGCAGAGGCGAACTCGCCAGGAATGTTGTCAAATATTACCGCCGAGATGTTAGGTTGGGTTAGGTTAGGTTATATTACGTTATTGATGTATATAAAGGTCCCACGGAGACGTAGAGGCCAACTCGCCAGGAACGTTGTCTAATATTACCGCTGAGATGATAGGTTGGGTTAGGTTAGGTTTAATTACATTATTGATGTACATGAAGGTCAAACGGAGACGTAGAGGCCAACTCGCCAGGAATGATGTCAAATAATACCGCCGAGATTTTAGGTTGGGTTAGGTTAGGTTCAATTACGTTATTGATGTATATGAAGGTCCCACGGAGACGTAGAGGCCAACTCGCCAGGTATGTTGTCAAATATTACCGCCGAAATGTTAGGTTGGGTTAGGTTAGGCTATATTACGTTATTGATGTATATGAAGGTCCCACGGAGACGTAGATGCCAAATCGCCATGAATGTTTTCATATATTACCGCCGAGATGTTAGGTTGGGTTAGGTTAGCTTATATTACGTTATTGATGTATATAAAAGTCCCACGGAGACGTAGAGGCCAACTCGCCAGGTATGTTTTCAAATATTACCGCCGAGATGATAGGTTGGGTTAGGTTAGGCTATATTACGTTATTGATGTATATTAAGGTCCCACGGAGACGTAGATGTCAAATCGCCATGAATGTTTTCAAATATTACCGCCGAGATGTTAGGTTGGGTTAGGTTAGGTTATATTACGTTATAGATGTATATAAAGTTCCCGCGGAGACGTAGAGGCCAACAAGCCAGGAATGTGATCAAATATTACCGCCGAGATGTTAGGTTGGGTTAGGTTAGGTTATATTACGTTATTGATGTATATAAATGTCCCACGGAGACGTAGAGGCCAACTCGCCAGGTATGTTTACAAATATTACCGCCGAGATGTTAGGTTGGGTTAGGTTAAGTTATATTACGTTATTGATGTATATAAAGGTCCCACGGAGACGTAGAGGCCAACTCGCCAGGTATGTTGTCAAATATTACCGCCGAGATGTTAGGTTGGGTTAGGTTAGGTTATATTACGTTATTGATGTATATAAAGGTCCCGCGGAGACGTAGAGGCCAACTCGCCAGGAGTGTTGTCAAATATTACCGCCGAGATGATAGGTTGGGTTAGGTTACGTTATATTACGTTATTGATGTTTATGAAGGTCAAACGGAGACGTAGAGGACAACTCGCCAGGAATGATGTCAAATATTACCGCCGAAATGATAGGTTGGGTTAGGTTAGGCTATATTACGTTATTGATGTATATGAAGGTCCCACGGAGACGTAGATGCCAACTCGCCAGGTATGTTTTCAAATATTACCGCCGAGATGATAGGTTGGGTTAGGTTAGGTTATATTGCGTTATTGATGTATACGAAGGTCAAAGGGAGACGTAGAGGTCAACTCGCCAGGAATGTTGTGAAATATTACCGCCGAGATGTTAGGTTGGGTTAGGTTAGGTTATATTACGTTATTGATGTATATAAATCTCTTACGGAGGCGTAGAGGCCAACTCGCCAGGTATGTTTTCAAATACTACCGCCGAGATGTTAGGTTGGGTTAGGTTAGGTTATATTACGTTATTGATGTATATAAAGGCACACGGAGACGTAGAGTCCAAGTGGCCAGGAATGTTGTCAAATATTACCGCCGAGATGTTAGGTTGGGTTAGGTTAGGTTATATTACGTTATGGATGTCTATAAAGGTCCCACGGTGACGCAGAGGCCAACTCGCCAGGAATGTTTTCAAATATTACCGCCGAGATGTTATTTTGGGTTAGGATAGGTTATATTACGTTATTGATGTATATAAAGGTCCCACGGAGACGTAGATGCCAAATCGCCATGAATGTTTTCAAATATTACCGCCGAGATGTTAGGTTGGGTTAGCCTAGGTTATATTACGTTATTGATGTATATAAAGGTCCCACGGAGACGTAGAGGCCATCTCGCCAGGTATTTTTTCGAATATTACCGCCGAGAAGTTAGGTTGGGTTAGATTAGGTTATATTACGTTATTGATGTATAAAAAGATCCCACGGAGACGGAGAAGCCAACTGGCCAGGAATGTTTTCAAATATTACCGCCTATATGTTAGGTTGGGTTAGGTTAGGTTATATTACGTTATTGATGTATAAAAAGATCCCACGGAGACGGAAAAGCCAACTGGCCAGGAATGTTTTCAAATATTACCGCCTATATGTTAGGTTGGGTTAGGTTAGGTTATATTACGTTATCAATGTCTATAAAGGTCCCACGGTGACGTAGAGGCCAACAAGCTAGGAATGTGATCAAATATTACCGCCGAGATGTTAGGTTGGG
Source organism: Xylocopa violacea (assembly GCA_963969225.1). Taxonomy (NCBI): domain Eukaryota; kingdom Metazoa; phylum Arthropoda; class Insecta; order Hymenoptera; family Apidae; genus Xylocopa; species Xylocopa violacea. Next base: position 1,223,525 of record CAXAJV010000487.1, read on the forward strand.
TTAGGTTAGGTTATACTACGTTATTGATGTATATAAAGGTCCCACGGAGACGGAGAAGCCAACTCGCCAGGACTGTTTTCAAATATTACCGCCGAGATGTTAGGTTGGGTTAGGTTAGGTTTAATTACATTATTGATGTATATGAAGGTCAAACGGAGACGTAGAGGCCAACTCGCCAGAAATGATGTCAAATAATACCGCCGAGATTTTAGGTTGGGTTAGGTTAGGTTCAATTACGTCATTGATGTATATGAAGGTCCCACGGAGACGTAGAGGCCAACTCGCCAGCTATGTTGTCAAATATTACCGCCGAGATGATAGGTTGGGTTAGGTTACGTTATATTACGTTACTGATGTATATAAAGGTCCAACGAAGACGTAGATGCCAACAAGCCAGGAATGTGATCAAATATTACCGCCGAGATGTGAGGTTGGTTTAGGTTAGGTTATATCACGTTATAGATGTATATAAAGTTCCCGCGGAGACGTAGAGGCCAACAAGCCAGGAATGTGATCAAATATTACCGCCGGGATGTTAGGTTGGGTTAGGTTAGGTTATATTACGTTATTGATGTATATAAATGTCCCACGGAGACGTAGAGGCCAACTCGCCAGGTATGTTTTCAAATATTACCGCCGAGATGTTAGGTTGGGTTAGGTTAGGTTATATTACGTTATTGATGTATAAAAGGATCCCACGGAGACGGAGAAGCCAACTCGCCAGTAATGTTTTCAAATATTACCGCCGAGATGTTAGGTTGGGTTAGGTTAGGTTATATTACGTTATTGATGTATATAAAGGTCCCACGGAGACGTAGAGGCCAACTCGCCAGGTATGTTTTCAAATATTACCGCCGAGATGATAGGTTGGGTTAGGTTAGGTTATATTGCGTTATTGATGTATACGAAGGTCAAAGGGAGACGTAGAGGTCAACTCGCCAGGAATGTTGTGAAATATTACCGCCGAGATGTTAGCTTGTGTTAGGTTAGGTTATATTACGTTATTGATGTATATAAAGGTCTTACGGAGGCGTAGAGGCCAACTCGCCAGGTATGTTTTCAAATATTACCGCCGAGATGTTAGGTTGGGTTAGGTTAGGTTATATTACGTTATTGATGTATACGAAGGTCAAAGGGAGACGTAGAGGTCAACTCGCCAGGAATGTTGTGAAATATTACCGCCGAGATGTTAGGTTGGGTTAGGTTAGGTTATATTACGTTATTGATGTATATAAAGGTCCCACGGAGACGCAGAGGCGAACTCGCCAGGAATGTTGTCAAATATTACCGCCGAGATGTTAGGTTGGGTTAGGTTAGGTTCAATTACGTTATTGATGTATATGAAGGTCCCACGGAGACGTAGAGGCCAACTCGCCAGGTATGTTGTCAAATATTACCGCCGAAATGTTAGGTTGGGTTAGGTTAGGCTATATTACGTTATTGATGTATATGAAGGTCCCACGGAGACGTAGATGCGAAATCGCCATGAATGTTTTCATATATTACCGCCGAGATGTTATTTTGGGTTAGGTTAGCTTATATTACGTTATTGATGTATATAAAGGTCCCACGGAGACGCAGAGGCCAACTCGCCAGGTATGTTTTCAAATATTACCGCGGAGATGTTAGGTTGGGTTAGGTTAGGTTATATTACGTTATAGATGTATATAAAGGTCCCGCGGAGACGTAGAGGCCAACAAGCCAGGAATGTGATCAAATATTACCGCCTATATGTTAGGTTGGGTTAGGTTAGGTTATATTACGTTATTGATGTATAAAAAGATCCCACGGAGACGGAGAAGCCAACTGGCCAGGAATGTTTTCAAATATTACCGCCGAGATGTTAGGTTGGGTTAGGTTAGGTTATGTTACGTTATTGATGTATAAAAATATCCCACGGATACGGAGAAGCCAACTCGCCAGGAATGTTTTCAAATATTACTGCCGAGATGTTTGGTTGGGTTAGGTTACGTTATATTACGTTATGGATGTCTATAAAGGTCCCACGGTGACGTAGAGGCCAACTCGCCAGGAATGTTTTCAAATATTACCGCCGAGATGTTAGGTTGGTTTAGGTTAGGTTATATCACGTTATAGATGTATATAAAGGTCCCGCGGAGACGTAGAGGCCAACAAGCCAGGAATGTGATCAAATATTACCGCCGGGATGTTAGGTTGGGTTAGGTTAGGTTATATTACGTTATTGATGTATATAAATGTCCCACGGAGACGTAGAGGCCAACTCGCCAGGTATGTTTTCAAATATTACCGCCGAGATGTTAGGTTGGGTTAGGTTAGGTTATATTACGTTATTGATGTATAAAAGGATCCCATGGAGACGGAGAAGCCAACTCGCCAGGAATGTTTTCAAATATTACCGCCGAGATGTTAGGTTGGGTTAGGTTAGGTTTAATTACATTATTGATGTATATGAAGGTCAAACGGAGACGGAGAGGCCAACTCGCCAGGAATGATGTCAAATAATACCGCCGAGATTTTAGGTTGGGTTAGGTTAGGTTATATTACGTTATGGATGTCTATAAAGATCCCACGGTGACGCAGAGGCCAACTCGCCAGGAATGTTTTCAAATATTACCGCCGAAATGTTATTTTGGGTTAGGATAGGTTATATTACGTTATTGATGTATATAAAGGTCCCACCGAGACGTAGATGCCAAATCGCCATGAATGTTTTCAAATATTACCGCCGAGATGTTAGGTTGGGTTAGGTTATTTTATATATCGTTATTGATGTATATGTAGGTCCCACGGAGACGTAGAGGCCAACTCGCCAGGAATGTTGTCAAATATTACCGCCGAGATGTTAGGTTGGGTTAGGTTAGGTTATATTACGTTATTGATGTATATAAAGGTCCCACGGAGACGCAGAGGCGAACTCGCCAGGAATGTTGTCAAATATTACCGCCGAGATGTTAGGTTGGGTTAGGTTAGGTTATATTACGTTATTGATGTATATAAAGGTCCCACGGAGACGTAGAGGCCAACTCGCCAGGAACGTTGTCAAATATTACCGCTGAGATGATAGGTCGGGTTAGGTTAGGTTTAATTACATTATTGATGTACATGAAGGTCAAACGGAGACGTAGAGGCCAACTCGCCAGGAATGATGTCAAATAATACCGCCGAGATTTTAGGTTGGGTTAGGTTAGGTTCAATTACGTTATTGATGTATATGAAGGTCCCACGGAGACGTAGAGGCCAACTCGCCAGGTATGTTGTCAAATATTACCGCCGAAATGTTAGGTTGGGTTAGGATAGGTTATATTACGTTATTGATGTATATAAAGGTCCCACCGAGACGTAGATGCCAAATCGCCATGAATGTTTTCAAATATTACCGCCGAGATGTTAGGTTGGGTTAGGTTATTTTATATATCGTTATTGATGTATATGTAGGTCCCACGGAGACGTAGAGGCCAACTCGCCAGGAATGTTGTCAAATATTACCGCCGAGATGTTAGGTTGGGTTAGGTTAGGTTATATTACGTTATTGATGTATATAAAGGTCCCACGGAGACGCAGAGGCGAACTCGCCAGGAATGTTGTCAAATATTACCGCCGAGATGTTAGGTTGGGTTAGGTTAGGTTATATTACGTTATTGATGTATATAAAGGTCCCACGGAGACGTAGAGGCCAACTCGCCAGGAACGTTGTCAAATATTACCGCTGAGATGATAGGTTGGGTTAGGTTAGGTTTAATTACATTATTGATGTACATGAAGGTCAAACGGAGACGTAGAGGCCAACTCGCCAGGAATGATGTCAAATAATACCGCCGAGATTTTAGGTTGGGTTAGGTTAGGTTCAATTACGTTATTGATGTATATGAAGGTCCCACGGAGACGTAGAGGCCAACTCGCCAGGTATGTTGTCAAATATTACCGCCGAAATGTTAGGTTGGGTTAGGTTAGGCTATATTACGTTATTGATGTATATGAAGGTCCCACGGAGACGTAGATGCCAAATCGCCATGAATGTTTTCATATATTACCGCCGAGATGTTAGGTTGGGTTAGGTTAGCTTATATTACGTTATTGATGTATATAAAAGTCCCACGGAGACGTAGAGGCCAACTCGCCAGGTATGTTTTCAAATATTACCGCCGAGATGATAGGTTGGGTTAGGTTAGGTTATATTGCGTTATTGATGTATACGAAGGTCAAAGGGAGACGTAGAGGTCAACTCGCCAGGAATGTTGTGAAATATTACCGCCGAGATGTTAGGTTGGGTTAGGTTAGGTTATATTACGTTATTGATGTATATAAAGGTCTTACGGAGGCGTAGAGGCCAACTCGCCAGGTGTGTTTTCAAATATTACCGCCGAGATGTTAGGTTGGGTTAGGTTAGGTTATATTACGTTATTGATGTATATAAAGGCCCACGGAGACGTAGAGTCCATCTCGCCAGGAATGTTGTCAAATATTACCGCCGAGATGTTAGGTTGAGTTAGGTTAGGTTATATTACGTTATGGATGTCTATAAAGGTCCCACGGTGACGCAGAGGCCAACTCGCCAGGAATGTTTTCAAATATTACCGCCGAGATGTTATTTTGGGTTAGGATAGGTTATATTACGTTATTAATGTATATAAAGGTCCCACGGAGACGTAGATGCCAAATCGCCATGAATGTTTTCAAATATTACCGCCGAGATGTTAGGTTGGGTTAGCCTAGGTTATATTACGTTATTGATGTATATAAAGGTCCCACGGAGACGGAGAAGCCAACTCGCCAGGAATGTTTTCAAATATTACCGCCGAGATGTTAGGTTGGGTTAGGTTAGGTTATATTACGTTATTGATGTATAAAAAGATCCCACGGATACGGAGAAGCCAACTCGCCAGGAATGTTTTCAGATATTACCGCCGAGATGATAGGTTGGGTTAGGTTGGGTTATATTTCGTTATTGATGTATATGAAGGTTCCACGGAGACGTAGAGGCCAACTCGCCAGGTATGTTGTCAAATATTACCGCCGAGATGTTAGGTTGGGTTAGGTTAGGTTATATTACGTTATTGATGTATATAAAGGTCCCACGGAGACGTAGATGCCAACAAGCCAGGAATGTGATCAAATATTACTGCCGAGATGTTAGGTTGGGTTAGGTTAGGTTATATTACGTTATTGATGTATATAAAGGTCTCACGGAGGCGTAGAGGCCAACTCGCCAGGTATGTTTTCAAATATTACCGCCGAGATGTTAGGTTGGGTTAGGTTAGGTTATATTACGTTATTGATGTATATAAAGGTCCCACGGAGACGTAGAGTCCAACTCGCCAGGAATGTTGTCAAATATTACCGCCGAGATGTTAGGTTGGGTTAGGTTAGGTTATATTACGTTATGGATGTCTATAAAGGTCCCACGGTGACGCAGAGGCCTACTCGCCAGGAATGTTTTCAAATATTACCGCCGAGATGTTATTTTGGGTTAGGATAGGTTATATTACGTTATTGATGTATATAAAGGTCCCACCGAGACGTAGATGCCAAATCGCCATGAATGTTTTCAAATATTACCGCCGAGATGTTATTTTGGGTTAGCCTAGGTTATATTACGTTATTGATGTATATAAAGGTCCCACGGAGACGTAGAGGCCAACTCGCCAGGTATGTTTTCAAATATTACCGCCGAGATGTTAGGTTGGGTTAGGTTAGGTTATATTACGTTATTGATGTATAAAAAGATCCCACAGAGACGGAGAAGCCAACGCGCCAGGAATGTTGTCAAATATTACCGCCGAGATGTTAGGTTGGGTTAGGTTAGGTTATATTACGTTATAGATGTATTTAAATGTCCCGCGGAGACGTAGAGGCCAACAAGCCAGGAATGTGATAAAATATTACCGCCGAGATGTTAGGTTGGGTTAGGTTAGGTTATATTACGTTATTGATGTATAAAAAGATCCCACAGAGACGGAGAAGCCAACGCGCCAGGAATGATTTCAAATATTACCGCCGAGATGTTAGGTTGGGTTAGGTTAGGTTATATTACGTTATTGATGTATATAAAGGTCCCACGGAGACGTAGAGGCCAACTCGCCAGGAACGTTGTCAAATATTACCGCTGAGATGATAGGTTGGATTATGTTAGGTTATATTACGTTATTGATGTATGAAAAGATCCCACGGAGACGTAGAGGCCAACTCGCCAGGTATGTTGTCAAATATTACCGCCGAGATGTTAGGTTGGATTAGGTTAGGTTATATTACGTTATTGTTGTATATAAAGGTCTCACGGATACGTAGAGGCCAACAAGCCAGGAATGTTGTCAAATATTACCGCCGAGATGTTAGGTTGGGTTAGGTTAGGTTATATTACGTTATAGATGTATTTAAATGTCCCGCGGAGACGTAGAGGCCAACAAGCCAGGAATGTGATAAAATATTACCACCGAGATGTTAGCTTGGGTTAGGTTAGGTTATATTACGTTATTGATGTATAAAAAGATCCCACAGAGACGGAGAAGCCAACGCGCCAGGAATGATTTCAAATATTACCGCCGAGATGTTAGGTTGGGTTAGGTTAGGTTATATTACGTTATTGATGTATATAAAGGTCCCACGGAGACGTAGAGGCCAACTCGCCAGGAACGTTGTCAAATATTACCGCTGAGATGATAGGTTGGATTATGTTAGGTTATATTACGTTATTGATGTATGAAAAGATCCCACGGAGACGTAGAGGCCAACTCGCCAGGTAAGTTGTCAAATATTACCGCCGAGATGTTAGGTTGGATTAGGTTAGGTTATATTACGTTATTGTTGTATATAAAGGTCTCACGGATACGTAGAGGCCAACAAGCCAGGAATGTTGTCAAATATTACCGCCGAGATGTTAGGTTGGGTTAGGTTAGGTTGTATTACGTTATTGATGTATATAAATGTACCACAGAGACGTAGAGGCCAACAAGCCAGGAATGTGATAAAATATTACCGCCGAGATGTTAGGTTGGGTTAGGTTAGGTTATATTACGTTATTGATGTATAAAAAGATCCCACAGAGACGGAGAAGCCAACGCGCCAGGAATGTTGTCAAATATTACCGCCGAGATGTTAGGTTGGGTTAGGTTAGGTTATATTACGTTATAGATGTATTTAAATGTCCCGCGGAGACGTAGAGGCCAACAAGCCAGGAATGTGATAAAATATTACCGCCGAGATGTTAGGTTGGGTTAGGTTAGGTTATATTACGTTATTGATGTATAAAAAGATCCCACAGAGACGGAGAAGCCAACGCGCCAGGAATGATTTCAAATATTACCGCCGAGATGTTAGGTTGGGTTAGGTTAGGTTATATTACGTTATTGATGTATATAAAGGTCCCACGGAGACGTAGAGGCCAACTCGCCAGGAACGTTGTCAAATATTACCGCTGAGATGATAGGTTGGATTATGTTAGGTTATATTACGTTATTGATGTATGAAAAGATCCCACGGAGACGTAGAGGCCAACTCGCCAGGTATGTTGTCAAATATTACCGCCGAGATGTTAGGTTGGATTAGGTTAGGTTATATTACGTTATTGTTGTATATAAAGGTCTCACGGATACGTAGAGGCCAACAAGCCAGGAATGTTGTCAAATATTACCGCCGAGATGTTAGGTTGGGTTAGGTTAGGTTATATTACGTTATAGATGTATTTAAATGTCCCGCGGAGACGTAGAGGCCAACAAGCCAGGAATGTGATAAAATATTACCGCCGAGATGTTAGCTTGGGTTAGGTTAGGTTATATTACGTTATTGATGTATAAAAAGATCCCACAGAGACGGAGAAGCCAACGCGCCAGGAATGTTGTCAAATATTACCGCCGAGATGTTAGGTTGGGTTAGGTTAGTTTATATTACGTTATAGATGTATTTAAATGTCCCGCGGAGACGTAGAGGCCAACAAGCCAGGAATGTGATAAAATATTACAGCCGAGATGTTAGGTTGGGTTAGGTTAGGTTATATTACGTTATTGATGTATAAAAGGATCCCACAGAGACGGAGAAGCCAACGCGCCAGGAATGGTTTCCAATATTACCGCCGAGATGTTAGGTTGGGTTAGGTTAGGTTATATTACGTTATTGATGTATATAAAGGTCCCACGGAGACGTAGAGGCCAACTCGCCAGGAATGATGTCAAATATTACCGCCGAAATGTTAGGTTGGGTTAGGTTAGGCTATATTACGTTATTGATGTATATGAAGGTCCCACGGAGACGTAGATGCCAAATCGCCATGAATGTTTTCAAATATTACCGCCGAGATGTTAGGTTGGGTTAGGTTAGGTTATATTACGTTATTGATGTATATAAAGGTCCCACGGAGACGTAGAGGCCAACTCGCCAGGTATGTTTTCAAATATTACCGCCCAGATGATAGGTTGGGTTAGGTTAGGTTATATTGCGTTATTGATGTATACGAAGGTCAAAGGGAGACGTAGAGGTCAACTCGCCAGGAATGTTGTGAAATATTACCGCCGAGATGTTAGGTTGGGTTAGGTTAGGTTATATTACGTTATTGATGTATATAAAGGTCCCACGGAGACGCAGAGGCGAACTCGCCAGGAATGTTGTCAAATATTACCGCCGAGATGTTAGGTTGGGTTAGGTTAGGTTATATTACGTTATTGATGTATATAAAGGTCCCACGGAGACGTAGAGGCCAACTCGCCAGGAACGTTGTCAAATGTTACCGCTGAGATGATAGGTTGGGTTAGGTTAGGTTTAATTACATTATTGATGTATATGAAGGTCAAACGGAGACGTAGAGGCCAACTCGCCAGGAATGATGTCAAATAATACCGCCGAGATTTTAGGTTGGGTTAGGTTAGGTTCAATTGCGTTATTGATGTATATAAAGGTCCCACGGAGACGTAAAGGCCAACTCGCCAGGTATGTTGTCAAATATTACCGCCGAGATGTTATTTTGGGTTAGCCTAGGTTATATTACGTTATTGATGTATATAAAGGTCCCACGGAGACGTAGAGGCCAACTCGCCAGGTATGTTTTCAAATATTACCGCCGAGATGTTAGGTTGGGTTAGGTTAGGTTATATTACGTTATTGATGTATAAAAAGATCCCACGGAGACGGAGAAGCCAACTGGCCAGGAATGTTATCAAATATTACCGCCGAGATGTTATTTTGGGTTAGGATAGGTTATATTACGTTATTGATGTATATAAATGTACCACGGAGACGTAGATGCCAACTCGCCATGAATGTTTTCAAATATTACCGCCTATATGTTAGGTTGGGTTAGGTTAGGTTATATTACGTTATGGATGTCTATAAAGGTCCCACGGTGACGTAGAGGCCAACAAGCTAGGAATGTGATCAAATATTACCGCCGAGATGTTAGGTTGGGTTAGGTTAGGTTATATTTCGTTATTTATGTATATGAAGGTCCCACGGAGACGTAGAGGCCAACTCGCCAGGAATGATGTCAAATATTACCGCCGAAATGTTAGGTTGGGTTAGGTTAGGTTATATTACGTTATTGATGTTTATAAAGGTCCCACGGAGACGTAGATGCCAACAAGCCAGGAATGTGGTCAACTATTACCGCCGAGATGTTATTTTGGGTTAGGATAGGTTGTATTACGTTATTGATGCATATAAATGTACCACGGAGACGTAGAGGCCAACACGGCAGGAATGTTGTCAAATATTACCGCCGAGATGATAGGTTGGGTTAGGTTATTTTATATATCGTTATTGATGTATATGAAGGTCCCACGGAGATGTAGAGGCCAACTCGCCAGTAGTGATGTCAAATATTACCGCCGAGATGTTAGGTTGGGTTAGGTTAGGTTATATTACGTTATTGATGTATATAAAGGTCTCACGGATACGTAGAGGCCAACAAGCCAGGAATGTTGTCAAATATTACCGCCGAGATGTTAGGTTGGGTTAGGTTAGGTTATATTACGTTATAGATGTATTTAAATGTCCCGCGGAGACGTAGAGGCCAACAAGCCAGGAATGTGATAAAATATTACCGCCGAGATGTTAGCTTGGGTTAGGTTAGGTTATATTACGTTATTGATGTATAAAAAGATCCCACAGAGACGGAGAAGCCAACGCGCCAGGAATGTTGTCAAATATTACCGCCGAGATGTTAGGTTGGGTTAGGTTAGTTTATATTACGTTATAGATGTATTTAAATGTCCCGCGGAGACGTAGAGGCCAACAAGCCAGGAATGTGATAAAATATTACCGCCGAGATGTTAGGTTGGGTTAGGTTAGGTTATATTACGTTATTGATGTATAAAAGGATCCCACAGAGACGGAGAAGCCAACGCGCCAGGAATGGTTTCCAATATTACCGCCGAGATGTTAGGTTGGGTTAGGTTAGGTTATATTACGTTATTGATGTATATAAAGGTCCCACGGAGACGTAGAGGCCAACTCGCCAGGAATGATGTCAAATATTACCGCCGAAATGTTAGGTTGGGTTAGGTTAGGCTATATTACGTTATTGATGTATATGAAGGTCCCACGGAGACGTAGATGCCAAATCGCCATGAATGTTTTCAAATATTACCGCCGAGATGTTAGGTTGGGTTAGGTTAGGTTATATTACGTTATTGATGTATATAAAGGTCCCACGGAGACGTAGAGGCCAACTCGCCAGGTATGTTTTCAAATATTACCGCCCAGATGATAGGTTGGGTTAGGTTAGGTTATATTGCGTTATTGATGTATACGAAGGTCAAAGGGAGACGTAGAGGTCAACTCGCCAGGAATGTTGTGAAATATTACCGCCGAGATGTTAGGTTGGGTTAGGTTAGGTTATATTACGTTATTGATGTATATAAAGGTCCCACGGAGACGCAGAGGCGAACTCGCCAGGAATGTTGTCAAATATTACCGCCGAGATGTTAGGTTGGGTTAGGTTAGGTTATATTACGTTATTGATGTATATAAAGGTCCCACGGAGACGTAGAGGCCAACTCGCCAGGAACGTTGTCAAATATTACCGCTGAGATGATAGGTTGGGTTAGGTTAGGTTTAATTACATTATTGATGTATATGAAGGTCAAACGGAGACATAGAGGCCAACTCGCCAGGAATGATGTCAAATAATACCGCCGAGATTTTAGGTTGGGTTAGGTTAGGTTCAATTGCGTTATTGATGTATATAAAGGTCCCACGGAGACGTAAAGGCCAACTCGCCAGGTATGTTGTCAAATATTACCGCCGAGATGTTATTTTGGGTTAGCCTAGGTTATATTACGTTATTGATGTATATAAAGGTCCCACGGAGACGTAGAGGCCAACTCGCCAGGTATGTTTTCAAATATTACCGCCGAGATGTTAGGTTGGGTTAGGTTAGGTTATATTACGTTATTGATGTATATGAAGGTTCCACGGAGACGTAGAGGCCAACTCGCCAGGTATGTTGTCAAATATTACCGCCGAGATGTTAGGTTGGATTAGGTTAGGTTATATTACGTTATTGATGTATATAAAGGTCTCACGGATACGTAGAGGCCAACAAGCCAGGAATGTTGTCAAATATTACCGCCGAGATGTTAGGTTGGGTTAGGTTAGGTTATATTACGTTATAGATGTATTTAAATGTCCCGCGCCGACGTAGAGGCCAACAAGCCAGGAATGTGATAAAATATTACCGCCGAGATGTTAGGTTGGGTTAGGTTAGGTTATATTGCGTTATTGATGTATACGAAGGTCAAAGGGAGACGTAGAGGTCAACTCGCCAGGAATGTTGTGAAATATTACCGCCGAGATGTTAGGTTGGGTTAGGTTAGGTTATATTACGTTATTGATGTATATAAAGGTCCCACGGAGACGTAGATGCCAACAAGCCAGGAATGTGATCAAATATTACTGCCGAGATGTTAGGTTGGGTTAGGTTAGGTTATATTACGTTATTGATGTATATAAAGGTCTCACGGAGGCGTAGAGTCCAACTCGCCAGGTATGTTTTCAAATATTACCGCCGAGATGTTAGGTTGGGTTAGGTTAGGTTATATTACGTTATTGATGTATATAAAGGTCCCACGGAGACGTAGAGTCCAACTCGCCAGGAATGTTGTCAAATAATACCGCCGAGATGTTAGGTTGGGTTAGGTTAGGTTATATTACGTTATGGATGTCTATAAAGGTCCCACGGTGACGCAGAGGCCTACTCGCCAGGAATGTTTTCAAATATTACCGCCGAGATGTTATTTTGGGTTAGGATAGGTTATATTACGTTATTGATGTATATAAAGGTCCCACCGAGACGTAGATGCCAAATCGCCATGAATGTTTTCAAATATTACCGCCGAGATGTTATTTTGGGTTAGCCTAGGTTATATTACGTTATTGATGTATATAAAGGTCCCACGGAGACGTAGAGGCCAACTCGCCAGGTATGTTTTCAAATATTACCGCCGAGATGTTAGGTTGGGTTAGGTTAGGTTATATTACGTTATTGATGTATAAAAAGATCCCACGGAGACGGAGAAGCCAACTGGCCAGGAATGTTATCATATATTACCGCCGAGATGTTATTTTGGGTTAGGATAGGTTATATTACGTTATTGATGTATATAAATGTACCACGGAGACGTAGATGCCAACTCGCCATGAATGTTTTCAAATATTACCGCCTATATGGTAGGTTGGGTTACGTTAGGTTATATTACGTTATGGATGTCTATAAAGGTTCCACGGTGACGTAGAGGCCAACAAGCTAGGAATGTGATCAAATATTACCGCCGAGATGTTAGGTTGGGTTAGGTTAGGTTATATTACGTTATTGATGTATAAAAGGATCCCACAGAGACGGAGAAGCCAACGCGCCAGGAATGGTTTCCAATATTACCGCCGAGATGTTAGGTTGGGTTAGGTTAGGTTATATTACGTTATTGATGTATATAAAGGTCCCACGGAGACGTAGAGGCCAACTCGCCAGGAATGATGTCAAATATTACCGCCGAAATGTTAGGTTGGGTTAGGTTAGGCTATATTACGTTATTGATGTATATGAAGGTCCCACGGAGACGTAGATGCCAAATCGCCATGAATGTTTTCAAATATTACCGCCGAGATGTTAGGTTGGGTTAGGTTAGGTTATATTACGTTATTGATGTATATAAAGGTCCCACGGAGACGTAGAGGCCAACTCGCCAGGTATGTTTTCAAATATTACCGCCCAGATGATAGGTTGGGTTAGGTTAGGTTATATTGCGTTATTGATGTATACGAAGGTCAAAGGGAGACGTAGAGGTCAACTCGCCAGGAATGTTGTGAAATATTACCGCCGAGATGTTAGGTTGGGTTAGGTTAGGTTATATTACGTTATTGATGTATATAAAGGTCCCACGGAGACGCAGAGGCGAACTCGCCAGGAATGTTGTCAAATATTACCGCCGAGATGTTAGGTTGGGTTAGGTTAGGTTATATTACGTTATTGATGTATATAAAGGTCCCACGGAGACGTAGAGGCCAACTCGCCAGGAACGTTGTCAAATATTACCGCTGAGATGATAGGTTGGGTTAGGTTAGGTTTAATTACATTATTGATGTATATGAAGGTCAAACGGAGACGTAGAGGCCAACTCGCCAGGAATGATGTCAAATAATACCGCCGAGATTTTAGGTTGGGTTAGGTTAGGTTCAATTGCGTTATTGATGTATATAAAGGTCCCACGGAGACGTAAAGGCCAACTCGCCAGGTATGTTGTCAAATATTACCGCCGAGATGTTATTTTGGGTTAGCCTAGGTTATATTACGTTATTGATGTATATAAAGGTCCCACGGAGACGTAGAGGCCAACTCGCCAGGTATGTTTTCAAATATTACCGCCGAGATGTTAGGTTGGATTAGGTTAGGTTATATTACGTTATTGATGTATAAAAAGATCCCACGGAGACGGAGAAGCCAACTGGCCAGGAATGTTATCAAATATTACCGCCGAGATGTTAGGTTGGGTTAGGTTAGTTTATATTACGTTATAGATGTATTTAAATGTCCCGCGGAGACGTAGAGGCCAACAAGCCAGGAATGTGATAAAATATTACCGCCGAGATGTTAGGTTGGGTTAGGTTAGGTTATATTACGTTATTGATGTATAAAAGGATCCCACAGAGACGGAGAAGCCAACGCGCCAGGAATGGTTTCCAATATTACCGCCGAGATGTTAGGTTGGGTTAGGTTAGGTTATATTACGTTATTGATGTATATAAAGGTCCCACGGAGACGTAGAGGCCAACTCGCCAGGAATGATGTCAAATATTACCGCCGAAATGTTAGGTTGGGTTAGGTTAGGCTATATTACGTTATTGATGTATATGAAGGTCCCACGGAGACGTAGATGCCAAATCGCCATGAATGTTTTCAAATATTACCGCCGAGATGTTAGGTTGGGTTAGGTTAGGTTATATTACGTTATTGATGTATATAAAGGTCCCACGGAGACGTAGAGGCCAACTCGCCAGGTATGTTTTCAAATATTACCGCCCAGATGATAGGTTGGGTTAGGTTAGGTTATATTGCGTTATTGATGTATACGAAGGTCAAAGGGAGACGTAGAGGTCAACTCGCCAGGAATGTTGTGAAATATTACCGCCGAGATGTTAGGTTGGGTTAGGTTAGGTTATATTACGTTATTGATGTATATAAAGGTCCCACGGAGACGCAGAGGCGAACTCGCCAGGAATGTTGTCAAATATTACCGCCGAGATGTTAGGTTGGGTTAGGTTAGGTTATATTACGTTATTGATGTATATAAAGGTCCCACGGAGACGTAGAGGCCAACTCGCCAGGAACGTTGTCAAATATTACCGCTGAGATGATAGGTTGGGTTAGGTTAGGTTTAATTACATTATTGATGTATATGAAGGTCAAACGTAGACATAGAGGCCAACTCGCCAGGAATGATGTCAAATAATACCGCCGAGATTTTAGGTTGGGTTAGGTTAGTTTCAATTGCGTTATTGATGTATATAAAGGTCCCACGGAGACGTAAAGGCCAACTCGCCAGGTATGTTGTCAAATATTACCGCCGAGATGTTATTTTGGGTTAGCCTAGGTTATATTACGTTATTGATGTATATAAAGGTCCCACGGAGACGTAGATGCCAACTCGCCAGGTATGTTTTCAAATATTACCGCCGAGATGTTAGGTTGGGTTAGGTTAGGTTATATTACGTTATTGATGTATAAAAAGATCCCACGGAGACGGAGAAGCCAACTGGCCAGGAATGTTATCAAATATTACCGCCGAGATGTTATTTTGGGTTAGGATAGGTTATATTACGTTATTGATGTATATAAATGTACCACGGAGACGCAGATGCCAACTCGCCATGAATGTTTTCAAATATTACCGCCTATATGTTAGGTTGGGTTAGGTTAGGTTATATTACGTTATGGATGTCTATAAAGGTCCCACGGTGACGTAGAGGCCAACAAGCTAGGAATGTGATCAAATATTACCGCCGAGATGTTAGGTTGGGTTAGGTTAGGTTATATTTCGTTATTTATGTATATGAAGGTCCCACGGAGACGTAGAGGCCAACTCGCCAGGAATGATGTCAAATATTACCGCCGAAATGTTAGGTTGGGTTAGGTTAGGTTATATTACGTTATTGATGTTTATAAAGGTCCCACGGAGACGTAGATGCCAACAAGCCAGGAATGTGGTCAAATATTACCGCCGAGATGTTATTTTGGGTTAGGATAGGTTGTATTACGTTATTGATGTATATAAATGTACCACGGAGACGTAGAGGCCAACACGGCAGGAATGTTGTCAAATATTACCGCCGAGATGATAGGTTGGGTTAGGTTATTTTATATATCGTTATTGATGTATATGAAGGTCCCACGGAGATGTAGAGGCCAACTCGCCAGTAGTGATGTCAAATATTACCGCCGAGATGTTAGGTTGGGTTAGGTTAGGTTATATTACGTTATTGATGTATATAAAGGTCTCACGGATACGTAGAGGCCAACAAGCCAGGAATGTTGTCAAATATTACCGCCGAGATGTTAGGTTGGGTTAGGTTAGGTTATATTACGTTATTGATGTATATAAAGGTCCCACGGAGACGTAGAGGCCAACTCGCCAGGAACGTTGTCAGATATTACCGCTGAGATGATAGGTTGGGTTAGGTTAGGTTTAATTACATTATTGATGTATATGAAGGTCAAACGGAGACGTAGAGGCCAACTCGCCAGGAATGATGTCAAATAATACCGCCGAGATTTTAGGTTGGGTTAGGTTAGGTTCAATTACGTTATTGATGTATATGAAGGTCCCACGGAGACGTAGAGGGCAACTCGCCAGGTATATTGTCAAATATTACCGCCGAGATGGTAGGTTGGGTTAGGTTAGGTTATATTGCGTTATTGATGTATATAAAGGTCCCACGAAGACGTAGATGCCAACAAGCCAGGAATGTGATCAAATATTACCGCCGAGATGTTAGGTTGGGTTAGGTTAGGTTATATTACGTTATTGATGTATATAAAGGTCTCACGGAGGCGTAGAGGCCAACTCGCCAGGTATGTTTTCAAATATTACCGCCGAGATGTTAGGTTGGATTATGTTAGGTTATATTACGTTATTGATGTATGAAAAGATCCCACGGAGACGTAGAGGCCAACTCGCCAGGTATGTTGTCAAATATTACCGCCGAGATGTTAGGTTGGATTAGGTTAGGTTATATTACGTTATTGATGTATATAAAGGTCTCACGGATACGTAGAGGCCAACAAGCCAGGAATGTTGTCAAATATTACCGCCGAGATGTTAGGTTGGGTTAGGTTAGGTTATATTACGTTATAGATGTATTTAAATGTCCCGCGGAGACGTAGAGGCCAACAAGCCAGGAATGTGATAAAATATTACCGCCGAGATGTTAGCTTGGGTTAGGGTAGGTTATATTACGTTATTGATGTATAAAAAGATCCCACAGAGACGGAGAAGCCAACGCGCCAGGAATGTTGTCAAATATTACCGCCGAGATGTTAGGTTGGGTTAGGTTAGTTTATATTACGTTATAGATGTATTTAAATGTCCCGCGGAGACGTAGAGGCCAACAAGCCAGGAATGTGATAAAATATTACCGCCGAGATGTTAGGTTGGGTTAGGTTAGGTTGTATTACGATATTGATGTATAAAAGGATCCCACAGAGACGGAGAAGCCAACGCGCCAGGAATGGTTTCCAATATTACCGCCGAGATGTTAGGTTGGGTTAGGTTAGGTTATATTACGTTATTGATGTATATAAAGGTCCCACGGAGACGTAGAGGCCAACTCGCCAGGAATGATGTCAAATATTACCGCCGAAATGTTAGGTTGGGTTAGGTTAGGCTATATTACGTTATTGATGTATATGAAGGTCCCACGGAGACGTAGATGCCAAATCGCCATGAATGTTTTCAAATATTACCGCCGAGATGTTAGGTTGGGTTAGGTTAGGTTATATTACGTTATTGATGTATATAAAGGTCCCACGGAGACGTAGAGGCCAACTCGCCAGGTATGTTTTCAAATATTACCACCCAGATGATAGGTTGGGTTAGGTTAGGTTATATTGCGTTATTGATGTATACGAAGGTCAAAGGGAGACGTAGAGGTCAACTCGCCAGGAATGTTGTGAAATATTACCGCCGAGATGTTAGGTTGGGTTAGGTTAGGTTATATTACGTTATTGATGTATATAAAGGTCCCACGGAGACGCAGAGGCGAACTCGCCAGGAATGTTGTCAAATATTACCGCCGAGATGTTAGGTTGGGTTAGGTTAGGTTATAGTACGTTATTGATGTATATAAAGGTCCCACGGAGACGTAGAGGCCAACTCGCCAGGAACGTTGTCAAATATTACCGCTGAGATGATAGGTTGGGTTAGGTTAGGTTTAATTACATTATTGATGTATATGAAGGTCAAACGGAGACGTAGAGGCCCACTCGCCAGGAATGATGTCAAATAATACCGCCGAGATTTTAGGTTGGGTTAGGTTAGGTTCAATTGCGTTATTGATGTATATAAAGGTCCCACGGAGACGTAAAGGCCAACTCGCCAGGTATGTTGTCAAATATTACCGCCGAGATGTTATTTTGGGTTAGCCTAGGTTATATTACGTTATTGATGTATATAAAGGTCCCACGGAGACGTAGAGGCCAACTCGCCAGGTATGTTTTCAAATATTACCGCCGAGATGTTAGGTTGGGTTAGGTTAGGTTATATTACGTTATTGATGTATAAAAAGATCCCACGGAGACGGAGAAGCCAACTGGCCAGGAATGTTATCAAATATTACCGCCGAGATGTTATTTTGGGTTAGGATAGGTTATATTACGTTATTGATGTATATAAATGTACCACGGAGACGTAGATGCCAACTCGCCATGAATGTTTTCAAATATTACCGCCTATATGTTAGGTTGGGTTAGGTGAGGTTATATTACGTTATGGATGTCTATAAAGGTCCCACGGTGACGTAGAGGCCAACAAGCTAGGAATGTGATCAAATATTACCGCCGAGATGTTAGGTTGGGTTAGGTTAGGTTATATTTCGTTATTTATGTATATGAAGGTCCCACGGAGACGTAGAGGCCAACTCGCCAGGAATGATGTCAAATATTACCGCCGAAATGTTAGGTTGGGTTAGGTTAGGTTATATTACGTTATTGATGTTTATAAAGGTCCCACGGAGACGTAGATGCCAACAAGCCAGGAATGTGGTCAAATATTACCGCCGAGATGTTATTTTGGGTTAGGATAGGTTGTATTACGTTATTGATGTATATAAATGTACCACGGAGACGTAGAGGCCAACACGGCAGGAATGTTGTCAAATATTACCGCCGAGATGATAGGTTGGGTTAGGTTATTTTATATATCGTTATTGATGTATATGAAGGTCCCACGGAGATGTAGAGGCCAACTCGCCAGTAGTGATGTCAAATATTACCGCCGAGATGTTAGGTTGGGTTAGGTTAGGTTATATTACGTTATTGATGTATATAAAGGTCTCACGGATACGTAGAGGCCAACAAGCCAGGAATGTTGTCAAATATTACCGCCGAGATGTTAGGTTGGGTTAGGTTAGGTTATATTACGTTATAGATGTATTTAAATATCCCGCGGAGACGTAGAGGCCAACAAGCCAGGAATGTGATAAAATATTACCGCCGAGATGTTAGGTTGGGTTAGGTTAGGTTATATTACGTTATTGATGTATAAAAAGATCCCACAGAGACGGAGAAGCCAACGCGCCAGGAATGTTGTCAAATATTACCGCCGAGATGTTAGGTTGGGTTAGGTTAGGTTATATTACGTTATAGATGTATTTAAATGTCCCGCGGAGACGTAGAGGCCAACAAGCCAGGAATGTGATAAAATATTACCGCCGAGATGTTAGGTTGGGTTAGGTTAGGTTATATTACGTTATTGATGTATAAAAAGATCCCACAGAGACGGAGAAGCCAACGCGCCAGGAATGATTTCAAATATTACCGCCGAGATGTTAGGTTGGGTTAGGTTAGGTTATATTACGTTATTGATGTATATAAAGGTCCCACGGAGACGTAGAGGCCAACTCGCCAGGTATGTTTTCAAATATTACCGCCGAGATGATAGGTTGGGTTAGGTTAGGTTATATTGCGTTATTGATGTATACGAAGGTCAAAGGGAGACGTAGAGGTCAACTCGCCAGGAATGTTGCGAAATATTACCGCCGAGATGTTAGGTTGGGTTAGGTTAGGTTATATTACGTTATTGATGTATATAAAGGTCCCACGGAGACGCAGAGGCCAACTCGCCAGGTATGTTGTCAAATATTACCGCCGAGATGTTAGGTTGGATTAGGTTAGGTTATATTACGTTATTGATGTATATAAAGGTCTCACGGATACGTAGAGGCCAACAAGCCAGGAATGTTGTCAAATATTACCGCCGAGATGTTAGGTTGGGTTAGGTTAGGTTATATTACGTTATAGATGTATTTAAATGTCCCGCGGAGACGTAGAGGCCAACAAGCCAGGAATGTGATAAAATATTACCGCCGAGATGTTAGCTTGGCTTAGGTTAGGTTATATTACGTTATTGATGTATAAAAAGATCCCACAGAGACGGAGAAGCCAACGCGCCAGGAATGTTGTCAAATATTACCGCCGAGATGTTAGGTTGGGTTAGGTTAGGTTATATTACGTTATTGATGTATATAAACGTCCCACGGAGACGTAGAGGCCAACTCGACAGGTATGTTTTCAAATATTACCGCCCAGATGTTAGGTTGGGTTAGGTTAGGTTATATTGCGTTATTGATGTATACGAAGGTCAAAGGGAGACGTAGAGGTCAACTCGCCAGGAATGTTGTGAAATATTACCGTCGAGTTGTTAGGTTGGGTTAGGTTAGGTTATATTACGTTATTGATGTATATAAAGGTCCCACGGAGACGCGGAGGCGAACTCGCCAGGAATGTTGTCAAATATTACCGCCGAGATGTTAGGTTGGGTTAGGTTAGGTTATATTACGTTATTGATGTATATAAAGGTCCCACGGAGACGTAGAGGCCAACTCGCCAGGAACGTTGTCAAATATTACCGCTGAGATGATAGGTTGGGTTAGGTTAGGTTTAATTACATTATTGATGTATATGAAGGTCAAACGGAGACGTAGAGGCCAACTCGCCAGGAATGATGTCAAATAATACCGCCGAGATTTTAGGTTGGGTTAGGTTAGGTTCAATTGCGTTATTGATGTATATAAAGGTCCCACGGAGACGTAGAGGCCAACTCGCCAGGTATGTTGTCAAATATTACCGCCGAGATGTTATTTTGGGTTAGCCTAGGTTATATTACGTTATTGATGTATATAAAGGTCCCACGGAGACGTAGAGGCCAACTCGCCAGGTATGTTTTCAAATATTACCGCCGAGATGTTAGGTTGGGTTAGGTTAGGTTATATTACGTTATTGATGTATAAAAAGATCCCACGGAGACGGAGAAGCCAACTGGCCAGGAATGTTATCAAATATTACCGCCGAGATGTTATTTTGGGTTAGGATAGGTTATATTACGTTATTGATGTATATAAATGTACCACGGAGACGTAGATGCCAACTCGCCATGAATGTTTTCAAATATTACCGCCTATATGTTAGGTTGGGTTAGGTTAGGTTATATTACGTTATGGATGTCTATAAAGGTCCCACGGTGACGTAGAGGCCAACAAGCTAGGAATGTGATCAAATATTACCGCCGAGATGTTAGGTTGGGTTAGGTTAGGTTATATTTCGTTATTTATGTATATGAAGGTCCCACGGAGACGTAGAGGCCAACTCGCCAGGAATGATGTCAAATATTACCGCCGAAATGTTAGGTTGGGTTAGGTTAGGTTATATTACGTTATTGATGTTTATAAAGGTCCCACGGAGACGTAGATGCCAACAAGCCAGGAATGTGGTCAAATATTACCGCCGAGATGTTATTTTGGGTTAGGATAGGTTGTATTACGTTATTGATGTATATAAATGTACCACGGAGACGTAGAGGCCAACACGGCAGGAATGTTGTCAAATATTACCGCCGAGATGATAGGTTGGGTTAGGTTATTTTATATATCGTTATTGATGTATATGAAGGTCCCACGGAGACGTAGAGGCCAACTCGCCAGTAGTGATGTCAAATATTACCGCCGAGATGTTAGGTTGGGTTAGGTTAGGTTATATTACGTTATTGATGTATATAAAGGTCTCACGGATACGTAGAGGCGAACAAGCCAGGAATGTTGTCAAATATTACCGCCGAGATGTTAGGTTGGGTTAGGTTAGGTTATATTACGTTATAGATGTATTTAAATGTCCCGCGGAGACGTAGAGGCCAACAAGCCAGGAATGTGATAAAATATTACCGCCGAGATGTTAGGTTGGGTTAGGTTAGGTTATATTACGTTATTGATGTATAAAAAGATCCCACAGAGACGGAGAAGCCAACGCGCCAGGAATGTTGTCAAATATTACCGCCGAGATGTTAGGTTGGGTTAGGTTAGGTTATATTACGTTATAGATGTATTTAAATGTCCCGCGGAGACGTAGAGGCCAACAAGCCAGGAATGTGATAAAATATTACCGCCGAGATGTTAGGTTGGGTTAGGTTAGGTTATATTACGTTATTGATGTATAAAAAGATCCCACAGAGACGGAGAAGCCAACGCGCCAGGAATGATTTCAAATATTACCGCCGAGATGTTAGGTTGGGTTAGGTTAGGTTATATTACGTTATTGATGTATATAAAGGTCCCACGAAGACGTAGATGCCAACAAGCCAGGAATGAGATCAAATATTACCGCCGAGATGTTAGGTTGGGTTAGGTTAGGTTATATTACGTTATTGATGTATAAAAAGGTCTCACGGAGGCGTAGAGGCCAACTCGCCAGGTATGTTTTCAAATATTACCGCCGAGATGTTAGGTTGGGTTAGGTTAGGTTATATTACGTTATTGATGTATATAAAGGTCCCACCGAGACGTAGATGCCAAATCGCCATGAATGTTTTCAAATATTACCGCCGAGATGTTAGGTTGGGTTAGCCTAGGTTATATTACGTTATTGATGTATATAAAGGTCCCACGGAGACGTAGAGGCCAACTCGCCAGGTATGTTTTCAAATATTACCGCCGAGATGTTAGGCTGGGTTAGGTTAGGTTATATTACGTTATTGATGTATAAAAAGATTCCACGGAGACGGAGAAGCCAACTGGCCAGGAATGTTTTCAAATATTACCGCCGAGATGTTATTTTGGGTTAGGATAGGTTATATTACGTTATTGATGTATATGAAGGTCCCACGGAGACGTAGATACCAAATCGCCATGAATGTTTTCAAATATTACCGCCGAGATGTTAGGTTGGGTTAGGTTAGGTTATATTACGTTATGGATGTCTATAAAGGTCCCACGGTGACGTAGAGGCCAACAAGCTAGGAATGTGTTCAAATATTACCGCCGAGATGATAGGTTGGGTTAGGTTAGGTTATATTGCGTTATTGATGTATACGAAGGTCAAAGGGAGACGTAGAGGTCAACTCGCCAGGAATGTTGTGAAATATTACCGCCGAGATGTTAGGTTGGGTTAGGTTAGGTTATATTACGTTATTGATGTATATAAAGGTCCCACGGAGACGTAGAGGCCAACTCGCCAGGAACGTTGTCAAATATTACCGCTGAGATGATAGGTTGGGTTATTTTAGGTTTAATTACATTATTGATGTATATGAAGTTCAAACGGAGACGTAGAGGCCAACTCGCCAGGAATGATGTCAAATAATACCGCCGAGATTTTAGGTTGGGTTAGGTTAGGTTCAATTACGTTATTGATGTATATGAAGGTCCCACGGAGGCGTAGAGGCCAACTCGCCAGGTATATTGTCAAATATTACCGCCGAGATGTTAGGTTGGGTTAGGTTAGGTTATATTACGTTATTGATGTATATAAATGTCCCACGGAGACGTAGAGGCCAACTCGCCAGGTATGTTTTCAAATATTACCGCCGAGATGTTAGGTTGGGTTAGGTTAGGTTATATTTCGTTATTGATGTATATGAAGGTCCCACGGAGACGTAGAGGCCAACTCGCCAGGTATGCTGTCAAATATTACCGCCGAGATGTTAGGTTGGGTTAGGTTAGGTTATATTACGTTATTGATGTATATAAATGTCCCACGGAGACGTAGAGGCCAACTCGCCAGGTATGTTTTCAAATATTACCGCCGAGATGTTAGGTTGGGTTAGGTTAAGTTATATTACGTTATTGATGTATATAAAGGTCCCACGGAGACGTAGAGGCCAACTCGCCAGGAATGATGTCAAATAATACCGCCGAGATTTTAGGTTGGGTTAGGTTCGGTTCAATTACGTTATTGATGTATATGAAGGTCCCACGGAGACGTAGAGGCCAACTCGCCAGGTATATTGTCAAATATTACCGCCGAGATGGTAGGTTGGGTTAGGTTAGGTTATATTGCGTTATTGATGTAGACAAATGTCCCGCGGAGACGTAGAGGCCAACAAGCCAGGAATGTGATAAAATATTACCGCCGAGATGTTAGGTTGCGTTAGGTTAGGTTATATTACGTTATTGATGTATAAAAAGATCCCACAGAGACGGAGAAGCCAACTGGCCAGGAATGTTATCAAATATTACCGCCGAGATGTTAGGTTGGGTTAGGTTAGGTTATATTACGTTATAGATGTATTTAAATGTCCCGCGGAGACGTAGAGGCCAACAAGCCAGGAATGTGATAAAATATTACCGCCGAGATGTTAGGTTGGGTTAGGTTAGGTTATATTACGTTATTGATGTATAAAAGGATCCCACAGAGACGGAGAAGCCAACGCGCCAGGAATGGTTTCCAATATTACCGCCGAGATGTTAGGTTGGGTTAGGTTAGGTTATATTACGTTATTGATGTATATAAAGGTCCCACGGAGACGTAGAGGCCAACTCGCCAGGAATGATGTCAAATATTACCGCCGAAATGTTAGGTTGGGTTAGGTTAGGTTATATTGCGTTATTGATGTATACGAAGGTCAAAGGGAGACGTAGAGGTCAACTCGCCAGGAATGTTGTGAAATATTACCGCCGAGATGTTAGGTTGGGTTAGGTTAGGTTATATTACGTTATTGATGTATATAAAGGTCCCACGGAGACGCAGAGGCGAACTCGCCAGGAATGTTGTCAAATATTACCGCCGAGATGTTAGGTTGGGTTAGGTTAGGTTATATTACGTTATTGATGTTTATAAAGGTCCCACGGAGACGTAGATGCCAACAAGCCAGGAATGTGGTCAAATATTACCGCCGAGATGTTATTTTGGGTTAGGATAGGTTGTATTACGTTATTGATGTATATAAATGTACCACGGAGACGTAGAGGCCAACACGGCAGGAATGTTGTCAAATATTACCGCCGAGATGATAGGTTGGGTTAGGTTATTTTATATATCGTTATTGATGTATATGAAGGTCCCACGGAGACGTAGAGGCCAACTCGCCAGTAGTGATGTCAAATATTACCGCCGAGATGTTAGGTTGGGTTAGGTTAGGTTATATTACGTTATTGATGTATATAAAGGTCTCACGGATACGTAGAGGCCAACAAGCCAGGAATGTTGTCAAATATTACCGCCGAGATGTTAGGTTGGGTTAGGTTAGGTTATATTACGTTATAGATGTATTTAAATGTCCCGCGGAGACGTAGAGGCCAACAAGCCAGGAATGTGATAAAATATTACCGCCGAGATGTTAGGTTGGGTTAGGTTAGGTTATATTACGTTATTGATGTATAAAAAGATCCCACAGAGACGGAGAAGCCAACGCGCCAGGAATGTTGTCAAATATTACCGCCGAGATGTTAGGTTGGGTTAGGTTAGGTTATATTACGTTATAGATGTATTTAAATGTCCCGCGGAGACGTAGAGGCCAACAAGCCAGGAATGTGATAAAATATTACCGCCGAGATGTTAGGTTGGGTTAGGTTAGGTTATATTACGTTATTGATGTATAAAAAGATCCCACAGAGACGGAGAAGCCAACGCGCCAGGAATGATTTCAAATATTACCGCCGAGATGTTAGGTTGGGTTAGGTTAGGTTATATTACGTTATTGATGTATATAAAGGTCCCACGAAGACGTAGATGCCAACAAGCCAGGAATGAGATCAAATATTACCGCCGAGATGTTAGGTTGGGTTAGGTTAGGTTATATTACGTTATTGATGTATAAAAAGGTCTCACGGAGGCGTAGAGGCCAACTCGCCAGGTATGTTTTCAAATATTACCGCCGAGATGTTAGGTTGGGTTAGGTTAGGTTATATTACGTTATTGATGTATATAAAGGTCCCACCGAGACGTAGATGCCAAATCGCCATGAATGTTTTCAAATATTACCGCCGAGATGTTAGGTTGGGTTAGCCTAGGTTATATTACGTTATTGATGTATATAAAGGTCCCACGGAGACGTAGAGGCCAACTCGCCAGGTATGTTTTCAAATATTACCGCCGAGATGTTAGGCTGGGTTAGGTTAGGTTATATTACGTTATTGATGTATAAAAAGATTCCACGGAGACGGAGAAGCCAACTGGCCAGGAATGTTTTCAAATATTACCGCCGAGATGTTATTTTGGGTTAGGATAGGTTATATTACGTTATTGATGTATATAAATGTACCACGGAGACGTAGATGCCAACTCGCCATGAATGTTTTCAAATATTACCGCCTATATGTTAGGTTGGGTTAGGTTAGGTTATATTACGTTATGGATGTCTATAAAGGTCCCACGGTGACGTAGAGGCCAACAAGCTAGGAATGTGTTCAAATATTACCGCCGAGATGATAGGTTGGGTTAGGTTAGGTTATATTGCGTTATTGATGTATACGAAGGTCAAAGGGAGACGTAGAGGTCAACTCGCCAGGAATGTTGTGAAATATTACCGCCGAGATGTTAGGTTGGGTTAGGTTAGGTTATATTACGTTATTGATGTATATAAAGGTCCCACGGAGACGTAGAGGCCAACTCGCCAGGAACGTTGTCAAATATTACCGCTGAGATGATAGGTTGGGTTATTTTAGGTTTAATTACATTATTGATGTATATGAAGTTCAAACGGAGACGTAGAGGCCAACTCGCCAGGAATGATGTCAAATAATACCGCCGAGATTTTAGGTTGGGTTAGGTTAGGTTCAATTACGTTATTGATGTATATGAAGGTCCCACGGAGGCGTAGAGGCCAACTCGCCAGGTATATTGTCAAATATTACCGCCGAGATGTTAGGTTGGGTTAGGTTAGGTTATATTACGTTATTGATGTATATAAATGTCCCACGGAGACGTAGAGGCCAACTCGCCAGGTATATTTCAAATATTACCGCCGAGATGTTAGGTTGGGTTAGGTTAGGTTATATTTCGTTATTGATGTATATGAAGGTCCCACGGAGACGTAGAGGCCAACTCGCCAGGTATGCTGTCAAATATTACCGCCGAGATGTTAGGTTGGGTTAGGTTAGGTTATATTACGTTATTGATGTATATAAATGTCCCACGGAGACGTAGAGGCCAACTCGCCAGGTATGTTTTCAAATATTACCGCCGAGATGTTAGGTTGGGTTAGGTTAAGTTATATTACGTTATTGATGTATATAAAGGTCCCACGGAGACGTAGAGGCCAACTCGCCAGGAATGATGTCAAATATTACCGCCGAAATGTTAGGTTCGGTTAGGTTAGGCTCTATTACGTTATTGATGTATATGAAGGTCCCACGGAGACGTAGATACCAAATCGCCATGAATGTTTTCAAATATTACCGACGAGATGTTAGGTTGGGTTAGGTTAGGTTATATTACGTTATTGATGTATATAAAGGTCCCACGGAGACGTAGAGGCCAACTCGCCAGGTATGTTTTCAAATATTACCGCCCAGATGATAGGTTGGGTTAGGTTAGGTTATATTGCGTTATTGATGTATACGAAGGTCAAAGGGAGACGTAGAGGTCAACTCGCCAGGAATGTTGTGAAATATTACCGCCGAGATGTTAGGTTGGGTTAGGTTAGGTTATATTACGTTATTGATGTATATAAAGGTCCCACGGAGACGTAGAGGCCAACTCGCCAGGAACGTTGTCAAATATTACCGCTGAGATGA
This sequence comes from Xylocopa violacea, assembly GCA_963969225.1. NCBI lineage: Eukaryota > Metazoa > Arthropoda > Insecta > Hymenoptera > Apidae > Xylocopa > Xylocopa violacea. Next base: position 1,251,200 of record CAXAJV010000487.1, read on the forward strand.
TAGGTTGGGTTAGGTTAGGTTTAATTACATTATTGATGTATATGAAGGTCAAACGGAGACGTAGAGGCCAACTCGCCAGGAATGATGTCAAATAATACCGCCGAGATTTTAGGTTGGGTTAGGTTCGGTTCAATTACGTTATTGATGTATATGAAGGTCCCACGGAGACGTAGAGGCCAACTCGCCAGGTATATTGTCAAATATTACCGCCGAGATGGTAGGTTGGGTTAGGTTAGGTTATATTGCGTTATTGATGTATACAAATGTCCCGCGGAGACGTAGAGGCCAACAAGCCAGGAATGTGATAAAATATTACCGCCGAGATGTTAGGTTGCGTTAGGTTAGGTTATATTACGTTATTGATGTATAAAAAGATCCCACAGAGACGGAGAAGCCAACTGGCCAGGAATGTTATCAAATATTACCGCCGAGATGTTAGGTTGGGTTAGGTTAGGTTATATTACGTTATAGATGTATTTAAATGTCCCGCGGAGACGTAGAGGCCAACAAGCCAGGAATGTGATAAAATATTACCGCCGAGATGTTAGGTTGGGTTAGGTTAGGTTATATTACGTTATTGATGTATAAAAGGATCCCACAGAGACGGAGAAGCCAACGCGCCAGGAATGGTTTCCAATATTACCGCCGAGATGTTAGGTTGGGTTAGGTTAGGTTATATTACGTTATTGATGTATATAAAGGTCCCACGGAGACGTAGAGGCCAACTCGCCAGGAATGATGTCAAATATTACCGCCGAAATGTTAGGTTGGGTTAGGTTAGGTTATATTGCGTTATTGATGTATACGAAGGTCAAAGGGAGACGTAGAGGTCAACTCGCCAGGAATGTTGTGAAATATTACCGCCGAGATGTTAGGTTGGGTTAGGTTAGGTTATATTACGTTATTGATGTATATAAAGGTCCCACGGAGACGCAGAGGCGAACTCGCCAGGAATGTTGTCAAATATTACCGCCGAGATGTTAGGTTGGGTTAGGTTAGGTTATATTACGTTATTGATGTATAAAAAGATCCCACGGAGACGGAGAAGCCAACTGGCCAGGAATGTTATCAAATATTACCGCCGAGATGTTATTTTGGGTTAGGATAGGTTATATTACGTTATTGATGTATATAAATGTACCACGGAGACGTAGATGCCAACTCGCCATGAATGTTTTCAAATATTACCGCCTATATGTTAGGTTGGGTTAGGTTAGGTTATATTACGTTATGGATGTCTATAAAGGTCCCACGGTGACGTAGAGGCCAACAAGCTAGGAATGTGATCAAATATTACCGCCGAGATGTTAGGTTGGGTTAGGTTAGGTTATATTTCGTTATTTATGTATATGAAGGTCCCACGGAGACGTAGAGGCCAACTCGCCAGGAATGATGTCAAATATTACCGCCGAAATGTTAGGTTGGGTTAGGTTAGGTTATATTACGTTATTGATGTTTATAAAGGTCCCACGGAGACGTAGATGCCAACAAGCCAGGAATGTGGTCAAATATTACCGCCGAGATGTTATTTTGGGTTAGGATAGGTTGTATTACGTTATTGATGTATATAAATGTACCACGGAGACGTAGAGGCCAACACGGCAGGAATGTTGTCAAATATTACCGCCGAGATGATAGGTAGGGTTAGGTTATTTTATATATCGTTATTGATGTATATGAAGGTCCCACGGAGACGTAGAGGCCAACTCGCCAGTAGTGATGTCAAATATTACCGCCGAGATGTTAGGTTGGGTTAGGTTAGGTTATATTACGTTATTGATGTATATAAAGGTCTCACGGATACGTAGAGGCCAACAAGCCAGGAATGTTGTCAAATATTACCGCCGAGATGTTAGGTTGGGTTAGGTTAGGTTATATTACGTTATTGATGTATATAAAGGTCCCACGGAGACGTAGAGGCCAACTCGCCAGGAATGATGTCAAATATTACCGCCGAAATGTTAGGTTGGGTTAGGTTAGGTTATATTGCGTTATTGATGTATACGAAGGTCAAAGGGAGACGTAGAGGTCAACTCGCCAGGAATGTTGTGAAATATTACCGCCGAGATGTTAGGTTGGGTTAGGTTAGGTTATATTACGTTATTGATGTATATAAAGGTCCCACGGAGACGCAGAGGCGAACTCGCCAGGAATGTTGTCAAATATTACCGCCGAGATGTTAGGTTGGGTTAGGTTAGGTTATATTACGTTATTGATGTATATAAAGGTCCCACGGAGACGTAGAGGTCAACTCGCCAGGAACGTTGTCAAATATTACCGCTGAGATGATAGGTTGGGTTAGGTTAGGTTTAATTACATTATTGATGTATATGAAGGTCAAACGGAGACGTAGAGGCCAACTCGCCAGGAATGATGTCAAATAATACCGCCGAGATTTTAGGTTGGGTTAGGTTAGGTTCAATTGCGTTATTGATGTATATAAAGGTCCCACGGAGACGTAGAGGCCAACTCGCCAGGTATATTGTCAAATATTACCGCCGAGATGTTATTTTGGGTTAGCCTAGGTTATATTACGTTATTGATGTATATAAAGGTCCCACGGAGACGTAGAGGCCAACTCGCCAGGTATGTTTTCAAATATTACCGCCGAGATGTTAGGTTGGGTTAGGTTAGGTTATATTACGTTATTGATGTATAAAAAGATCCCACGGAGACGGAGAAGCCAACTGGCCAGGAATGTTATCAAATATTACCGCCGAGATGTTATTTTGGGTTAGGATAGGTTATATTACGTTATTGATGTATATAAATGTACCACGGAGACGTAGATGCCAACTCGCCATGAATGTTTTCAAATATTACCGCCTATATGTTAGGTTGGGTTAGGTTAGGTTATATTACGTTATGGATGTCTATAAAGGTCCCACGGTGACGTAGAGGCCAACAAGCTAGGAATGTGATCAAATATTACCGCCGAGATGTTAGGTTGGGTTAGGTTAGGTTATATTTCGTTATTTATGTATATGAAGGTCCCACGGAGACGTAGAGGCCAACTCGCCAGGAATGATGTCAAATATTACCGCCGAAATGTTAGGTTGGGTTAGGTTAGGTTATATTACGTTATTGATGTTTATAAAGGTCCCACGGAGACGTAGATGCCAACAAGCCAGGAATGTGGTCAAATATTACCGCCGAGATGTTATTTTGGGTTAGGATAGGTTGTATTACGTTATTGATGTATATAAATGTACCACGGAGACGTAGAGGCCAACACGGCAGGAATGTTGTCAAATATTACCGCCGAGATGATAGGTAGGGTTAGGTTATTTTATATATCGTTATTGATGTATATGAAGGTCCCACGGAGACGTAGAGGCCAACTCGCCAGTAGTGATGTCAAATATTACCGCCGAGATGTTAGGTTGGGTTAGGTTAGGTTATATTACGTTATTGATGTATATAAAGGTCTCACGGATACGTAGAGGCCAACAAGCCAGGAATGTTGTCAAATATTACCGCCGAGATGTTAGGTTGGGTTAGGTTAGGTTATATTACGTTATTGATGTATATAAAGGTCCCACGGAGACGTAGAGGCCAACTCGCCAGGAATGATGTCAAATATTACCGCCGAAATGTTAGGTTGGGTTAGGTTAGGTTATATTGCGTTATTGATGTATACGAAGGTCAAAGGGAGACGTAGAGGTCAACTCGCCAGGAATGTTGTGAAATATTACCGCCGAGATGTTAGGTTGGGTTAGGTTAGGTTATATTACGTTATTGATGTATATAAAGGTCCCACGGAGACGCAGAGGCGAACTCGCCAGGAATGTTGTCAAATATTACCGCCGAGATGTTAGGTTGGGTTAGGTTAGGTTATATTACGTTATTGATGTATATAAAGGTCCCACGGAGACGTAGAGGTCAACTCGCCAGGAACGTTGTCAAATATTACCGCTGAGATGATAGGTTGGGTTAGGTTAGGTTTAATTACATTATTGATGTATATGAAGGTCAAACGGAGACGTAGAGGCCAACTCGCCAGGAATGATGTCAAATAATACCGCCGAGATTTTAGGTTGGGTTAGGTTAGGTTCAATTGCGTTATTGATGTATATAAAGGTCCCACGGAGACGTAGAGGCCAACTCGCCAGGTATATTGTCAAATATTACCGCCGAGATGTTATTTTGGGTTAGCCTAGGTTATATTACGTTATTGATGTATATAAAGGTCCCACGGAGACGTAGATGCCAACAAGCCAGGAATGTGGTCAAATATTACCGCCGAGATGTTATTTTGGGTTAGGATAGGTTGTATTACGTTATTGATGTATATAAATGTACCACGGAGACGTAGAGGCCAACACGGCAGGAATGTTGTCAAATATTACCGCCGAGATGATAGGTAGGGTTAGGTTATTTTATATATCGTTATTGATGTATATGAAGGTCCCACGGAGACGTAGAGGCCAACTCGCCAGTAGTGATGTCAAATATTACCGCCGAGATGTTAGGTTGGGTTAGGTTAGGTTATATTACGTTATTGATGTATATAAAGGTCTCACGGATACGTAGAGGCCAACAAGCCAGGAATGTTGTCAAATATTACCGCCGAGATGTTAGGTTGGGTTAGGTTAGGTTATATTACGTTATTGATGTATATAAAGGTCCCACGGAGACGTAGAGGCCAACTCGCCAGGAATGATGTCAAATATTACCGCCGAAATGTTAGGTTGGGTTAGGTTAGGTTATATTGCGTTATTGATGTATACGAAGGTCAAAGGGAGACGTAGAGGTCAACTCGCCAGGAATGTTGTGAAATATTACCGCCGAGATGTTAGGTTGGGTTAGGTTAGGTTATATTACGTTATTGATGTATATAAAGGTCCCACGGAGACGCAGAGGCGAACTCGCCAGGAATGTTGTCAAATATTACCGCCGAGATGTTAGGTTGGGTTAGGTTAGGTTATATTACGTTATTGATGTATATAAAGGTCCCACGGAGACGTAGAGGTCAACTCGCCAGGAACGTTGTCAAATATTACCGCTGAGATGATAGGTTGGGTTAGGTTAGGTTTAATTACATTATTGATGTATATGAAGGTCAAACGGAGACGTAGAGGCCAACTCGCCAGGAATGATGTCAAATAATACCGCCGAGATTTTAGGTTGGGTTAGGTTAGGTTCAATTGCGTTATTGATGTATATAAAGGTCCCACGGAGACGTAGAGGCCAACTCGCCAGGTATATTGTCAAATATTACCGCCGAGATGTTATTTTGGGTTAGCCTAGGTTATATTACGTTATTGATGTATATAAAGGTCCCACGGAGACGTAGAGGCCAACTCGCCAGGTATGTTTTCAAATATTACCGCCGAGATGTTAGGTTGGGTTAGGTTAGGTTATATTACGTTATTGATGTATAAAAAGATCCCACGGAGACGGAGAAGCCAACTGGCCAGGAATGTTATCAAATATTACCGCCGAGATGTTATTTTGGGTTAGGATAGGTTATATTACGTTATTGATGTATATAAATGTACCACGGAGACGTAGATGCCAACTCGCCATGAATGTTTTCAAATATTACCGCCTATATGTTAGGTTGGGTTAGGTTAGGTTATATTACGTTATGGATGTCTATAAAGGTCCCACGGTGACGTAGAGGCCAACAAGCTAGGAATGTGATCAAATATTACCGCCGAGATGTTAGGTTGGGTTAGGTTAGGTTATATTTCGTTATTTATGTATATGAAGGTCCCACGGAGACGTAGAGGCCAACTCGCCAGGAATGATGTCAAATATTACCGCCGAAATGTTAGGTTGGGTTAGGTTAGGTTATATTACGTTATTGATGTTTATAAAGGTCCCACGGAGACGTAGATGCCAACAAGCCAGGAATGTGGTCAAATATTACCGCCGAGATGTTATTTTGGGTTAGGATAGGTTGTATTACGTTATTGATGTATATAAATGTACCACGGAGACGTAGAGGCCAACACGGCAGGAATGTTGTCAAATATTACCGCCGAGATGATAGGTAGGGTTAGGTTATTTTATATATCGTTATTGATGTATATGAAGGTCCCACGGAGACGTAGAGGCCAACTCGCCAGTAGTGATGTCAAATATTACCGCCGAGATGTTAGGTTGGGTTAGGTTAGGTTATATTACGTTATTGATGTATATAAAGGTCTCACGGATACGTAGAGGCCAACAAGCCAGGAATGTTGTCAAATATTACCGCCGAGATGTTAGGTTGGGTTAGGTTAGGTTATATTACGTTATTGATGTATATAAAGGTCCCACGGAGACGTAGAGGCCAACTCGCCAGGAATGATGTCAAATATTACCGCCGAAATGTTAGGTTGGGTTAGGTTAGGTTATATTGCGTTATTGATGTATACGAAGGTCAAAGGGAGACGTAGAGGTCAACTCGCCAGGAATGTTGTGAAATATTACCGCCGAGATGTTAGGTTGGGTTAGGTTAGGTTATATTACGTTATTGATGTATATAAAGGTCCCACGGAGACGCAGAGGCGAACTCGCCAGGAATGTTGTCAAATATTACCGCCGAGATGTTAGGTTGGGTTAGGTTAGGTTATATTACGTTATTGATGTATATAAAGGTCCCACGGAGACGTAGAGGTCAACTCGCCAGGAACGTTGTCAAATATTACCGCTGAGATGATAGGTTGGGTTAGGTTAGGTTTAATTACATTATTGATGTATATGAAGGTCAAACGGAGACGTAGAGGCCAACTCGCCAGGAATGATGTCAAATAATACCGCCGAGATTTTAGGTTGGGTTAGGTTAGGTTCAATTGCGTTATTGATGTATATAAAGGTCCCACGGAGACGTAGAGGCCAACTCGCCAGGTATATTGTCAAATATTACCGCCGAGATGTTATTTTGGGTTAGCCTAGGTTATATTACGTTATTGATGTATATAAAGGTCCCACGGAGACGTAGAGGCCAACTCGCCAGGTATGTTTTCAAATATTACCGCCGAGATGTTAGGTTGGGTTAGGTTAGGTTATATTACGTTATTGATGTATAAAAAGATCCCACGGAGACGGAGAAGCCAACTGGCCAGGAATGTTATCAAATATTACCGCCGAGATGTTATTTTGGGTTAGGATAGGTTATATTACGTTATTGATGTATATAAATGTACCACGGAGACGTAGATGCCAACTCGCCATGAATGTTTTCAAATATTACCGCCTATATGTTAGGTTGGGTTAGGTTAGGTTATATTACGTTATGGATGTCTATAAAGGTCCCACGGTGACGTAGAGGCCAACAAGCTAGGAATGTGATCAAATATTACCGCCGAGATGTTAGGTTGGGTTAGGTTAGGTTATATTTCGTTATTTATGTATATGAAGGTCCCACGGAGACGTAGAGGCCAACTCGCCAGGAATGATGTCAAATATTACCGCCGAAATGTTAGGTTGGGTTAGGTTAGGTTATATTACGTTATTGATGTTTATAAAGGTCCCACGGAGACGTAGATGCCAACAAGCCAGGAATGTGGTCAAATATTACCGCCGAGATGTTATTTTGGGTTAGGATAGGTTGTATTACGTTATTGATGTATATAAATGTACCACGGAGACGTAGAGGCCAACACGGCAGGAATGTTGTCAAATATTACCGCCGAGATGATAGGTAGGGTTAGGTTATTTTATATATCGTTATTGATGTATATGAAGGTCCCACGGAGACGTAGAGGCCAACTCGCCAGTAGTGATGTCAAATATTACCGCCGAGATGTTAGGTTGGGTTAGGTTAGGTTATATTACGTTATTGATGTATATAAAGGTCTCACGGATACGTAGAGGCCAACAAGCCAGGAATGTTGTCAAATATTACCGCCGAGATGTTAGGTTGGGTTAGGTTAGGTTATATTACGTTATAGATGTATTTAAATGTCCCGCGGAGACGTAGAGGCCAACAAGCCAGGAATGTGATAAAATATTACCGCCGAGATGTTAGGTTGGGTTAGGTTAGGTTATATTACGTTATTGATGTATAAAAAGATCCCACAGAGACGGAGAAGCCAACGCGCCAGGAATGTTGTCAAATATTACCGCCGAGATGTTAGGTTGGGTTAGGTTAGGTTATATTACGTTATAGATGTATTTAAATGTCCCGCGGAGACGTATAGGCCAACAAGCCAGGAATGTGATAAAATATTACCGCCGAGATGTTAGGTTGGGTTAGGTTAGGTTATATTGCGTTATTGATGTATAAAAAGATCCCACAGAGACGGAGAAGCCAACGCGCCAGGAATGATTTCAAATATTACCGCCGAGATGTTAGGTTGGGTTAGGTTAGGTTATATTACGTTATTGATGTATATAAAGGTCCCACGGAGACGTAGAGGCCAACTCGCCAGGTATGTTTTCAAATATTACCGCCGAGATGATAGGTTGTATTAGGTTAGGTTATATTGCGTTATTGATGTATACGAAGGTCAAAGGGAGACGTAGAGGTCAACTCGCCAGGAATGTTGTGAAATATTACCGCCGAGATGTTAGGTTGGGTTAGGTTAGGTTATATTACGTTATTGATGTATATAAAGGTCCCACGGAGACGCAGAGGCCAACTCGCCAGGAATGTTGTCAAATATTACCGCCGAGATGTTAGGTTGGGTTAGGTTAGGTTATATTACGTTATTGATGTATATAAAGGTCCCGCGGAGACGTAGAGGCCAACTCGCCAGGAACGTTGTCAAATATTACCGCTGAGATGATAGGTTGGGTTAGGTTAGGTTTAATTACATTATTGATGTATATGAAGGTCAAACGGAGACGTAGAGGCCAACTCGCCAGGAATGATGTCAAATATTACCGCCGAGATGTTAGGTTGGGTTAGGTTAGGTTATATTACGTTATTGATGTATATAAAGGTCTCACGGAGGCGTAGAGGCCAACTCGCCAGGTATGTTTTCAAATATTACCGCCGAGATGTTAGGCTGGGTTAGGTTAGGTTATATTACGTTATTGATGTATAAAAAGATTCCACGGAGACGGAGAAGCCAACTGGCCAGGAATGTTTTCAAATATTACCGCCGAGATGTTATTTTGGGTTAGAATAGGTTATATTACGTTATTGATGTATATAAATGTACCACGGAGACGTAGATGCCAACTCGCCATGAATGTTTTCAAATATTACCGCCTATATGTTAGGTTGGGTTAGGTTAGGTTATATTACGTTATGGATGTCTATAAAGGTCCCACGGTGACGTAGAGGCCAACAAGCTAGGAATGTGTTCAAATATTACCGCCGAGATGATAGGTTGGGTTAGGATAGGTTATATTGCGTTATTGATGTATACGAAGGTCAAAGGGAGACGTAGAGGTCAACTCGCCAGGAATGTTGTGAAATATTACCGCCGAGATGTTAGGTTGGGTTAGGTTAGGTTATATTACGTTATTGATGTATATAAAGGTCCCACGGAGACGTAGAGGCCAACTCGCCAGGAACGTTGTCAAATATTACCGCTGAGATGATAGGTTGGGTTATTTTAGGTTTAATTACATTATTGATGTATATGAAGTTCAAACGGAGACGTAGAGGCCAACTCGCCAGGAATGATGTCAAATAATACCGCCGAGATTTTAGGTTGGGTTAGGTTAGGTTCAATTACGTTATTGATGTATATGAAGGTCCCACGGAGGCGTAGAGGCCAACTCGCCAGGTATATTGTCACATATTACCGCCGAGATGGTAGGTTGGGTTAGGTTAGGTTATATTGCGTTATTGATGTATATAAAGGTCCCACGAAGACGTAGATGCCAACAAGCCAGGAATGTGATCAAATATTACCGCCGGGATGTTAGGTTGGATTAGGTTAGGTTATATTACGTTATTGATGTGTATAAATGTCCCACGGAGACGTAGAGGCCAACTCGCCAGGTATGTTTTCAAATATTACCGCCGAGATGTTAGGTTGGGTTAGGTTAGGTTATATTACGTTATTGATGTATAAAAGGATCCCACGGAGACGGAGAAGCCAACTCGCCAGGAATGTTTTCAAATATTACCGCCGAGATGTTAGGTTGGGTTAGGTTAGGTTATATTTCGTTATTGATGTATATGAAGGTCCCACGGAGACGTAGAGGCCAACTCGCCAGGTATGCTGTCAAATATTACCGCCGAGATGTTAGGTTGGGTTAGGTTAGGTTATATTACGTTATTGATGTATATAAATGTCCCACGGAGACGTAGAGGCCAACTCGCCAGGTATGTTTTCAAATATTACCGCCGAGATGTTAGGTTGGGTTAGGTTAAGTTATATTACGTTATTGATGTATATAAAGGTCCCACGGAGACGTAGAGGCCAACTCGCCAGGAATGATGTCAAATATTACCGCCGAAATGTTAGGTTCGGTTAGGTTAGGCTCTATTACGTTATTGATGTAAATGAAGGTCCCACGGAGACGTAGATACCAAATCGCCATGAATGTTTTCAAATATTACCGCCGAGATGTTAGGTTGGGTTAGGTTAGGTTATATTACGTTATTGATGTATATAAAGGTCCCACGGAGACGCAGAGGCGAACTCGCCAGGAATGTTGTCAAATATTACCGCCGAGATGTTAGGTTGGGTTAGGTTAGGTTATATTACGTTATTGATGTATATAAAGGTCCCACGGAGACGTAGAGGCCAACTCGCCAGGAACGTTGTCAAATATTACCGCTGAGATGATAGGTTGGGTTAGGTTAGGTTTAATTACATTATTGATGTATATGAAGGTCAAACGGAGACGTAGAGGCCAACTCGCCAGGAATGATGTCAAATAATACCGCCGAGATGGTAGGTTGGGTTAGGTTAGGTTATATTGCGTTATTGATGTATACAAAGGTCCCGCGGAGACGTAGAGGCCAATAAGCCAGGAATGTGATAAAATATTACCGCCGAGATGTTATGTTGCGTTAGGTTAGGTTATATTACGTTATTGATGTATAAAAAGATCCCACAGAGACGGAGAAGCCAACTGGCCAGGAATGTTATCAAATATTACCGCCGAGATGTTAGGTTGGGTTAGGTTAGGTTATATTACGTTATAGATGTATTTAAATGTCCCGCGGAGACGTAGAGGCCAACAAGCCAGGAATGTGATAAAATATTACCGCCGAGATGTTAGCTTGGGTTAGGTTAGGTTATATTACGTTATTGATGTATAAAAAGATCCCACAGAGACGGAGAAGCCAACGCGCCAGGAATGTTGTCAAATATTACCGCCGAGATGTTAGGTTGGGTTAGGTTAGTTTATATTACGTTATAGATGTATTTAAATGTCCCGCGGAGACGTAGAGGCCAACAAGCCAGGAATGTGATAAAATATTACCGCCGAGATGTTAGGTTGGGTTAGGTTAGGTTATATTACGTTATTGATGTATAAAAGGATCCCACAGAGACGGAGAAGCCAACGCGCCAGGAATGGTTTCCAATATTACCGCCGAGATGTTAGGTTGGGTTAGGTTAGGTTATATTACGTTATTGATGTATATGAAGGTCAAACGGAGACGTAGAGGCCAACTCGCCAGGTATATTGTCAAATATTACCGCCGAGATGTTATTTTGGGTTAGCCTAGGTTATATTACGTTATTGATGTATATAAAGGTCCCACGGAGACGTAGAGGCCAACTCGCCAGGTATATTGTCAAATATTACCGCCGAGATGTTATTTTGGGTTAGCCTAGGTTATATTACGTTATTGATGTATATAAAGGTCCCACGGAGACGTAGAGGCCAACTCGCCAGGTATGATTTCAAATATTACCGCCGAGATGTTAGGTTGGGTTAGGTTAGGTTATATTACGTTATTGATGTATAAAAAGATCCCACGGAGACGGAGAAGCCAACTGGCCAGGAATGTTATCAAATATTACCGCCGAGATGTTATTTTGGGTTAGGATAGGTTATATTACGTTATTGATGTATATAAATGTACCACGGAGACGTAGATGCCAACTCGCCATGAATGTTTTCAAATATTACCGCCTATATGTTAGGTTGGGTTAGGTTAGGTTATATTACGTTATGGATGTCTATAAAGGTCCCACGGTGACGTAGAGGCCAACAAGCTAGGAATGTGATCAAATATTACCGCCGAGATGTTAGGTTGGGTTAGGTTAGGTTATATTTCGTTATTTATGTATATGAAGGTCCCACGGAGACGTAGAGGCCAACTCGCCAGGAATGATGTCAAATATTACCGCCGAAATGTTAGGTTGGGTTAGGTTAGGTTATATTACGTTATTGATGTTTATAAAGGTCCCACGGAGACGTAGATGCCAACAAGCCAGGAATGTGGTCAAATATTACCGCCGAGATGTTATTTTGGGTTAGGATAGGTTGTATTACGTTATTGATGTATATAAATGTACCACGGAGACGTAGAGGCCAACACGGCAGGAATGTTGTCAAATATTACCGCCGAGATGATAGGTAGGGTTAGGTTATTTTATATATCGTTATTGATGTATATGAAGGTCCCACGGAGACGTAGAGGCCAACTCGCCAGTAGTGATGTCAAATATTACCGCCGAGATGTTAGGTTGGGTTAGGTTAGGTTATATTGCGTTATTGATGTATACGAAGATCAAAGGGAGACGTAGAGGTCAACTCGCCAGGAATGTTGTGAAATATTACCGCCAAGATGTTAGGTTGGCTTAGGTTAGGTTATATTACGTTATTGATGTATATAAAGGTCCCACGGAGACGCAGAGGCGAACTCGCCAGGAATGTTGTCAAATATTACCGCCGAGATGTTAGGTTGGGTTAGGTTAGGTTATATTACGTTATTGATGTATATAAAGGTCCCACGGAGACGTAGAGGCCAACTCGCCAGGAACGTTGTCAAATATTACCGCTGAGATGATAGGTTGGGTTAGGTAAGGTTTAATTACATTATTGATGTATATAAAGGTCAAACGGAGACGTAGAGGCCAACTCGCCAGGAATGATGTCAAATAATACCGCCGAGATTTTAGGTTGGGTTAGGTTAGGTTCAATTACGTTATTGATGTATATGAAGGTCCCACGGAGACGTAGAGGCCAACTCGCCAGGTATATTGTCAAATATTACCGCCGAGATGGTAGGTTGGGTTAGGTTAGGTTATATTGCGTTATTGATGTATATAAAGGTCCCACGAAGACGTAGATGCCAACAAGCCAGGAATGTGATCAAATATTACCGCCGAGATGTTAGGTTGGGTTAGGTTAGGTTATATTACGTTATTGATGTATATAAAGGTCTCACGGAGGCGTAGAGGCCAACTCGCCAGGTATGTTTTCAAATATTACCGCCGAGATGTTAGGTTGGGTTAGGTTAGGTTATATTACGTTATTGATGTATATAAAGGTCCCACCGAGACGTAGATGCCAAATCGCCATGAATGTTTTCAAATATTACCGCCGAGATGTTAGGTTGGGTTAGCCTAGGTTATATTACGTTATTGATGTATATAAAGGTCCCACGGAGACGTAGAGGCCAACTCGCCAGGTATGTTTTCAAATATTACCGCCGAGATGTTAGGCTGGGTTAGGTTAGGTTATATTACGTTATTGATGTATAAAAAGATCCCACGGAGACGGAGAAGCCAACTGGCCAGGAATGTTTTCAAATATTACCGCCGAGATGTTATTTTGGGTTAGGATAGGTTATATTACGTTATTGATGTATATAAATGTACGACGGAGACGTAGATGCCAACTCGCCATGAATGTTTTCAAATATTACCGCCTATATGTTAGGTTGGGTTTGGTTAGGTTATATTACGTTATGGATGTCTATAAAGGTCCCACGGTGACGTAGAGGCCAACAAGCTAGGAATGTGATCAAATATTACCGCCGAGATGTTAGGTTGGGTTAGGTTAGGTTATATTTCGTTATTTATGTATATGAAGGTCCCACGGAGACGTAGAGGCCAACTCGCCAGGAATGATGTCAAATATTACCGCCGAAATGTTAGGTTGGGTTAGGTTAGGTTATATTACGTTATTGATGTATGTAAAGGTCCCACGGAGACGTAGAGGTCAACTCGCCAGGAACGTTGTCAAATATTACCGCTGAGATGATAGGTTGGGTTAGGTTAGGTTTAATTACATTATTGATGTATATGAAGGTCAAACGGAGACGTAGAGGCCAACTCGCCAGGAATGATGTCAAATAATACCGCCGAGATTTTAGGTTGGGTTAGGTTAGGTTCAATTGCGTTATTGATGTATATAAAGGTCCCACGGAGACGTAGAGGCCAACTCGCCAGGTATATTGTCAAATATTACCGCCGAGATGTTATTTTGGGTTAGCCTAGGTTATATTACGTTATTGATGTATATAAAGGTCCCACGGAGGCGTAGAGGCCAACTCGCCAGGTATGTTTTCAAATATTACCGCCGAGATGTTAGGTTGGGTTAGGTTAGGTTATCTTACGTTATTGATGTATAAAAAGATCCCACGGAGACGGAGAATCCAACTGGCCAGGAATGTTATCAAATATTACCGCCGAGATGTTATTTTGGGTTAGGATAGGTTATATTACGTTATTGATGTATATAAATGTACCACGGAGACGTAGATGCCAACTCGCCATGAATGTTTTCAAATATTACCGCCTATATGTTAGGTTGGGTTAGGTTAGGTTATATTACGTTATGGATGTCTATAAAGGTCCCACGGTGACGTAGAGGCCAACAAGCTAGGAATGTGATCAAATATTACCGCCGAGATGTTAGGTTGGGTTAGGTTAGGTTATATTTCGTTATTTATGTATATGAAGGTCCCACGGAGACGTAGAGGCCAACTCGCCAGGAATGATGTCAAATATTACCGCCGAAATGTTAGGTTGGGTTAGGTTAGGTTATATTACGTTATTGATGTTTATAAAGGTCCCACGGAGACGTAGATGCCAACAAGCCAGGAATGTGGTCAAATATTACCGCCGAGATGTTATTTTGGGTTAGGATAGGTTGTATTACGTTATTGATGTATATACATGTACCACGGAGACGTAGAGGCCAACACGGCAGGAATGTTGTCAAATATTACCGCCGAGATGATAGGTAGGGTTAGGTTATTTTATATATCGTTATTGATGTATATGAAGGTCCCACGGAGACGTAGAGGCCAACTCGCCAGTAGTGATGTCAAATATTACCGCCGAGATGTTAGGTTGGGTTAGGTTAGGTTATATTACGTTATTGACGTATATAAAGGTCTCACGGATACGTAGAGGCCAACAAGCCAGGAATGTTGTCAAATATTACCGCCGAGATGTTAGGTTGGGTTAGGTTAGGTTATATTACGTTATAGATGTATTTAAATGTCCCGCGGAGACGTAGAGGCCAACAAGCCAGGAATGTGATAAAATATTACCGCCGAGATGTTAGGTTGGGTTAGGTTAGGTTATATTACGTTATTGATGTATAAAAAGATCCCACAGAGACGGAGAAGCCAACGCGCCAGGAATGTTGTCAAATATTACCGCCGAGATGTTAGGTTGGGTTAGGTTAGGTTATATTACGTTATAGATGTATTTAAATGTCCCGCGGAGACGTATAGGCCAACAAGCCAGGAATGTGATAAAATATTACCGCCGAGATGTTAGGTTGGGTTAGGTTAGGTTATATTGCGTTATTGATGTATAAAAAGATCCCACAGAGACGGAGAAGCCAACGCGCCAGGAATGATTTCAAATATTACCGCCGAGATGTTAGGTTGGGTTAGGTTAGGTTATATTACGTTATTGATGTATATAAAGGTCCCACGGAGACGTAGAGGCCAACTCGCCAGGTATGTTTTCAAATATTACCGCCGAGATGATAGGTTGTATTAGGTTAGGTTATATTGCGTTATTGATGTATACGAAGGTCAAAGGGAGACGTAGAGGTCAACTCGCCAGGAATGTTGTGAAATATTACCGCCGAGATGTTAGGTTGGGTTAGGTTAGGTTATATTACGTTATTGATGTATATAAAGGTCCCACGGAGACGCAGAGGCCAACTCGCCAGGAATGTTGTCAAATATTACCGCCGAGATGTTAGGTTGGGTTAGGTTAGGTTATATTACGTTATTGATGTATATAAAGGTCCCGCGGAGACGTAGAGGCCAACTCGCCAGGAACGTTGTC
Organism: Xylocopa violacea; assembly: GCA_963969225.1. Lineage (NCBI taxonomy): Eukaryota > Metazoa > Arthropoda > Insecta > Hymenoptera > Apidae > Xylocopa > Xylocopa violacea. The sequence continues at coordinate 1,267,312 of CAXAJV010000487.1, forward strand.
AAATATTACCGCTGAGATGATAGGTTGGGTTAGGTTAGGTTTAATTACATTATTGATGTATATGAAGGTCAAACGGAGACGTAGAGGCCAACTCGCCAGGAATGATGTCAAATATTACCGCCGAGATGTTAGGTTGGGTTAGGTTAGGTTATATTACGTTATTGATGTATATAAAGGTCTCACGGAGGCGTAGAGGCCAACTCGCCAGGTATGTTTTCAAATATTACCGCCGAGATGTTAGGCTGGGTTAGGTTAGGTTATATTACGTTATTGATGTATAAAAAGATTCCACGGAGACGGAGAAGCCAACTGGCCAGGAATGTTTTCAAATATTACCGCCGAGATGTTATTTTGGGTTAGAATAGGTTATATTACGTTATTGATGTATATAAATGTACCACGGAGACGTAGATGCCAACTCGCCATGAATGTTTTCAAATATTACCGCCTATATGTTAGGTTGGGTTAGGTTAGGTTATATTACGTTATGGATGTCTATAAAGGTCCCACGGTGACGTAGAGGCCAACAAGCTAGGAATGTGTTCAAATATTACCGCCGAGATGATAGGTTGGGTTAGGATAGGTTATATTGCGTTATTGATGTATACGAAGGTCAAAGGGAGACGTAGAGGTCAACTCGCCAGGAATGTTGTGAAATATTACCGCCGAGATGTTAGGTTGGGTTAGGTTAGGTTATATTACGTTATTGATGTATATAAAGGTCCCACGGAGACGTAGAGGCCAACTCGCCAGGAACGTTGTCAAATATTACCGCTGAGATGATAGGTTGGGTTATTTTAGGTTTAATTACATTATTGATGTATATGAAGTTCAAACGGAGACGTAGAGGCCAACTCGCCAGGAATGATGTCAAATAATACCGCCGAGATTTTAGGTTGGGTTAGGTTAGGTTCAATTACGTTATTGATGTATATGAAGGTCCCACGGAGGCGTAGAGGCCAACTCGCCAGGTATATTGTCAAATATTACCGCCGAGATGGTAGGTTGGGTTAGGTTAGGTTATATTGCGTTATTGATGTATATAAAGGTCCCACGAAGACGTAGATGCCAACAAGCCAGGAATGTGATCAAATATTACCGCCGGGATGTTAGGTTGGATTAGGTTAGGTTATATTACGTTATTGATGTATATAAATGTCCCACGGAGACGTAGAGGCCAACTCGCCAGGTATGTTTTCAAATATTACCGCCGAGATGTTAGGTTGGGTTAGGTTAGGTTATATTACGTTATTGATGTATAAAAGGATCCCACGGAGACGGAGAAGCCAACTCGCCAGGAATGTTTTCAAATATTACCGCCGAGATGTTAGGTTGGGTTAGGTTAGGTTATATTTCGTTATTGATGTATATGAAGGTCCCACGGAGACGTAGAGGCCAACTCGCCAGGTATGCTGTCAAATATTACCGCCGAGATGTTAGGTTGGGTTAGGTTAGGTTATATTACGTTATTGATGTATATAAATGTCCCACGGAGACGTAGAGGCCAACTCGCCAGGTATGTTTTCAAATATTACCGCCGAGATGTTAGGTTGGGTTAGGTTAAGTTATATTACGTTATTGATGTATATAAAGGTCCCACGGAGACGTAGAGGCCAACTCGCCAGGAATGATGTCAAATATTACCGCCGAAATGTTAGGTTCGGTTAGGTTAGGCTCTATTACGTTATTGATGTAAATGAAGGTCCCACGGAGACGTAGATACCAAATCGCCATGAATGTTTTCAAATATTACCGCCGAGATGTTAGGTTGGGTTAGGTTAGGTTATATTACGTTATTGATGTATATAAAGGTCCCACGGAGACGCAGAGGCGAACTCGCCAGGAATGTTGTCAAATATTACCGCCGAGATGTTAGGTTGGGTTAGGTTAGGTTATATTACGTTATTGATGTATATAAAGGTCCCACGGAGACGTAGAGGCCAACTCGCCAGGAACGTTGTCAAATATTACCGCTGAGATGATAGGTTGGGTTAGGTTAGGTTTAATTACATTATTGATGTATATGAAGGTCAAACGGAGACGTAGAGGCCAACTCGCCAGGAATGATGTCAAATAATACCGCCGAGATTTTAGGTTGGGTTAGGTTCGGTTCAATTACGTTATTGATGTATATGAAGGTCCCACGGAGACGTAGAGGCCAACTCGCCAGGTATATTGTCAAATATTACCGCCGAGATGGTAGGTTGGGTTAGGTTAGGTTATATTGCGTTATTGATGTATACAAAGGTCCCGCGGAGACGTAGAGGCCAACAAGCCAGGAATGTGATAAAATATTACCGCCGAGATGTTATGTTGCGTTAGGTTAGGTTATATTACGTTATTGATGTATAAAAAGATCCCACAGAGACGGAGAAGCCAACTGGCCAGGAATGTTATCAAATATTACCGCCGAGATGTTAGGTTGGGTTAGGTTCTGTTATATAACGTTATTGATGTATATAAAGGTCCCACGTAGACGTAGATGCCAACAAGCCAGGAATGTGTTCAAATATTACCGCCGAGATGTTAGATTGGGTTAGGTTAGGTTATATTACGTTATTGATGTATACAAAGATCCCACGGATACGTAGAGGCCAACTCGCCAGGAATGTTTTCAAATATTACCGCCTATATGTTAGGTTGGGTTAGGTTAGGTTATATTACGTTATGGATGTCTATAAAGGTCCCACGGTGACGTAGAGGCCAACAAGCTAGGAATGTGATCAAATATTACCGCCGAGATGTTAGGTTGGGTTAGGTTAGGTTATATTTCGTTATTTATGTATATGAAGGTCCCACGGAGACGTAGAGGCCAACTCGCCAGGAATGATGTCAAATATTACCGCTGAAATGTTAGGTTGGGTTAGGTTAGGTTATATTACGTTATTGATGTTTATAAAGGTCCCACGGAGACGTAGATGCCAACAAGCCAGGAATGTGGTCAAATATTACCGCCGAGATGTTATTTTGGGTTAGGATAGGTTGTATTACGTTATTGATGTATATAAATGTACCACGGAGACGTAGAGGCCAACACGGCAGGAATGTTGTCAAATATTACCGCCGAAATGTTAGGTTGGGTTAGGTTAGGTTATATTACGTTATTGATGTTTATAAAGGTCCCACGGAGACGTAGATGCCAACAAGCCAGGAATGTGGTCAAATATTACCGCCGAGATGTTATTTTGGGTTAGGATAGGTTGTATTACGTTATTGATGTATATAAATGTACCACGGAGACGTAGAGGCCAACACGGCAGGAATGTTGTCAAATATTACCGCCGAGATGATAGGTAGGGTTAGGTTATTTTATATATCGTTATTGATGTATATGAAGGTCCCACGGAGACGTAGAGGCCAACTCGCCAGTAGTGATGTCAAATATTACCGCCGAGATGTTAGGTTGGGTTAGGTTAGGTTATATTGCGTTATTGATGTATACGAAGATCAAAGGGAGACGTAGAGGTCAACTCGCCAGGAATGTTGTGAAATATTACCGCCAAGATGTTAGGTTGGCTTAGGTTAGGTTATATTACGTTATTGATGTATATAAAGGTCCCACGGAGACGCAGAGGCGAACTCGCCAGGAATGTTGTCAAATATTACCGCCGAGATGTTAGGTTGGGTTAGGTTAGGTTATATTACGTTATTGATCTATATATAAAGGTCCCACGGAGACGTAGAGGCCAACTCGCCAGGAACGTTGTCAAATATTACCGCTGAGATGATAGGTTGGGTTAGGTAAGGTTTAATTACATTATTGATGTATATAAAGGTCAAACGGAGACGTAGAGGCCAACTCGCCAGGAATGATGTCAAATAATACCGCCGAGATTTTAGGTTGGGTTGGGTTAGGTTCAATTACGTTATTGATGTATATGAAGGTCCCACGGAGACGTAGAGGCCAACTCGCCAGGTATATTGTCAAATATTACCGCCGAGATGGTAGGTTGGGTTAGGTTAGGTTATATTGCGTTATTGATGTATATAAAGGTCCCACGAAGACGTAGATGCCAACAAGCCAGGAATGTGATCAAATATTACCGCCGAGATGTTAGGTTGGGTTAGGTTAGGTTATATTACGTTATTGATGTATATAAAGGTCTCACGGAGGCGTAGAGGCCAACTCGCCAGGTATGTTTTCAAATATTACCGCCGAGATGTTAGGTTGGTTTAGGTTAGGTTATATTACGTTATTGATGTATATAAAGGTCCCACCGAGACGTAGATGCCAAATCGCCATGAATGTTTTCAAATATTACCGCCGAGATGTTAGGTTGGGTTAGCCTAGGTTATATTACGTTATTGATGTATATAAAGGTCCCACGGAGACGTAGAGGCCAACAAGCCAGGAATGTTGTCAAATATTACCGCCGAGATGTTAGGTTGGGTTAGGTTAGGTTATATTACGTTATAGATGTATTTAAATGTCCCGCGGAGACGTAGAGGCCAACAAGCCAGGAATGTGATAAAATATTACCGCCGAGATGTTAGGTTGCGTTAGGTTAGGTTATATTACGTTATTGATGTATAAAAAGATCCCACAGAGACGGAGAAGCCAACGCGCCAGGAATGGTTTCAAATATTACCGCCGAGATGTTAGGTTGTGTTAGGATAGGTTATATTTCGTTATTGATGTATATGAAGGTCCCCGGAGACGTAGAGGCCAACTCGCCAGGAATGTTGTCAAATATTACCGCCGAGATGTTAGGTTGGGTTAGGTTAGGTTATATTACGTTATTGAAGTATAAAAAGATCCCACGGAGACGGAGAAGCTAACTAGCCAGGAATGTTTTCAAATATTACCGCCGAGATGTTATTTTGGGTTAGGATAGGTTATATTACGTTATTGATGTATATAAATGTACCACGGAGACGTAGAGGCCAACTCGCCAGGAATGTTGTCAAATATTACCGCCGAAATGTTAGGTTGGGTTAGGTTAGGTTATATTACGTTATAGGTGTATTTAAAGGTCCCGCGGAGACGTTGAGGCCAACAAGCCAGGAATGTGATCAAATATTACCGCCGAGATGTTAGTTTGGGTTAGGTTACGTTATATTACGTTATTGATGTTTATGAAGGTCAAACGGTGACGTAAAGGCCAACTCGCCTGGAATGTTTTCAAATATTACCGCCGAGATGTTAGGTTGGGTTAGGTTAGGTTATATTACGTTATTGATGTATATAAAGGTCTCACGGATACGTAGAGGCCAACAAGCCAGGAATGTTGTCAAATATTACCGCCGAGATGTTAGGTTGGGTTAGGTTAGGTTATATTACGTTATAGATGTATTTAAATGTCCCGCGGAGACGTAGAGGCCCACAAGCCAGGAATGTGATCAAACATTACCGCCGAGATGTTAGGTTGGGTTAGGTTAGGTTATATTACGTTATGGATATCTATAAAGGTCCCACGGTGACGTAGAGGCCAACTTGCCAGGAATGTTGTCAAATATTACCGCCGAGATGTTAGGTTGGGTTAGGTTACGTTATATTACGTTATTGATGTTTATGAAGGTCAAACGGAGACGTAGAGGCCAACTCGCCAGGTATGTTTTCAAATATTACCGCCGAGATATTAGGTTGGATTATGTTAGGTTATATTACGTTATTGATGTATGAAAAGATCCCACGGAGACGTAGAGGCCAACTCGGCAGGAATGTTGTCAAATATTACCGCCGAGATGTTTGGTTGGGTTAGGTTAGGTTATATTACGTTATTGATGTATATAAAATGTCCCACGGAGACGGAGAAGCCAACTCGCCAGGAATGTTGTCAAATATTACCGCCGAGATGATAGGTTGGGTTAGGTTAGGTTATATTCCGTTATTGATGTATATGAAGGTTCCACGGAGACGGAGAAGCCAACTCGCCAGGAATGTTGTCAAATATTACCGCCGAGATGTTAGGTTGGGTTAGGTTACGTTATATTATGTTATTGATGTTTATGAAGGTCAAACGGAGACGTAGAGGCCAACTCGCCAGGTATGTTTTCAAATATTACCGCCGAGATATTAGGTTGGATTATGTTAGGTTATATTACGTTATTGATGTATGAAAAGATCCCACGGAGACGTAGAGGCCAACTCGCCAGGAATGTTGTCAAATATTACCGCCGAGATGTTTGGTTGGATTAGGTTAGGTTATATTACGTTATTGATGTATATAAAATGTCCCACGGAGACGGAGAAGCCAACTCGCCAGGAATGTTGTCAAATATTACCGCCGAGATGATAGGTTGGGTTAGGTTAGGTTATATTTCGTTATTGATATATATGAAGGTTCCACGGAGACGGAGAAGCCAATTCGCCAGGAATGTTTTCAAATATTACCGCCGAGATGTTAGGTTGGGTTAGGTTAGGTTATATTACGTTATAGATGTATATAAAGGTCCCACGGAGACGTAGAGGCCAACTCGCCAGGAATGTTTTCAAATATTACCGCCGAGATGTTAGGTTGGGTTAGGTTAGGTTATATTACGTTATAGATGTATTTAAAGGTCCCGCGGAGACGTAGAGGCCAACAAGCCAGGAATGTGATCAAATATTACCGCCGAGATGTTAGGTTGGGTTAGGTTAGGTTATATTTCGTTATTGATGTATATGAAGGTCCCACGGAGACGTAGAGGCCAACTCGCCAGGTATGTTGTCAAATATTACCGCCGAGATGTTAGGTTGGGTTAGGTTAGGTTATATTACGTTATAGATGTATATAAAGGTCCCACGGAGACGTAGAGGCCAACAAGCAAGGAATGTGTTCAAATATTACCGCCGAGATGTTAGGTTGGGTTAGGTTAGGTTATATTACGTTATAGATGTATATAAAGTTCCCACGGAGACGTAGAGGCCAACAAGCCAGGAATGTCTTCAAATATTACCGCAGAGATGTTAGGTTGGGTTAGGTTGGGTTATATAACGTTATTGATGTATATAAAGGTCCCACGGAGACGTAGACGCCAACAAGCCAGGAATGTGTTCAAATATTACCACCGAGATGTTAGATTGGGTTAGGTTAGGTTATATTACGTTATTGATGTATATAAAGATCCCACGGAGACGTAGAGGCCAACTCGCCAGGAATGCTGTCAAATATTACCGCCGAGATTATAGGTTGTGTTATGTTAGGTTATATTTCGTTATTGACGTTTATGAAGGTCAAACGGAGACGTAGAGGCTAACTCGCCAGTAATGTTGTCAAATATTACCGCCGAGATGATAGGTTGTGTTAGGTTAGGTTATATTTCGTTATTGGTGTATATGAAGGTTCCACGGAGACGTAGAGGCCAACTCGCCATGAATGTTTTCAAATATTACCGCCGAGATGTTAGGTTGGGTTAGGTTAGGTTATATTACGTTATAGATGTATATAAAGGTCCCACGGAGACGTAGAGGCCAACTCGCCATGAATGTTTTCAAATATTACCGCCGAGATGTTAGGTTGGGTTAGGTTCGGTTATATAACGTTATTGATGTATATAAAGGTCCCACGGAGACGTAGAGGCCAACAAGCCAGGAATGTCTTCAAATATTACCGCCGAGATGTTAGGTTGGGTTAGGTTGGGTTATATAACGTTATTGATGTATATAAAGATCCCACGGAGACGTAGAGGCCAACTCGCCAGGAATGTTGTCAAATATTACCGCCGAGATGTTAGGTTGGGTTAGGTTAGGTTATATTACGTTATAGATGTATATAAAGTTCCCACGTAGACGTAGAGGCCAACAAGCCAGGAATGTGTTCAAATATTACCGCCGAGATGTTAGATTGGGTTAGGTTAGGTTATATTACGTTATTGATGTATATAAAGATCCCACGGAGACGTAGAGGCCAACAAGCCAGGAATGTCTTCAAATATTGCCGCAGAGATGTTAGGTTGGGTTAGGTTCGGTTATATAACGTTATTGATGTATATAAAGGTCCCACGGAGACGTAGAGGCCAACAAGCCAGGAATGTGTTCAAATATTACCGCCGAGATGTTAGATTGGGTTAGGTTAGGTTATATTACGTTATTGATGTATATAAAGATCCCACGGATACGTAGAGGCCAACAAGCCAGGAATGTCTTCAACTATTACCGCAGAGATGTTAGGTTGGGTTAGGTTCTGTTATATAACGTTATTGATGCATATAAAGGTCCCACGGAGACGTAGAGGCAAACAAGCCTGGAATGTGTTCAAATATTACCGCCAAGATGTTAGATTGGGTTAGGTTAGGTTATATTACGTTATTGATGTATATAAAGATCCCACGGATACGTAGAGGCCAACTCGCCAGGAATGTTGTCAAATATTACCGCCGAGATGATAGGTTGGGTTAGGTTAGGTTATATTACGTTATTGATATATATAAATGTACCACAGAGTGGTAGAGGCCAACTCGCCATGAATGTTTTCAAATATTACCGCCGAGATGTTAGGTTGTTAGGTTAGGTTATATTACGTTATAGATGTATATAAAGGTCCCGCGGAGACGTAGAGGCCAACAAGCCAGGAATGTGTTCAAATATTACCTAGGTTGGGTTAGGTTAGGTTATATTACGTTATTGATGTATATAAATGTACGACGGAGAGGTAGAGGCCAACTCGCCATGAATGTTTTCAAATATTACCGCCGAGATTTTAGGTTGGGTTAGGTTAGGTTATATTACGTTATAGATGTATATAAAGGTCTCACGGAGACGTAGAGGCCAACAAGACAGGAATGTGTTCAAATATTACCGCCGAGATGTTAGATTGGTTTAGGTTAGGTTATATTACGTTATTGATATATATAAAGATCCCACGGAGACGTAGAGGCCAACAAGCCAGGAATGTCTTCAAATATTACCGCCGAGATTTTAGATTGGGTTAGGTTAGGTTATATTACGTTATTGATGTATGAAAAGATCCCACGGAGACGTAGAGGCCAACTCGGCAGGAATGTTGTCAAATATTACCGCCGAGATGTTTGGTTGGGTTAGGTTAGGTTATATTACGTTATTGATGTATATAAAATGTCCCACGGAGACGGAGAAGCCAACTCGCCAGGAATGTTGTCAAATATTACCGCCGAGATGATAGGTTGGGTTAGGTTAGGTTATATTCCGTTATTGATGTATATGAAGGTTCCACGGAGACGGAGAAGCCAACTCGCCAGGAATGTTGTCAAATATTACCGCCGAGATGTTAGGTTGGGTTAGGTTACGTTATATTATGTTATTGATGTTTATGAAGGTCAAACGGAGACGTAGAGGCCAACTCGCCAGGTATGTTTTCAAATATTACCGCCGAGATATTAGGTTGGATTATGTTAGGTTATATTACGTTATTGATGTATGAAAAGATCCCACGGAGACGTAGAGGCCAACTCGCCAGGAATGTTGTCAAATATTACCGCCGAGATGTTTGGTTGGATTAGGTTAGGTTATATTACGTTATTGATGTATATAAAATGTCCCACGGAGACGGAGAAGCCAACTCGCCAGGAATGTTGTCAAATATTACCGCCGAGATGATAGGTTGGGTTAGGTTAGGTTATATTTCGTTATTGATATATATGAAGGTTCCACGGAGACGGAGAAGCCAATTCGCCAGGAATGTTTTCAAATATTACCGCCGAGATGTTAGGTTGGGTTAGGTTAGGTTATATTACGTTATAGATGTATATAAAGGTCCCACGGAGACGTAGAGGCCAACTCGCCAGGAATGTTTTCAAATATTACCGCCGAGATGTTAGGTTGGGTTAGGTTAGGTTATATTACGTTATAGATGTATTTAAAGGTCCCGCGGAGACGTAGAGGCCAACAAGCCAGGAATGTGATCAAATATTACCGCCGAGATGTTAGGTTGGGTTAGGTTAGGTTATATTTCGTTATTGATGTATATGAAGGTCCCACGGAGACGTAGAGGCCAACTCGCCAGGTATGTTGTCAAATATTACCGCCGAGATGTTAGGTTGGGTTAGGTTAGGTTATATTACGTTATAGATGTATATAAAGGTCCCACGGAGACGTAGAGGCCAACAAGCAAGGAATGTGTTCAAATATTACCGCCGAGATGTTAGGTTGGGTTAGGTTAGGTTATATTACGTTATAGATGTATATAAAGTTCCCACGGAGACGTAGAGGCCAACAAGCCAGGAATGTCTTCAAATATTACCGCAGAGATGTTAGGTTGGGTTAGGTTGGGTTATATAACGTTATTGATGTATATAAAGGTCCCACGGAGACGTAGACGCCAACAAGCCAGGAATGTGTTCAAATATTACCACCGAGATGTTAGATTGGGTTAGGTTAGGTTATATTACGTTATTGATGTATATAAAGATCCCACGGAGACGTAGAGGCCAACTCGCCAGGAATGCTGTCAAATATTACCGCCGAGATTATAGGTTGTGTTATGTTAGGTTATATTTCGTTATTGACGTTTATGAAGGTCAAACGGAGACGTAGAGGCTAACTCGCCAGTAATGTTGTCAAATATTACCGCCGAGATGATAGGTTGTGTTAGGTTAGGTTATATTTCGTTATTGGTGTATATGAAGGTTCCACGGAGACGTAGAGGCCAACTCGCCATGAATGTTTTCAAATATTACCGCCGAGATGTTAGGTTGGGTTAGGTTAGGTTATATTACACTCTGAGATAGCGCGTAGGTCCCACGGAGACGTAGAGGCCAACTCGCCATGAATGTTTTCAAATATTACCGCCGAGATGTTAGGTTGGGTTAGGTTCGGTTATATAACGTTATTGATGTATATAAAGGTCCCACGGAGACGTAGAGGCCAACAAGCCAGGAATGTCTTCAAATATTACCGCCGAGATGTTAGGTTGGGTTAGGTTGGGTTATATAACGTTATTGATGTATATAAAGATCCCACGGAGACGTAGAGGCCAACTCGCCAGGAATGTTGTCAAATATTACCGCCGAGATGTTAGGTTGGGTTAGGTTAGGTTATATTACGTTATAGATGTATATAAAGTTCCCACGTAGACGTAGAGGCCAACAAGCCAGGAATGTGTTCAAATATTACCGCCGAGATGTTAGATTGGGTTAGGTTAGGTTATATTACGTTATTGATGTATATAAAGATCCCACGGAGACGTAGAGGCCAACAAGCCAGGAATGTCTTCAAATATTGCCGCAGAGATGTTAGGTTGGGTTAGGTTCGGTTATATAACGTTATTGATGTATATAAAGGTCCCACGGAGACGTAGAGGCCAACAAGCCAGGAATGTGTTCAAATATTACCGCCGAGATGTTAGATTGGGTTAGGTTAGGTTATATTACGTTATTGATGTATATAAAGATCCCACGGATACGTAGAGGCCAACAAGCCAGGAATGTCTTCAAATATTACCGCAGAGATGTTAGGTTGGGTTAGGTTCTGTTATATAACGTTATTGATGCATATAAAGGTCCCACGGAGACGTAGAGGCAAACAAGCCTGGAATGTGTTCAAATATTACCGCCAAGATGTTAGATTGGGTTAGGTTAGGTTATATTACGTTATTGATGTATATAAAGATCCCACGGATACGTAGAGGCCAACTCGCCAGGAATGTTGTCAAATATTACCGCCGAGATGATAGGTTGGGTTAGGTTAGGTTATATTACGTTATTGATATATATAAATGTACCACAGAGTGGTAGAGGCCAACTCGCCATGAATGTTTTCAAATATTACCGCCGAGATGTTAGGTTGTTAGGTTAGGTTATATTACGTTATAGATGTATATAAAGGTCCCGCGGAGACGTAGAGGCCAACAAGCCAGGAATGTGTTCAAATATTACCTAGGTTGGGTTAGGTTAGGTTATATTACGTTATTGATGTATATAAATGTACGACGGAGAGGTAGAGGCCAACTCGCCATGAATGTTTTCAAATATTACCGCCGAGATTTTAGGTTGGGTTAGGTTAGGTTATATTACGTTATAGATGTATATAAAGGTCTCACGGAGACGTAGAGGCCAACAAGACAGGAATGTGTTCAAATATTACCGCCGAGATGTTAGATTGGTTTAGGTTAGGTTATATTACGTTATTGATATATATAAAGATCCCACGGAGACGTAGAGGCCAACAAGCCAGGAATGTCTTCAAATATTACCGCCGAGATTTTAGATTGGGTTAGGTTAGGTTATATTACGTTATTGATGTATATAAAGATCCCACGGTGACGTAGAGGCCAACAAGCCAGGAATGTCTTCAAATATTACCGCAGAGATGTTAGGTTGGGTTAGGTTCGGTTATATAACGTTATTGATGTATATAAAGGTCCCACGGAGACGTAGAGGCCAACAAGCCAGGAATGTGTTCAAATATTACCGCCGAGATGTTAGATTGGGTTAGGTTAGGTTATATTACGTTATTGATGTATATAAAGATCCCACGGATACGTAGGGGCCAACTCGCCAGGAATGTTGTCAAATATTACCGCCGAGATGATAGGTTGGGTTAGGTTAGGTTATATTACGTTATTGATATATATAAATGTACCACGGAGTGGTAGAGGCCAACTCGCCATGAATGTTTTCAAATATTACCGCCGAGATGTTAGGTTGGGTTAGGTTAGGTTATATTACGTTATAGATGTATATAAAGGTCCCACGGAGACGTAGAGGCCAACAAGCCAGGAATGTGTTCAAATATTACCTAGGTTGGGTTAGGTTAGGTTATATTACGTTATTGATGTATATAAATGTACGACGGAGAGGTAGAGGCCAACTCGCCATGAATGTTTTCAAATACTACCGCCGAGATGTTAGGTTGGGTTAGGTTAGGTTATATTACGTTATAGATGTATATAAAGGTCCCACGGAGACGTAGAGGCCAACAAGACAGGAATGTGTTCAAATATTACCGCCGAGATGTTAGGTTGGCTTAGGTTAGGTTATATTACGTTATAGATGTATATAAAGTTCCCACGGAGAGGTAGAGGCCAACTCGCCAGGAATGTTGTCAAATATTACCGCCGAGATGATAGGTTGGGTTAGGTTAGGTTATATTACGTTATTGATGTATATAAATGTACCACGGAGAGGTAGAGGCCAACAAGCCAGGAATGTCTTCAAATATTACCGCAGAGATGTTAGGTTGGGTTAGGTTCGGTTATATAACGTTATTGATGTATATAAAGGTCCCACGGAGACGTAGAGGCCAACAAGACAGGAATGTGTTCAAATATTACCGCCGAGATGTTAGATTGGGTTACGTTAGGTTATATTACGTTATTGATGTATATAAAGATCCCACGGAGACGTAGAGGCCAACTCGCCAGGAATGTTGTCAAATATTACCGCCGAGATGATAGGTTCGGTTAGGTTAGGTTATATTACGTTATTGATGTATATAAATGTACCACGGAGAGGTAGAGGCCAACTCGCCATGAATGTTTTCAAATATTACCGCCGAGATGTTAGGTTGGGTTAGGTTAGGTTATATTACGTTATAGATGTATATAAAGGTCCCACGGAGACGTAGAGGCCAACAAGGAAGGAATGTCTTCAAATATTACCGCAGAGATGTTAGGTTGGGTTAGGTTGGGTTATATAACGTTATTGATGTATATAAAGGTCCCACGGAGACGTAGAGGCCAACAAGCCAGGAATGTGTTCAAATATTACCGCCGAGATGTTAGATTGGGTTAGGTTAGGTTATATTACGTTATTGATGTATATAAAGATCCCACGGAGACGTAGAGGCCAACTCGCCAGGAATGCTGTCAAATATTACCGCCGAGATGATAGGTTGTGTTATGTTAGGTTATATTTCGTTATTGACGTTTATGAAGGTCAAACGGAGACGTAGAGGCTAACTCGCCAGTAATGTTGTCAAATATTACCGCCGAGATGATAGGTTGGGTTAGGTTAGGTTATATTTCGTTATTGATGTATATGAAGGTCCCACGGAGACGTAGAGGCCAACTCGCCATGAATGTTTTCAAATATTAGCGCCGAGATGTTAGGTTGGGTTAGGTTAGGTTATATTACGTTATAGATGTATATAAAGGTCCCACGGAGACGTAGAGGCCAACAAGCAAGGAATGTGTTCAAATATTACCGCTGAGATGTTAGGTTGGATTAGGTTAGGTTATATTACGTTATAGATGTATATAAAGTTCCCACGGAGACGTAGAGGCCAACTCGCCATGAATGTTGTCAAATATTACCGCCGAGATGATAGGTTCGGTTAGGTTAGGTTATATTACGTTATTGATGTATGTAAATGTACCACGGAGAGGTAGAGGCCAACTCGCCATGAATGTTTTCAAATATTACCGCCGAGATGTTAGGTTCGGTTAGGTTAGGTTATATTACGTTATAGATGTATATAAAGGTCCCACGGAGACGTAGAGGCCAACAAGGAAGGAATGTCTTCAAATATTACCGCCGAGATGTTAGATTGGGTTAGGTTAGGTTATATTACGTTATTGATGTATATAAAGATCCCACGGAGACGTAGAGGCCAACTCGCCAGGAATGCTGTCAAATATTACCGCCGAGATGATGGGTTGTGTTATGTTAGGTTATATTTCGTTATTGACGTTTATGAAGGTCAAACGGAGACGTAGAGGCTAACTCGCCAGTAATGTTGTCAAATATTACCGCCGAGATGATAGGTTGGGTTAGGTTAGGTTATATTTCGTTATTGATGTATATGAAGGTCCCACGGAGACGTAGAGGCCAACTCGCCATGAATGTTTTCAAATATTACCGCCGAGATGTTAGGTTGGGTTAGGTTAGGTTATATTACGTTATAGATGTATATAAAGGTCCCACGGAGACGTAGAGGCCAACAAGCAAGGAATGTGTTCAAATATTACCGCTGAGATGTTAGGTTGGATTAGGTTAGGTTATATTACGTTATAGATGCATATAAAGTTCCCACGGAGACGTAGAGGCCAACAAGCCAGGAATGTGTTCAAATATTACCGCCGAGATATTAGGTTGGGTTAGGTTCAGTTATATTACGTTATTGATGTATATAAATGTACCACGGAGAGGTTGAGGCCAACTCGCCATGAAGGTTTTCAAATATTACCGCCGAGATGTTAGGTTGGGTTAGGTTAGGTTATATTACGTTATAGATGTATATAAAGTTCCCACGGAGACGTAGAGGCCAACAAGCCAGGAATGTCTTCAAATATTACCGCACAGATGTTAGGTTGGGTTAGGTTGGGTTATATAACGTTATTGATGTATATAAAGGTCCCACGGAGACGTAGACGCCAACAAGCCAGGAATGTGTTCAAATATTACCACCGAGATGTTAGATTGGGTTAGGTTCGGTTATATTACGTTATTGATGTATATAAATGTACCACGGAGAGGTAGAGGCCAACTCGCCATGAAGGTTTTCAAATATTACCGCCGAGATGTTAGGTTGGGTTAGGTTAGGTTATATTACGTTATAGATGTATATAAAGTTCCCACGGAGACGTAGAGGCCAACTCGCCATGAATGTTGTCAAATATTACCGCCGAGATGATAGGTTCGGTTAGGTTAGGTTATATTACGTTATTGATGTATATAAATGTACCACGGAGAGGTAGAGGCCAACTCGCCATGAATGTTTTCAAATATAACCGCCGAGATGTTAGGTTGGGTTAGGTTAGGTTATATTACGTTATAGATGTATATAAAGGTCCCACGGAGACGTAGAGGCCAACAAGGAAGGAATGTCTTCAAATATTACCGCAGAGATGTTAGGTTGGGTTAGGTTGGGTTATATAACGTTATTGATGTATATAAAGGTCCCACGGAGACGTAGAGGCCAACAAGCCAGGAATGTGTTCAAATATTACCGCCGAGATGTTAGATTGGGTTAGGTTAGGTTATATTACGTTATTGATGTATATAAAGATCCCACGGAGACGTAGAGGCCAACTCGCCAGGAATGCTGTCAAATATTACCGCCGAGATGATGGGTTGTGTTATGTTAGGTTATATTTCGTTATTGACGTTTATGAAGGTCAAACGGAGACGTAGAGGCTAACTCGCCAGTAATGTTGTCAAATATTACCGCCGAGATGATAGGTTGGGTTAGGTTAGGTTATATTTCGTTATTGATGTATATGAAGGTCCCACGGAGACGTAGAGGCCAACTCGCCATGAATGTTTTCAAATATTACCGCCGAGATGTTAGGTTGGGTTAGGTTAGGTTATATTACGTTATAGATGTATATAAAGGTCCCACGGAGACGTAGAGGCCAACAAGCAAGGAATGTGTTCAAATATTACCGCTGAGATGTTAGGTTGGATTAGGTTAGGTTATATTACGTTATAGATGCATATAAAGTTCCCACGGAGACGTAGAGGCCAACTCGCCAGGAATGCTGTCAAATATTACCGCCGAGATGATAGGTTGTGTTATGTTAGGTTATATTTCGTTATTGACGTTTATGAAGGTCAAACGGAGACGTAGAGGCTAACTCGCCAGTAATGTTGTCAAATATTACCGCCGAGATGATAGGTTGGGTTAGGTTAGGTTATATTTCGTTATTGGTGTATATGAAGGTTCCACGGAGACGTAGAGGCCAACTCGCCATGAATGTTTTCAAATATTACCGCCGAGATGTTAGGTTGGGTTAGGTTAGGTTATATTACGTTATAGATGTATATAAAGGTCCCACGGAGACGTAGAGGCCAACTCGCCATGAATGTTTTCAAATATTACCGCCGAGATGTTAGGTTGGGTTAGGTTAGGCTATATTACGTTATAGATGCATATAAAGTTCCCACGGAGACGTAGAGGCCAACAAGCCAGGAATGTGTTCAAATATTACCGCCGAGATATTAGGTTGGGTTAGGTTCGGTTATATTACGTTATTGATGTATATAAATGTACCACGGAGAGGTAGAGGCCAACTCGCCATGAAGGTTTTCAAATATTACCGCCGAGATGTTAGGTTGGGTTAGGTTAGGCTATATTACGTTATAGATGTATATAAAGTTCCCACGGAGACGTAGAGGCCAACAAGCCAGGAATGTCTTCAAATATTACCGCAGAGATGTTAGGTTGGGTTAGGTTGGGTTATATAACGTTATTGATGTATATAAAGGTCCCACGGAGACGTAGACGCCAACAAGCCAGGAATGTGTTCAAATATTACCACCGAGATGTTAGATTGGGTTAGGTTAGGTTATATTACGTTATTGATGTATATAAAGATCCCACGGAGACGTAGAGGCCAACTCGCCAGGAATGCTGTCAAATATTACCGCCGAGATGATAGGTTGTGTTATGTTAGGTTATATTTCGTTATTGACGTTTATGAAGGTCAAACGGAGACGTAGAGGCTAACTCGCCAGTAATGTTGTCAAATATTACCGCCGAGATGATAGGTTGGGTTAGGTTAGGTTATATTTCGTTATTGGTGTATATGAAGGTTCCACGGAGACGTAGAGGCCAACTGGCCATGAATGTTTTCAAATATTACCGCCGAGATGTTAGGTTGGGTTAGGTTAGGTTATATTACGTTATAGATGTATATAACGATCCCACGGAGACGTAGAGGCCAACAAGCCAGGAAGGTGTTCAAATATTACCGCCGAGATGTTAGATTGGGTTAGGTTAGGTTATATTACGTTATTGATGTATATAAAGATCCCACGGAGACGTAGAGGCCAACAAGCCAGGAATGTCTTCAAATATTACCGCAGAGATGTTAGGTTGGGTTAGGTTCTGTTATATAACGTTACTGATGTATATAAAGGTACCACGGAGACGTAGAGGCCAACAAGCCAGGAATGTGTTCAAATATTACCGCCGAGATGTTAGATTGGGTTAGGTTAGGTTATATTACGTTATTCATGTATATAACGATCCCACGGAGACGTAGAGGCCAACAAGCCAGGAAGGTGTTCAAATATTACCGCCGAGATGTTAGATTGGGTTAGGTTAGGTTATATTACGTTATTGATGTATATGAAGGTCCCACGGAGACGTAGAGGCCAACTCGCCATGAATGTTTTCAAATATTACCGCCGAGATGTTAGGTTGGGTTAGGTTAGGTTATATTACGTTATAGATGTATTTAAAGGTCCCACGGAGACGTAGAGGCCAACAAGCAAGGAATGTGTTCAAATATTACCGCTGAGATGTTAGGTTGGGTTAGGTTAGGTTATATTACGTTATAGATGTATATAAAGTTCCCACGGAGACGTAGAGGCCAACTCGCCATGAATGTTGTCAAATATTACCGCCGAGATGTTAGGTTGGGTTAGGTTCGGTTATATTACGTTATTGATGTATATAAGTGTACCACGGAGAGGTAGAGGCCAACTCGCCATGAAGGTTTTCAAATATTACCGCCGAGATGTTAGGTTGGGTTAGGTTAGGCTATATTACGTTATAGATGTATATAAAGTTCCCACGGAGACGTAGAGGCCAACAAGCCAGGAATGTCTTCAAATATTACCGCAGAGATGTTAGGTTGGGTTAGGTTGCGTTATATAACGTTATTGATGTATATAAAGGTCCCACGGAGACGTAGACGCCAACAAGCCAGGAATGTGTTCAAATATTACCACCGAGATGTTAGATTGGGTTAGGTTAGGTTATATTACGTTATTGATGTATATAAAGATCCCACGGAGACGTAGAGGCCAACTCGCCAGGAATGCTGTCAAATATTACCGCCGAGATGATAGGTTGTGTTATGTTAGGTTATATTTCGTTATTGACGTTTATGAAGGTCAAACGGAGACGTAGAGGCTAACTCGCCAGTAATGTTGTCAAATATTACCGCCGAGATGATAGGTTGGGTTAGGTTAGGTTATATTTCGTTATTGGTGTATATGAAGGTTCCACGGAGACGTAGAGGCCAACTGGCCATGAATGTTTTCAAATATTACCGCCGAGATGTTAGGTTGGGTTAGGTTAGGTTATATTACGTTATAGATGTATATAACGATCCCACGGAGACGTAGAGGCCAACAAGCCAGGAAGGTGTTCAAATATTACCGCCGAGATGTTAGATTGGGTTAGGTTAGGTTATATTACGTTATTGATGTATATAAAGATCCCACGGAGACGTAGAGGCCAACAAGCCAGGAATGTCTTCAAATATTACCGCAGAGATGTTAGGTTGGGTTAGGTTCTGTTATATAACGTTACTGATGTATATAAAGGTCCCACGGAGACGTAGAGGCCAACAAGCCAGGAATGTGTTCAAATATTACCGCCGAGATGTTAGATTGGGTTAGGTTAGGTTATATTACGTTATTCATGTATATAACGATCCCACGGAGACGTAGAGGCCAACAAGCCAGGAAGGTGTTCAAATATTACCGCCGAGATGTTAGATTGGGTTAGGTTAGGTTATATTACGTTATTGATGTATATGAAGGTCCCACGGAGACGTAGAGGCCAACTCGCCATGAATGTTTTCAAATATTACCGCCGAGATGTTAGGTTGGGTTAGGTTAGGTTATATTACGTTATAGATGTATTTAAAGGTCCCACGGAGACGTAGAGGCCAACAAGCAAGGAATGTGTTCAAATATTACCGCTGAGATGTTAGGTTGGGTTAGGTTAGGTTATATTACGTTATAGATGTATATAAAGTTCCCACGGAGACGTAGAGGCCAACTCGCCATGAATGTTGTCAAATATTACCGCCGAGATGTTAGGTTGGGTTAGGTTAGGTTATATTACGTTATAGATGTATATAAAGGTCCCACGGAGACGTAGAGGCTAACTCGCCAGTAATGTTGTCAAATATTACCGCCGAGATGATAGGTTGGGTTAGGTTAGGTTATATTTCGTTATTGATGTATATGAAGGTCCCACGGAGACGTAGAGGCCAACTCGCCATGAATGTTTTCAAATATTACCGCCGAGATGTTAGGTTGGGTTAGGTTAGGTTATATTACGTTATAGATGTATATAAAGGTCCCACGGAGACGTAGAGGCCAACAAGCAAGGAATGTGTTCAAATATTACCGCTGAGATGTTAGGTTGGATTAGGTTAGGTTATATTACGTTATAGATGCATATAAAGTTCCCACGGAGACGTAGAGGCCAACTCGCCAGGAATGCTGTCAAATATTACCGCCGAGATGATAGGTTGTGTTATGTTAGGTTATATTTCGTTATTGACGTTTATGAAGGTCAAACGGAGACGTAGAGGCTAACTCGCCAGTAATGTTGTCAAATATTACCGCCGAGATGATAGGTTGGGTTAGGTTAGGTTATATTTCGTTATTGGTGTATATGAAGGTTCCACGGAGACGTAGAGGCCAACTCGCCATGAATGTTTTCAAATATTACCGCCGAGATGTTAGGTTGGGTTAGGTTAGGTTATATTACGTTATAGATGTATATAAAGGTCCCACGGAGACGTAGAGGCCAACTCGCCATGAATGTTTTCAAATATTACCGCCGAGATGTTAGGTTGGGTTAGGTTAGGCTATATTACGTTATAGATGCATATAAAGTTCCCACGGAGACGTAGAGGCCAACAAGCCAGGAATGTGTTCAAATATTACCGCCGAGATATTAGGTTGGGTTAGGTTCGGTTATATTACGTTATTGATGTATATAAATGTACCACGGAGAGGTAGAGGCCAACTCGCCATGAAGGTTTTCAAATATTACCGCCGAGATGTTAGGTTGGGTTAGGTTAGGCTATATTACGTTATAGATGTATATAAAGTTCCCACGGAGACGTAGAGGCCAACAAGCCAGGAATGTCTTCAAATATTACCGCAGAGATGTTAGGTTGGGTTAGGTTGGGTTATATAACGTTATTGATGTATATAAAGGTCCCACGGAGACGTAGACGCTAACAAGCCAGGAATGTGTTCAAATATTACCACCGAGATGTTAGATTGGGTTAGGTTAGGTTATATTACGTTATTGATGTATATAAAGATCCCACGGAGACGTAGAGGCCAACTCGCCAGGAATGCTGTCAAATATTACCGCCGAGATGATAGGTTGTGTTATGTTAGGTTATATTTCGTTATTGACGTTTATGAAGGTCAAACGGAGACGTAGAGGCTAACTCGCCAGTAATGTTGTCAAATATTACCGCCGAGATGATAGGTTGGGTTAGGTTAGGTTATATTTCGTTATTGGTGTATATGAAGGTTCCACGGAGACGTAGAGGCCAACTGGCCATGAATGTTTTCAAATATTACCGCCGAGATGTTAGGTTGGGTTAGGTTAGGTTATATTACGTTATAGATGTATATAACGATCCCACGGAGACGTAGAGGCCAACAAGCCAGGAAGGTGTTCAAATATTACCGCCGAGATGTTAGATTGGGTTAGGTTAGGTTATATTACGTTATTGATGTATATAAAGATCCCACGGAGACGTAGAGGCCAACAAGCCAGGAATGTCTTCAAATATTACCGCAGAGATGTTAGGTTGGGTTAGGTTCTGTTATATAACGTTACTGATGTATATAAAGGTCCCACGGAGACGTAGAGGCCAACAAGCCAGGAATGTGTTCAAATATTACCGCCGAGATGTTAGATTGGGTTAGGTTAGGTTATATTACGTTATTCATGTATATAACGATCCCACGGAGACGTAGAGGCCAACAAGCCAGGAAGGTGTTCAAATATTACCGCCGAGATGTTAGATTGGGTTAGGTTAGGTTATATTACGTTATTGATGTATATGAAGGTCCCACGGAGACGTAGAGGCCAACTCGCCATGAATGTTTTCAAATATTACCGCCGAGATGTTAGGTTGGGTTAGGTTAGGTTATATTACGTTATAGATGTATTTAAAGGTCCCACGGAGACGTAGAGGCCAACAAGCAAGGAATGTGTTCAAATATTACCGCTGAGATGTTAGGTTGGGTTAGGTTAGGTTATATTACGTTATAGATGTATATAAAGTTCCCACGGAGACGTAGAGGCCAACTCGCCATGAATGTTGTCAAATATTACCGCCGAGATGTTAGGTTGGGTTAGGTTAGGTTATATTACGTTATAGATGTATATAAAGGTCCCACGGAGACGTAGAGGCCAACTCGCCATGAATGTTTTCAAATATTACCGCCGAGATGTTAGGTTGGGTTAGGTTAGGCTATATTACGTTATAGATGCATATAAAGTTCCCACGGAGACGTAGAGGCCAACAAGCCAGGAATGTGTTCAAATATTACCGCCGAGATATTAGGTTGGGTTAGGTTCGGTTATATTACGTTATTGATGTATATAAGTGTACCACGGAGAGGTAGAGGCCAACTCGCCATGAAGGTTTTCAAATATTACCGCCGAGATGTTAGGTTGGGTTAGGTTAGGCTATATAACGTTATAGATGTATATAAAGTTCCCACGGAGACGTAGAGGCCAACAAGCCAGGAATGTCTTCAAATATTACCGCAGAGATGTTAGGTTGGGTTAGGTTGCGTTATATAACGTTATTGATGTATATAAAGGTCCCACGGAGACGTAGACGCCAACAAGCCAGGAATGTGTTCAAATATTACCACCGAGATGTTAGATTGGGTTAGGTTAGGTTATATTACGTTATTGATGTATATAAAGATCCCACGGAGACGTAGAGGCCAACTCGCCAGGAATGCTGTCAAATATTACCGCCGAGATGATAGGTTGTGTTATGTTAGGTTATATTTCGTTATTGACGTTTATGAAGGTCAAACGGAGACGTAGAGGCTAACTCGCCAGTAATGTTGTCAAATATTACCGCCGAGATGATAGGTTGGGTTAGGTTAGGTTATATTTCGTTATTGGTGTATATGAAGGTTCCACGGAGACGTAGAGGCCAACTGGCCATGAATGTTTTCAAATATTACCGCCGAGATGTTAGGTTGGGTTAGGTTAGGTTATATTACGTTATAGATGTATATAACGATCCCACGGAGACGTAGAGGCCAACAAGCCAGGAAGGTGTTCAAATATTACCGCCGAGATGTTAGATTGGGTTAGGTTAGGTTATATTACGTTATTGATGTATATAAAGATCCCACGGAGACGTAGAGGCCAACAAGCCAGGAATGTCTTCAAATATTACCGCAGAGATGTTAGGTTGGGTTAGGTTCTGTTATATAACGTTACTGATGTATATAAAGGTCCCACGGAGACGTAGAGGCCAACAAGCCAGGAATGTGTTCAAATATTACCGCCGAGATGTTAGATTGGGTTAGGTTAGGTTATATTACGTTATTCATGTATATAACGATCCCACGGAGACGTAGAGGCCAACAAGCCAGGAAGGTGTTCAAATATTACCGCCGAGATGTTAGATTGGGTTAGGTTAGGTTATATTACGTTATTGATGTATATGAAGGTCCCACGGAGACGTAGAGGCCAACTCGCCATGAATGTTTTCAAATATTACCGCCGAGATGTTAGGTTGGGTTAGGTTAGGTTATATTACGTTATAGATGTATTTAAAGGTCCCACGGAGACGTAGAGGCCAACAAGCAAGGAATGTGTTCAAATATTACCGCTGAGATGTTAGGTTGGGTTAGGTTAGGTTATATTACGTTATAGATGTATATAAAGTTCCCACGGAGACGTAGAGGCCAACTCGCCATGAATGTTGTCAAATATTACCGCCGAGATGTTAGGTTGGGTTAGGTTAGGTTATATTACGTTATAGATGTATATAAAGGTCCCACGGAGACGTAGAGGCTAACTCGCCAGTAATGTTGTCAAATATTACCGCCGAGATGATAGGTTGGGTTAGGTTAGGTTATATTTCGTTATTGATGTATATGAAGGTCCCACGGAGACGTAGAGGCCAACTCGCCATGAATGTTTTCAAATATTACCGCCGAGATGTTAGGTTGGGTTAGGTTAGGTTATATTACGTTATAGATGTATATAAAGGTCCCACGGAGACGTAGAGGCCAACAAGCAAGGAATGTGTTCAAATATTACCGCTGAGATGTTAGGTTGGATTAGGTTAGGTTATATTACGTTATAGATGCATATAAAGTTCCCACGGAGACGTAGAGGCCAACTCGCCAGGAATGCTGTCAAATATTACCGCCGAGATGATAGGTTGTGTTATGTTAGGTTATATTTCGTTATTGACGTTTATGAAGGTCAAACGGAGACGTAGAGGCTAACTCGCCAGTAATGTTGTCAAATATTACCGCCGAGATGATAGGTTGGGTTAGGTTAGGTTATATTTCGTTATTGGTGTATATGAAGGTTCCACGGAGACGTAGAGGCCAACTCGCCATGAATGTTTTCAAATATTACCGCCGAGATGTTAGGTTGGGTTAGGTTAGGTTATATTACGTTATAGATGTATATAAAGGTCCCACGGAGACGTAGAGGCCAACTCGCCATGAATGTTTTCAAATATTACCGCCGAGATGTTAGGTTGGGTTAGGTTAGGCTATATTACGTTATAGATGCATATAAAGTTCCCACGGAGACGTAGAGGCCAACAAGCCAGGAATGTGTTCAAATATTACCGCCGAGATATTAGGTTGGGTTAGGTTCGGTTATATTACGTTATTGATGTATATAAATGTACCACGGAGAGGTAGAGGCCAACTCGCCATGAAGGTTTTCAAATATTACCGCCGAGATGTTAGGTTGGGTTAGGTTAGGCTATATTACGTTATAGATGTATATAAAGTTCCCACGGAGACGTAGAGGCCAACAAGCCAGGAATGTCTTCAAATATTACCGCAGAGATGTTAGGTTGGGTTAGGTTGGGTTATATAACGTTATTGATGTATATAAAGGTCCCACGGAGACGTAGACGCTAACAAGCCAGGAATGTGTTCAAATATTACCACCGAGATGTTAGATTGGGTTAGGTTAGGTTATATTACGTTATTGATGTATATAAAGATCCCACGGAGACGTAGAGGCCAACTCGCCAGGAATGCTGTCAAATATTACCGCCGAGATGATAGGTTGTGTTATGTTAGGTTATATTTCGTTATTGACGTTTATGAAGGTCAAACGGAGACGTAGAGGCTAACTCGCCAGTAATGTTGTCAAATATTACCGCCGAGATGATAGGTTGGGTTAGGTTAGGTTATATTTCGTTATTGGTGTATATGAAGGTTCCACGGAGACGTAGAGGCCAACTGGCCATGAATGTTTTCAAATATTACCGCCGAGATGTTAGGTTGGGTTAGGTTAGGTTATATTACGTTATAGATGTATATAACGATCCCACGGAGACGTAGAGGCCAACAAGCCAGGAAGGTGTTCAAATATTACCGCCGAGATGTTAGATTGGGTTAGGTTAGGTTATATTACGTTATTGATGTATATAAAGATCCCACGGAGACGTAGAGGCCAACAAGCCAGGAATGTCTTCAAATATTACCGCAGAGATGTTAGGTTGGGTTAGGTTCTGTTATATAACGTTACTGATGTATATAAAGGTCCCACGGAGACGTAGAGGCCAACAAGCCAGGAATGTGTTCAAATATTACCGCCGAGATGTTAGATTGGGTTAGGTTAGGTTATATTACGTTATTCATGTATATAACGATCCCACGGAGACGTAGAGGCCAACAAGCCAGGAAGGTGTTCAAATATTACCGCCGAGATGTTAGATTGGGTTAGGTTAGGTTATATTACGTTATTGATGTATATGAAGGTCCCACGGAGACGTAGAGGCCAACTCGCCATGAATGTTTTCAAATATTACCGCCGAGATGTTAGGTTGGGTTAGGTTAGGTTATATTACGTTATAGATGTATTTAAAGGTCCCACGGAGACGTAGAGGCCAACAAGCAAGGAATGTGTTCAAATATTACCGCTGAGATGTTAGGTTGGGTTAGGTTAGGTTATATTACGTTATAGATGTATATAAAGTTCCCACGGAGACGTAGAGGCCAACTCGCCATGAATGTTGTCAAATATTACCGCCGAGATGTTAGGTTGGGTTAGGTTAGGTTATATTACGTTATAGATGTATATAAAGGTCCCACGGAGACGTAGAGGCCAACTCGCCATGAATGTTTTCAAATATTACCGCCGAGATGTTAGGTTGGGTTAGGTTAGGCTATATTACGTTATAGATGCATATAAAGTTCCCACGGAGACGTAGAGGCCAACAAGCCAGGAATGTGTTCAAATATTACCGCCGAGATATTAGGTTGGGTTAGGTTCGGTTATATTACGTTATTGATGTATATAAGTGTACCACGGAGAGGTAGAGGCCAACTCGCCATGAAGGTTTTCAAATATTACCGCCGAGATGTTAGGTTGGGTTAGGTTAGGCTATATTACGTTATAGATGTATATAAAGTTCCCACGGAGACGTAGAGGCCAACAAGCCAGGAATGTCTTCAAATATTACCGCAGAGATGTTAGGTTGGGTTAGGTTGCGTTATATAACGTTATTGATGTATATAAAGGTCCCACGGAGACGTAGACGCCAACAAGCCAGGAATGTGTTCAAATATTACCACCGAGATGTTAGATTGGGTTAGGTTAGGTTATATTACGTTATTGATGTATATAAAGATCCCACGGAGACGTAGAGGCCAACTCGCCAGGAATGCTGTCAAATATTACCGCCGAGATGATAGGTTGTGTTATGTTAGGTTATATTTCGTTATTGACGTTTATGAAGGTCAAACGGAGACGTAGAGGCTAACTCGCCAGTAATGTTGTCAAATATTACCGCCGAGATGATAGGTTGGGTTAGGTTAGGTTATATTTCGTTATTGGTGTATATGAAGGTTCCACGGAGACGTAGAGGCCAACTGGCCATGAATGTTTTCAAATATTACCGCCGAGATGTTAGGTTGGGTTAGGTTAGGTTATATTACGTTATAGATGTATATAACGATCCCACGGAGACGTAGAGGCCAACAAGCCAGGAAGGTGTTCAAATATTACCGCCGAGATGTTAGATTGGGTTAGGTTAGGTTATATTACGTTATTGATGTATATAAAGATCCCACGGAGACGTAGAGGCCAACAAGCCAGGAATGTCTTCAAATATTACCGCAGAGATGTTAGGTTGGGTTAGGTTCTGTTATATAACGTTACTGATGTATATAAAGGTCCCACGGAGACGTAGAGGCCAACAAGCCAGGAATGTGTTCAAATATTACCGCCGAGATGTTAGATTGGGTTAGGTTAGGTTATATTACGTTATTCATGTATATAACGATCCCACGGAGACGTAGAGGCCAACAAGCCAGGAAGGTGTTCAAATATTACCGCCGAGATGTTAGATTGGGTTAGGTTAGGTTATATTACGTTATTGATGTATATGAAGGTCCCACGGAGACGTAGAGGCCAACTCGCCATGAATGTTTTCAAATATTACCGCCGAGATGTTAGGTTGGGTTAGGTTAGGTTATATTACGTTATAGATGTATTTAAAGGTCCCACGGAGACGTAGAGGCCAACAAGCAAGGAATGTGTTCAAATATTACCGCTGAGATGTTAGGTTGGATTAGGTTAGGTTATATTACGTTATAGATGCATATAAAGTTCCCACGGAGACGTAGAGGCCAACAAGCCAGGAATGTGTTCAAATATTACCGCCGAGATATTAGGTTGGGTTAGGTTCGGTTATATTACGTTATTGATGTATATAAACGTACCACGGAGAGGTAGAGGCCAACTCGCCATGAAGGTTTTCAAATATTACCGCCGAGATGTTAGGTTGGGTTAGGTTAGGTTATATTACGTTATAGATGTATATAAAGTTCCCACGGAGACGTAGAGGCCAACAAGCCAGGAATGTCTTCAAATATTACCGCACAGATGTTAGGTTGGGTTAGGTTGGGTTATATAACGTTATTGATGTATATAAAGGTCCCACGGAGACGTAGACGCCAACAAGCCAGGAATGTGTTCAAATATTACCACCGAGATGTTAGATTGGGTTAGGTTAGGTTATATTACGTTATTGATGTATATAAAGATCCCACGGAGACGTAGAGGCCAACTCGCCAGGAATGCTGTCAAATATTACCGCCGAGATGATAGGTTGTGTTATGTTAGGTTATATTTCGTTATTGACGTTTATGAAGGTCAAACGGAGACGTAGAGGCTAACTCGCCAGTAATGTTGTCAAATATTACCGCCGAGATGATAGGTTGGGTTAGGTTAGGTTATATTTCGTTATTGGTGTATATGAAGGTTCCACGGAGACGTAGAGGCCAACTCGCCATGAATGTTTTCAAATATTACCGCCGAGATGTTAGGTTGGGTTAGGTTAGGTTATGTTACGTTATAGATGTATATAAAGGTCCCACGGAGACGTAGAGGCCAACTCGCCAGGTATGCTTTCTAATATTACCGCCGAGATGTTAGGTTGGGTTAGGTTAGGTTATATTACGTTATTGATGTATAAAAAGATCCCACGGAGACGGAGAAACCAACTCGCCAGGAATGTTGTCAAATATTACCGCCGAGATGTTAGGTTGTGTTAGGTTAGGTTATATTACGTTATTGATGTATATTAATATCCCACGGAGACGTAGAGGCCAACAAGCCAGGAATGTGTTCAAATGTTACCGCCGAGATGTTAGGTTGGGTTAGGTTAGGTTATATTACGTTATAGATGTATATAACGATCCCACGGAGACGTAGAGGCCAACAAGCCAGGAAGGTGTTCAAATATTACCGCCGAGATGTTAGATTGGGTTAGGTTAGGTTATATTACGTTATTGATGTATATAAAGATCCCACGGAGACGTAGAGGCCAACAAGCCAGGAATGTCTTCAAATATTACCGCAGAGATGTTAGGTTGGGTTAGGTTCTGTTATATAACGTTACTGATGTATATAAAGGTCCCACGGAGACGTAGAGGCCAACAAGCCAGGAATGTGTTCAAATATTACCGCCGAGATGTTAGATTGGGTTAGGTTAGGTTATATTACGTTATTGATGTATATAAAGATCCCACGGAGACGTAGAGGCCAACTCGCCAGGAATGTTGTCAAATATTACCGCCGAGATGTTAGGTTGGGTTAGGTTAGGTTATATTACGTTATAGATGTATATAAAGGTCCCACGGAGACGTAGAGGCCAACAAGGAAGGAATGTCTTCAAATATTACCGCAGAGATGTTAGGTTGGGTTAGGTTGGGTTATATAACGTTATTGATGTATATAAAGGTCCCACGGAGACGTAGAGTCCAACAAGCCAGGAATGTGTTCAAATATTACCGCCGAGATGTTAGATTGGGTTAGGTTAGGTTATATTACGTTACTGATGTATATAAAGATCCCACGGAGACGTAGAGGCCAACTCGCCAGGAATGCTGTCAAATATTACCGCCGAGATGATAGGTTGTGTTATGTTAGGTTATATTTCGTTATTGACGTTTATGAAGGTCAAACGGAGACGTAGAGGCTAACTCGCCAGTAATGTTGTCAAATATTACCGCCGAGATGATAGGTTGGGTTAGGTTAGGTTATATTTCGTTATTGGTGTATATGAAGGTTCCACGGAGACGTAGAGGCCAACTCGCCATGAATGTTTTCAAATATTACCGCCGAGATGTTAGGTTGGGTTAGGTTAGGTTATATTACG
The DNA here is from genome assembly GCA_963969225.1 of Xylocopa violacea. Taxonomy (NCBI): domain Eukaryota; kingdom Metazoa; phylum Arthropoda; class Insecta; order Hymenoptera; family Apidae; genus Xylocopa; species Xylocopa violacea. Next base: position 1,296,762 of record CAXAJV010000487.1, read on the forward strand.
TTATAGATGTATATAAAGGTCCCACGGAGACGTAGAGGCCAACTCGCCATGAATGTTTTCAAATATTACCGCCGAGATGTTAGGTTGGGTTAGGTTCGGTTATATAACGTTATTGATGTATATAAAGGTCCCACGGAGACGTAGAGGCCAACAAGCCAGGAATGTCTTCAAATATTACCGCCGAGATGTTAGGTTGGGTTAGGTTGGGTTATATAACGTTATTGATGTATATAAAGATCCCACGGAGACGTAGAGGCCAACTCGCCAGGAATGTTGTCAAATATTACCGCCGAGATGATAGGTTCGGTTAGGTTAGGTTATATTACGTTATTCATGTATATAAATGTACCACGGAGAGGTAGAGGCCAACTCGCCATGAATGTTTTCAAATATTACCGCCGAGATGTTAGGTTGGGTTAGGTTAGGTTATATTAAGTTATAGATGTATATAAAGGTCCCACGGAGACGTAGAGGCCAACAAGGAAGGAATGTCTTCAAATATTACCGCAGAGATGTTAGGTTGGGTTAGGTTGGGTTATATAACGTTATTGATGTATATAAAGGTCCCACGGAGACGTAGAGGCCAACAAGCCAGGAATGTGTTCAAATATTACCGCCGAGATGTTAGATTGGGTTAGGTTAGGTTATATTACGTTATTGATGTATATAAAGATCCCACGGAGACGTAGAGGCCAACTCGCCAGTAATGTTGTCAAATATTACCGCCGAGATGATAGGTTGGGTTAGGTTAGGTTATATTTCGTTATTGACGTTTATGAAGGTCAAACGGAGACGTAGAGGCTAACTCGCCAGTAATGTTGTCATATATTACCGCCGAGATGATAGGTTGGGTTAGGTTAGGTTATATTTCGTTATTGATGTATATGAAGGTCCCACGGAGACGTAGAGGCCAACTCGCCATGAATGTTTTCAAATATTACCGCCGAGATGTTAGGTTGGGTTAGGTTAGGTTATATTACGTTATAGATGTATATAAAGGTCCCACGGAGACGTAGAGGCCAACAAGCAAGGAATGTGTTCAAATATTACCGCTGAGATGTTAGGTTGGATTAGGTTAGGTTATATTACGTTATAGATGCATATAAAGTTCCCACGGAGACGTAGAGGCCAACAAGACAGGAATGTGTTCAAATATTACCGCCGAGATGTTAGATTGGGTTACGGTAGGTTATATTACGTTATTGATGTATATAAAGATCCCACGGAGACGTAGAGGCCAACTCGCCAGTAATGTTGTCAAATATTACCGCCGAGATGTTAGGTTGGGTTAGGTTAGGTTATATTACGTTATAGATGTATATAAAGGTCCCACGGAGACGTAGAGGCCAACAAGACAGGAATGTGTTCAAATATTACCGCCGAGATGTTAGGTTGGCTTAGGTTAGGTTATATTACGTTATAGATGTATATAAAGTTCCCACGGAGAGGTAGAGGCCAACTCGCCAGGAATGTTGTCAAATATTACCGCCGAGATGTTAGGTTGGGTTAGGTTAGGTTATATTACGTTATAGATGTATATAAAGTTCCCACGGAGACGTAGAGGCCAACAAGCCAGGAATGTGTTCAAATATTACCGCCGAGATGTTAGATTGGGTTAGGTTAGGTTATATTACGTTATTGATGTATATAAAGATCCCACGGAGACGTAGAGGCCAACAAGCCAGGAATGTCTTCAAATATTACCGCAGAGATGTTAGGTTGGGTTAGGTTCGGTTATATAACGTTATTGATGTATATAAAGGTCCCACGGAGACGTAGAGGCCAACAAGCCAGGAATGTGTTCAAATATTACCGCCGAGATGTTAGATTGGGTTAGGTTAGGTTATATTACGTTATTGATGTATATAAAGATCCCACGGAGACGTAGAGGGCAACAAGCCAGGAATGTCTTCAAATATTACCGCAGAGATGTTAGGTTGGGTTAGGTTCTGTTATATAACGTTATTGATGTATATAAAGGTCCCACGTAGACGTAGATGCCAACAAGCCAGGAATGTGTTCAAATATTACCGCCGAGATGTTAGATTGGGTTAGGTTAGGTTATATTACGTTATTGATGTATACAAAGATCCCACGGATACGTAGAGGCCAACTCGCCAGGAATGTTGTCAAATATTACCGCCGAGATGATAGGTTGGGTTAGGTTAGGTTATATTACGTTATTGATGTATATAAATGTACCACGGAGAGGTAGAGGCCAACTCGCCATGAATGTTTTCAAATATTACCGCCGAGATGTTAGGTTGAGTTAGGTTAGGTTATATTACGTTATAGATGTATATAAAGGTCCCACGGAGACGTAGAGGCCAACAAGCCAGGAATGTCTTCAAATATTACCGCAGAGATGTTAGGTTAGGTTAGGTTCGGTTATATAACGTTATTGATGTATATAAAGGTCCCACGGAGACGTAGAGGCCAACAAGACAGGAATGTGTTCAAATATTACCGCCGAGATGTTAGATTGGGTTACGGTAGGTTATATTACGTTATTGATGTATATAAAGATCCCACGGAGACGTAGAGGCCAACTCGCCAGGAATGTTGTCAAATATTACCGCCGAGATGATAGGTTGGGTTAGGTTAGGTTATATTACGTTATTGATGTATATAAATGTACCACGGAGAGGTAGAGGCCAACTCGCCATGAATGTTTTCAAATATTACCGCCGAGATGTTAGGTTGGGTTAGGTTAGGTTATATTACGTTATAGATGTATATAAAGGTCCCACGGAGACGTAGAGGCCAACAAGCCAGGAATGTCTTCAAATATTACCGCCGAGATGTTAGGTTGGGTTAGGTTGGGTTATATAACGTTATTGATGTATATAAAGGTCCCACGGAGACGTAGAGGCCAACAAGCCAGGAATGTGTTCAAATATTACCGCCGAGATGTTAGATTGGGTTAGGTTAGGTTATATTACGTTATTGATGTATATAAAGATCCCACGGATACGTAGAGGCCAACTCGCCAGGAATGTTGTCAAATATTACCGCCGAGATGATAGGTTGGGTTAGGTTAGGTTATATTACGTTATTGATGTATATAAATGTACCACGGAGAGGTAGAGGCCAACTCGCCATGAATGTTTTCAAATATTACCGCCGAGATGTTAGGTTGAGTTAGGTTAGGTTATATTACGTTATAGATGTATATAAAGGTCCCACGGAGACGTAGAGGCCAACAAGCCAGGAATGTCTTCAAATATTACCGCAGAGATGTTAGGTTGGGTTAGGTTCGGTTATATAACGTTATTGATGTATATAAAGGTCCCACGGAGACGTAGAGGCCAACAAGACAGGAATGTGTTCAAATATTACCGCCGAGATGTTAGATTGGGTTACGGTAGGTTATATTACGTTATTGATGTATATAAAGATCCCACGGAGACGTAGAGGCCAACTCGCCAGGAATGTTGTCAAATATTACCGCCGAGATGTTAGGTTGGATTAGGTTAGGTTATATTACGTTATTGATGTATATAAAGGTCTCACGGATACGTAGAGGCCAACAAGCCAGGAATGTTGTCAAATATTACCGCCGAGATGTTAGGTTGGGTTAGGTTAGGTTATATTACGTTATAGATGTATTTAAATGTCCCGCGGAGACGTAGAGGCCAACAAGCCAGGAATGTGATAAAATATTACCGCCGAGATGTTAGCTTGGGTTAGGTTAGGTTATATTACGTTATTGATGTATAAAAAGATCCCACAGAGACGGAGAAGCCAACGCGCCAGGAATGTTGTCAAATATTACCGCCGAGATGTTAGGTTGGGTTAGGTTAGGTTATATTACGTTATTGATGTATATAAAGGTCCCACGGAGACGTAGAGGCCAACTCGACAGGTATGTTTTCAAATATTACCGCCCAGATGTTAGGTTGGGTTAGGTTAGGTTATATTGCGTTATTGATGTATACGAAGGTCAAAGGGAGACGTAGAGGTCAACTCGCCAGGAATGTTGTGAAATATTACCGTCGAGTTGTTAGGTTGGGTTAGGTTAGGTTATATTACGTTATTGATGTATATAAAGGTCCCACGGAGACGCGGAGGCGAACTCGCCAGGAATGTTGTCAAATATTACCGCCGAGATGTTAGGTTGGGTTAGGTTAGGTTATATTACGTTATTGATGTATATAAAGGTCCCACGGAGACGTAGAGGCCAACTCGCCAGGAACGTTGTCAAATATTACCGCTGAGATGATAGGTTGGGTTAGGTTAGGTTTAATTACATTATTGATGTATATGAAGGTCAAACGGAGACGTAGAGGCCAACTCGCCAGGAATGATGTCAAATAATACCGCCGAGATTTTAGGTTGGGTTAGGTTAGGTTCAATTGCGTTATTGATGTATATAAAGGTCCCACGGAGACGTAGAGGCCAACTCGCCAGGTATGTTGTCAAATATTACCGCCGAGATGTTATTTTGGGTTAGCCTAGGTTATATTACGTTATTGATGTATATAAAGGTCCCACGGAGACGTAGAGGCCAACTCGCCAGGTATGTTTTCAAATATTACCGCCGAGATGTTAGGTTGGGTTAGGTTAGGTTATATTACGTTATTGATGTATAAAAAGATCCCACGGAGACGGAGAAGCCAACTGGCCAGGAATGTTATCAAATATTACCGCCGAGATGTTATTTTGGGTTAGGATAGGTTATATTACGTTATTGATGTATATAAATGTACCACGGAGACGTAGATGCCAACTCGCCATGAATGTTTTCAAATATTACCGCCTATATGTTAGGTTGGGTTAGGTTAGGTTATATTACGTTATGGATGTCTATAAAGGTCCCACGGTGACGTAGAGGCCAACAAGCTAGGAATGTGATCAAATATTACCGCCGAGATGTTAGGTTGGGTTAGGTTAGGTTATATTTCGTTATTTATGTATATGAAGGTCCCACGGAGACGTAGAGGCCAACTCGCCAGGAATGATGTCAAATATTACCGCCGAAATGTTAGGTTGGGTTAGGTTAGGTTATATTACGTTATTGATGTTTATAAAGGTCCCACGGAGACGTAGATGCCAACAAGCCAGGAATGTGGTCAAATATTACCGCCGAGATGTTATTTTGGGTTAGGATAGGTTGTATTACGTTATTGATGTATATAAATGTACCACGGAGACGTAGAGGCCAACACGGCAGGAATGTTGTCAAATATTACCGCCGAGATGATAGGTTGGGTTAGGTTATTTTATATATCGTTATTGATGTATATGAAGGTCCCACGGAGACGTAGAGGCCAACTAGCCAGTAGTGATGTCAAATATTACCGCCGAGATGTTAGGTTGGGTTAGGTTAGGTTATATTACGTTATTGATGTATATAAAGGTCTCACGGATACGTAGAGGCCAACAAGCCAGGAATGTTGTCAAATATTACCGCCGAGATGTTAGGTTGGGTTAGGTTAGGTTATATTACGTTATAGATGTATTTAAATGTCCCGCGGAGACGTAGAGGCCAACAAGCCAGGAATGTGATAAAATATTACCGCCGAGATGTTAGGTTGGGTTAGGTTAGGTTATATTACGTTATTGATGTATAAAAAGATCCCACAGAGACGGAGAAGCCAACGCGCCAGGAATGTTGTCAAATATTACCGCCGAGATGTTAGGTTGGGTTAGGTTAGGTTATATTACGTTATAGATGTATTTAAATGTCCCGCGGAGACGTAGAGGCCAACAAGCCAGGAATGTGATAAAATATTACCGCCGAGATGTTAGGTTGGGTTAGGTTAGGTTATATTACGTTATTGATGTATAAAAAGATCCCACAGAGACGGAGAAGCCAACGCGCCAGGAATGATTTCAAATATTACCGCCGAGATGTTAGGTTGGGTTAGGTTAGGTTATATTTCGTTATTGATGTATATAAAGGTCCCACGAAGACGTAGATGCCAACAAGCCAGGAATGAGATCAAATATTACCGCCGAGATGTTAGGTTGGGTTAGGTTAGGTTATATTACGTTATTGATGTATAAAAAGGTCTCACGGAGGCGTAGAGGCCAACTCGCCAGGTATGTTTTCAAATATTACCGCCGAGATGTTAGGTTGGGTTAGGTTAGGTTATATTACGTTATTGATGTATATAAAGGTCCCACCGAGACGTAGATGCCAAATCGCCATGAATGTTTTCAAATATTACCGCCGAGATGTTAGGTTGGGTTAGCCTAGGTTATATTACGTTATTGATGTATATAAAGGTCCCACGGAGACGTAGAGGCCAACTCGCCAGGTATGTTTTCAAATATTACCGCCGAGATGTTAGGCTGGGTTAGGTTAGGTTATATTACGTTATTGATGTATAAAAAGATTCCACGGAGACGGAGAAGCCAACTGGCCAGGAATGTTTTCAAATATTACCGCCGAGATGTTATTTTGGGTTAGGATAGGTTATATTACGTTATTGATGTATATAAATGTACCACGGAGACGTAGATGCCAACTCGCCATGAATGTTTTCAAATATTACAGCCTATATGTTAGGTTGGGTTAGGTTAGGTTATATTACGTTATGGATGTCTATAAAGGTCCCACGGTGACGTAGAGGCCAACAAGCTAGGAATGTGTTCAAATATTACCGCCGAGATGATAGGTTGGGTTAGGTTAGGTTATATTGCGTTATTGATGTATACGAAGGTCAAAGGGAGACGTAGAGGTCAACTCGCCAGGAATGTTGTGAAATATTACCGCCGAGATGTTAGGTTGGGTTAGGTTAGGTTATATTACGTTATTGATGTATATAAAGGTCCCACGGAGACGTAGAGGCCAACTCGCCAGGAACGTTGTCAAATATTACCGCTGAGATGATAGGTTGGGTTATTTTAGGTTTAATTACATTATTGATGTATATGAAGTTCAAACGGAGACGTAGAGGCCAACTCGCCAGGAATGATGTCAAATAATACCGCCGAGATTTTAGGTTGGGTTAGGTTAGGTTCAATTACGTTATTGATGTATATGAAGGTCCCACGGAGGCGTAGAGGCCAACTCGCCAGGTATATTGTCAAATATTACCGCCGAGATGGTAGGTTGGGTTAGGTTAGGTTATATTGCGTTATTGATGTATATAAAGGTCCCACGAAGACGTAGATGCCAACAAGCCAGGAATGTGATCAAATATTACCGCCGGGATGTTAGGTTGGATTAGGTTAGGTTATATTACGTTATTGATGTATATAAATGTCCCACGGAGACGTAGAGGCCAACTCGCCAGGTATGTTTTCAAATATTACCGCCGAGATGTTAGGTTGGGTTAGGTTAGGTTATATTACGTTATTGATGTATAAAAGGATCCCACGGAGACGGAGAAGCCAACTCGCCAGGAATGTTTTCAAATATTACCGCCGAGATGTTATTTTGGGTTAGGATAGGTTATATTACGTTATTGATGTATATAAATGTACCACGGAGACGTAGATGCCAACTCGCCATGAATGTTTTCAAATATTACAGCCTATATGTTAGGTTGGGTTAGGTTAGGTTATATTACGTTATGGATGTCTATAAAGGTCCCACGGTGACGTAGAGGCCAACAAGCTAGGAATGTGTTCAAATATTACCGCCGAGATGATAGGTTGGGTTAGGTTAGGTTATATTGCGTTATTGATGTATACGAAGGTCAAAGGGAGACGTAGAGGTCAACTCGCCAGGAATGTTGTGAAATATTACCGCCGAGATGTTAGGTTGGGTTAGGTTAGGTTATATTACGTTATTGATGTATATAAAGGTCCCACGGAGACGTAGAGGCCAACTCGCCAGGAACGTTGTCAAATATTACCGCTGAGATGATAGGTTGGGTTATTTTAGGTTTAATTACATTATTGATGTATATGAAGTTCAAACGGAGACGTAGAGGCCAACTCGCCAGGAATGATGTCAAATAATACCGCCGAGATTTTAGGTTGGGTTAGGTTAGGTTCAATTACGTTATTGATGTATATGAAGGTCCCACGGAGGCGTAGAGGCCAACTCGCCAGGTATATTGTCAAATATTACCGCCGAGATGGTAGGTTGGGTTAGGTTAGGTTATATTGCGTTATTGATGTATATAAAGGTCCCACGAAGACGTAGATGCCAACAAGCCAGGAATGTGATCAAATATTACCGCCGGGATGTTAGGTTGGATTAGGTTAGGTTATATTACGTTATTGATGTATATAAATGTCCCACGGAGACGTAGAGGCCAACTCGCCAGGTATGTTTTCAAATATTACCGCCGAGATGTTAGGTTGGGTTAGGTTAGGTTATATTACGTTATTGATGTATAAAAGGATCCCACGGAGACGGAGAAGCCAACTCGCCAGGAATGTTTTCAAATATTACCGCCGAGATGTTAGGTTGGGTTAGGTTAGGTTATATTTCGTTATTGATGTATATGAAGGTCCCACGGAGACGTAGAGGCCAACTCGCCAGGTATGCTGTCAAATATTACCGCCGAGATGTTAGGTTGGGTTAGGTTAGGTTATATTACGTTATTGATGTATATAAATGTCCCACGGAGACGTAGAGGCCAACTCGCCAGGTATGTTTTCAAATATTACCGCCGAGATGTTAGGTTGGGTTAGGTTAAGTTATATTACGTTATTGATGTATATAAAGGTCCCACGGAGACGTAGAGGCCAACTCGCCAGGAATGATGTCAAATATTACCGCCGAAATGTTAGGTTCGGTTAGGTTAGGCTCTATTACGTTATTGATGTATATGAAGGTCCCACGGAGACGTAGATACCAAATCGCCATGAATGTTTTCAAATATTACCGCCGAGATGTTAGGTTGGGTTAGGTTAGGTTATATTACGTTATTGATGTATATAAAGGTCCCACGGAGACGCAGAGGCGAACTCGCCAGGAATGTTGTCAAATATTACCGCCGAGATGTTAGGTTGGGTTAGGTTAGGTTATATTACGTTATTGATGTATATAAAGGTCCCACGGAGACGTAGAGGCCAACTCGCCAGGAACGTTGTCAAATATTACCGCTGAGATGATAGGTTGGGTTAGGTTAGGTTTAATTACATTATTGATGTATATGAAGGTCAAACGGAGACGTAGAGGCCAACTCGCCAGGAATGATGTCAAATAATACCGCCGAGATTTTAGGTTGGGTTAGGTTCGGTTCAATTACGTTATTGATGTATATGAAGGTCCCACGGAGACGTAGAGGCCAACTCGCCAGGTATATTGTCAAATATTACCGCCGAGATGGTAGGTTGGGTTAGGTTAGGTTATATTACGTTATTGATGTATATAAAGGTCCCACGGAGACGCAGAAGCGAACTCGCCAGGAATGTTGTCAAATATTACCGCCGAGATGTTAGGTTGGGTTAGGTTAGGTTATATTACGTTATTGATGTATATAAAGGTCCCACGGAGACGTAGAGGTCAACTCGCCAGGAACGTTGTCAAATATTACCGCTGAGATGATAGGTTGGGTTAGGTTAGGTTTAATTACATTATTGATGTATATGAAGGTCAAACGGAGACGTAGAGGCCAACTCGCCAGGAATGATGTCAAATAATACCGCCGAGATTTTAGGTTGGGTTAGGTTAGGTTCAATTGCGTTATTGATGTATATAAAGGTCCCACGGAGACGTAGAGGCCAACTCGCCAGGTATATTGTCAAATATTACCGCCGAGATGTTATTTTGGGTTAGCCTAGGTTATATTACGTTATTGATGTATATAAAGGTCCCACGGAGACGTAGAGGCCAACTCGCCAGGTATGTTTTCAAATATTACCGCCTATATGTTAGGTTGGGTTAGGTTAGGTTATATTACGTTATGGATGTCTATAAAGGTCCCACGGTGACGTAGAGGCCAACAAGCTAGGAATGTGATCAAATATTACCGCCGAGATGTTAGGTTGGGTTAGGTTAGGTTATATTTCGTTATTTATTTATATGAAGGTCCCACGGAGACGTAGAGGCCAACTCGCCAGGAATGATGTCAAATATTACCGCCGAAATGTTAGGTTGGGTTAGGTTAGGTTATATTACGTTATTGATGTTTATAAAGGTCCCACGGAGACGTAGATGCCAACAAGCCAGGAATGTGGTCAAATATTACCGCCGAGATGTTATTTTGGGTTAGGATAGGTTATATTACGTTATTGATGTATATAAATGTACCACGGAGACCTAGAGGCCAACACGGCAGGAATGTTGTCAAATATTACCGCCGAGATGATAGGTAGGGTTAGGTTATTTTATATATCGTTATTGATGTATATGAAGGTCCCACGGAGACGTAGAGGCCAACTCGCCAGTAGTGATGTCAAATATTACCGCCGAGATGTTAGGTTGGGTTAGGATAGGTTATATTACGTTATTGATGTATATAAAGGTCTCACGGATACGTAGAGGCCAACAAGCCAGGAATGTTGTCAAATATTACCGCCGAGATGTTAGGTTGGGTTAGGTTAGGTTATATTACGTTATTGATGTATATAAAGGTCCCACGGAGACGTAGAGGCCAACTCGCCAGGAATGATGTCAAATATTACCGCCGAAATGTTAGGTTGGGTTAGGTTAGGTTATATTGCGTTATTGATGTATACGAAGGTCAAAGGGAGACGTAGAGGTCAACTCGCCAGGAATGTTGTGAAATATTACCGCCGAGATGTTAGGTTGGGTTAGGTTAGGTTATATTACGTTATTGATGTATATAAAGGTCCCACGGAGACGCAGAGGCGAACTCGCCAGGAATGTTGTCAAATATTACCGCCGAGATGTTAGGTTGGGTTAGGTTAGGTTATATTACGTTATTGATGTATATAAAGGTCCCACGGTGACGTAGAGGCCAACAAGCTAGGAATGTGATCAAATATTACCGCCGAGATGTTAGGTTGGGTTAGGTTAGGTTATATTTCGTTATTTATTTATATGAAGGTCCCACGGAGACGTAGAGGCCAACTCGCCAGGAATGATGTCAAATATTACCGCCGAAATGTTAGGTTGGGTTAGGTTAGGTTATATTACGTTATTGATGTTTATAAAGGTCCCACGGAGACGTAGATGCCAACAAGCCAGGAATGTGGTCAAATATTACCGCCGAGATGTTATTTTGGGTTAGGATAGGTTGTATTACGTTATTGATGTATATAAATGTACCACGGAGACGTAGAGGCCAACACGGCAGGAATGTTGTCAAATATTACCGCCGAGATGATAGGTAGGGTTAGGTTATTTTATATATCGTTATTGATGTATATGAAGGTCCCACGGAGACGTAGAGGCCAACTCGCCAGTAGTGATGTCAAATATTACCGCCGAGATGTTAGGTTGGGTTAGGTTAGGTTATATTACGTTATTGATGTATATAAAGGTCTCACGGATACGTAGAGGCCAACAAGCCAGGAATGTTGTCAAATATTACCGCCGAGATGTTAGGTTGGGTTAGGTTAGGTTATATTACGTTATTGATGTATATAAAGGTCCAACGGAGACGTAGAGGCCAACTCGCCAGGAATGATGTCAAATATTACCGCCGAAATGTTAGGTTGGGTTAGGTTAGGTTATATTGCGTTATTGATGTATACGAAGGTCAAAGGGAGACGTAGAGGTCAACTCGCCAGGAATGTTGTGAAATATTACCGCCGAGATGTTAGGTTGGGTTAGGTTAGGTTATATTACGTTATTGATGTATATAATGGTCCCACGGAGACGCAGAGGCGAACTCGCCAGGAATGTTGTCAAATATTACCGCCGAGATGTTAGGTTGGGTTAGGTTAGGTTATATTACGTTATTGATGTATATAAAGGTCCCACGGAGACGTAGAGGCCAACTCGCCAGGAATGATGTCAAATATTACCGCCGAAATGTTAGGTTCGGTTAGGTTAGGCTCTATTACGTTATTGATGTAAATGAAGGTCCCACGGAGACGTAGATACCAAATCGCCATGAATGTTTTCAAATATTACCGCCGAGATGTTAGGTTGGGTTAGGTTAGGTTATATTACGTTATTGATGTATAAAAGGATCCCACGGAGACGGAGAAGCCAACTCGCCAGGAATGTTTTCAAATATTACCGCCGAGATGTTAGGTTGGGTTAGGTTAGGTTATATTTCGTTATTGATGTATATGAAGGTCCCACGGAGACGTAGAGGCCAACTCGCCAGGTATGCTGTCAAATATTACCGCCGAGATGTTAGGTTGGGTTAGGTTAGGTTATATTACGTTATTGATGTATATAAATGTCCCACGGAGACGTAGAGGCCAACTCGCCAGGTATGTTTTCAAATATTACCGCCGAGATGTTAGGTTGGGTTAGGTTAAGTTATATTACGTTATTGATGTATATAAAGGTCCCACGGAGACGTAGAGGCCAACTCGCCAGGAATGATGTCAAATATTACCGCCGAAATGTTAGGTTCGGTTAGGTTAGGCTCTATTACGTTATTGATGTATATGAAGGTCCCACGGAGACGTAGAGGCCAACTCGCCAGGAATGATGTCAAATATTACCGCCGAAATGTTAGGTTGGGTTAGGTTAGGTTATATTACGTTATTGATGTTTATAAAGGTCCCACGGAGACGTAGATGCCAACAAGCCAGGAATGTGGTCAAATATTACCGCCGAGATGTTATTTTGGGTTAGGATAGGTTGTATTACGTTATTGATGTATATAAATGTACCACGGAGACCTAGAGGCCAACACGGCAGGAATGTTGTCAAATATTACCGCCGAGATGATAGGTAGGGTTAGGTTATTTTATATATCGTTATTGATGTATATGAAGGTCCCACGGAGACGTAGAGGCCAACTCGCCAGTAGTGATGTCAAATATTACCGCCGAGATGTTAGGTTGGGTTAGGTTAGGTTATATTACGTTATTGATGTATATAAAGGTCTCACGGATACGTAGAGGCCAACAAGCCAGGAATGTTGTCAAATATTACCGCCGAGATGTTAGGTTGGGTTAGGTTAGGTTATATTACGTTATTGATGTATATAAAGGTCCCACGGAGACGTAGAGGCCAACTCGCCAGGAATGATGTCAAATATTACCGCCGAAATGTTAGGTTGGGTTAGGTTAGGTTATATTGCGTTATTGATGTATACGAAGGTCAAAGGGAGACGTAGAGGTCAACTCGCCAGGAATGTTGTGAAATATTACCGCCGAGATGTTAGGTTGGGTTAGGTTAGGTTATATTACGTTATTGATGTATATAAAGGTCCCACGGAGACGCAGAGGCGAACTCGCCAGGAATGTTGTCAAATATTACCGCCGAGATGTTAGGTTGGGTTAGGTTAGGTTATATTACGTTATTGATGTATATAAAGGTCCCACGGTGACGTAGAGGCCAACAAGCTAGGAATGTGATCAAATATTACCGCCGAGATGTTAGGTTGGGTTAGGTTAGGTTATATTTCGTTATTTATTTATATGAAGGTCCCACGGAGACGTAGAGGCCAACTCGCCAGGAATGATGTCAAATATTACCGCCGAAATGTTAGGTTGGGTTAGGTTAGGTTATATTACGTTATTGATGTTTATAAAGGTCCCACGGAGACGTAGATGCCAACAAGCCAGGAATGTGGTCAAATATTACCGCCGAGATGTTATTTTGGGTTAGGATAGGTTGTATTACGTTATTGATGTATATAAATGTACCACGGAGACGTAGAGGCCAACACGGCAGGAATGTTGTCAAATATTACCGCCGAGATGATAGGTAGGGTTAGGTTATTTTATATATCGTTATTGATGTATATGAAGGTCCCACGGAGACGTAGAGGCCAACTCGCCAGTAGTGATGTCAAATATTACCGCCGAGATGTTAGGTTGGGTTAGGTTAGGTTATATTACGTTATTGATGTATATAAAGGTCTCACGGATACGTAGAGGCCAACAAGCCAGGAATGTTGTCAAATATTACCGCCGAGATGTTAGGTTGGGTTAGGTTAGGTTATATTACGTTATTGATGTATATAAAGGTCCCACGGAGACGTAGAGGCCAACTCGCCAGGAATGATGTCAAATATTACCGCCGAAATGTTAGGTTGGGTTAGGTTAGGTTATATTGCGTTATTGATGTATACGAAGGTCAAAGGGAGACGTAGAGGTCAACCCGCCAGGAATGTTGTGAAATATTACCGCCGAGATGTTAGGTTGGGTTAGGTTAGGTTATATTACGTTATTGATGTATATAATGGTCCCACGGAGACGCAGAGGCGAACTCGCCAGGAATGTTGTCAAATATTACCGCCGAGATGTTAGGTTGGGTTAGCCTAGGTTATATTACGTTATTGATGTATATAAAGGTCCCACGGAGACGTAGAGGCCAACTCGCCAGGTATGTTTTCAAATATTACCGCCGAGATGTTAGGTTGGGTTAGGTTAGGTTATATTACGTTATTGATGTATAAAAAGATCCCACGGAGACGGAGAAGCCAACTGGCCAGGAATGTTATCAAATATTACCGCCGAGATGTTATTTTGGGTTAGGATAGGTTATATTACGTTATTGACGTATATAAATGTACCACGGAGACGTAGATGCCAACTCGCCATGAATGTTTTCAAATATTACCGCCTATATGTTAGGTTGGGTTAGGTTAGGTTATATTACGTTATGGATGTCTATAAAGGTCCCACGGTGACGTAGAGGCCAACAAGCTAGGAATGTGATCAAATATTACCGCCGAGATGTTAGGTTGGGTTAGGTTAGGTCATATTTCGTTATTTATGTATATGAAGGTCCCACGGAGACGTAGAGGCCAACTCGCCAGGAATGATGTCAAATATTACCGCCGAAATGTTAGGTTGGGTTAGGTTAGGTTATATTACGTTATTGATGTTTATAAAGGTCCCACGGAGACGTAGATGCCAACAAGCCAGGAATGTGGTCAAATATTACCGCCGAGATGTTATTTTGGGTTAGGATAGGTTGTATTACGTTATTGATGTATATAAATGTACCACGGAGACGTAGAGGCCAACACGGCAGGAATGTTGTCAAATATTACCGCTGAGATGATAGGTAGGGTTAGGTTATTTTATATATCGTTATTGATGTATATGAAGGTCCCACGAAGACGTAGAGGCCAACTCGCCAGTAGTGATGTCAAATATTACCGCCGAGATGTTAGGTTGGGTTAGGTTAGGTTATATTACGTTATTGATGTATATAAAGGTCTCACGGATACGTAGAGGCCAACAAGCCAGGAATGTTGTCAAATATTACCGCCGAGATGTTAGGTTGGGTTAGGTTAGGTTATATTACGTTATTGATGTATATAAAGGTCCCACGGAGACGTAGAGGCCAACTCGCCAGGAATGATGTCAAATATTACCGCCGAAATGTTAGGTTGGGTTAGGTTAGGTTATATTGCGTTATTGATGTATACGAAGGTCAAAGGGAGACGTAGAGGTCAACTCGCCAGGAATGTTGTGAAATATTACCGCCGAGATGTTAGGTTGGGTTAGGTTAGGTTATATTACGTTATTGATGTATATAAAGGTCCCACGGAGACGCAGAGGCGAACTCGCCAGGAATGTTGTCAAATATTACCGCCGAGATGTTAGGTTGGGTTAGGTTAGGTTATATTACGTTATTGATGTATATAAAGGTCCCACGGAGACGTAGAGGTCAACTCGCCAGGAACGTTGTCAAATATTACCGCTGAGATGATAGGTTGGGTTAGGTTAGGTTTAATTACATTATTGATGTATATGAAGGTCAAACGGAGACGTAGAGGCCAACTCGCCAGGAATGATGTCAAATAATACCGCCGAGATTTTAGGTTGGGTTAGGTTAGGTTCAATTGCGTTATTGATGTATATAAAGGTCCCACGGAGACGTAGAGGCCAACTCGCCAGGTATATTGTCAAATATTACCGCCGAGATGTTATTTTGGGTTAGCCTAGGTTATATTACGTTATTGATGTATATAAAGGTCCCACGGAGACGTAGAGGCCAACTCGCCAGGTATGTTTTCAAATATTACCGCCGAGATGTTAGGTTGGGTTAGGTTAGGTTATATTACGTTATTGATGTATAAAAAGATCCCACGGAGACGGAGAAGCCAACTGGCCAGGAATGTTATCAAATATTACCGCCGAGATGTTATTTTGGGTTAGGATAGGTTATATTACGTTATTGATGTATATAAATGTACCACGGAGACGTAGATGCCAACTCGCCATGAATGTTTTCAAATATTACCGCCTATATGTTAGGTTGGGTTAGGTTAGGTTATATTACGTTATGGATGTCTATAAAGGTCCCACGGTGACGTAGAGGCCAACAAGCTAGGAATGTGATCAAATATTACCGCCGAGATGTTAGGTTGGGTTAGGTTAGGTTATATTTCGTTATTTATGTATATGAAGGTCCCACGGAGACGTAGAGGCCAACTCGCCAGGAATGATGTCAAATATTACCGCCGAAATGTTAGGTTGGGTTAGGTTAGGTTATATTACTTTATTGATGTTTATAAAGGTCCCACGGAGACGTAGATGCCAACAAGCCAGGAATGTGGTCAAATATTACCGCCGAGATGTTATTTTGGGTTAGGATAGGATTGTATTACGTTATTGATGTATATAAATGTACCACGGAGACGTAGAGGCCAACACGGCAGGAATGTTGTCAAATATTACCGCCGAGATGGTAGGTAGGGTTAGGTTATTTTATATATCGTTATTGATGTATATGAAGGTCCCACGGAGACGTAGAGGCCAACTCGCCAGTAGTGATGTCAAATATTACCGCCGAGATGTTAGGTTGGGTTAGGTTAGGTTATATTACGTTATTGATGTATATAAAGGTCTCACGGATACGTAGAGGCCAACAAGCCAGGAATGTTGTCAAATATTACCGCCGAGATGTTAGGTTGGGTTAGGTTAGGTTATATTACGTTATAGATGTATTTAAATGTCCCGCGGAGACGTAGAGGCCAACAAGCCAGGAATGTGATAAAATATTACCGCCGAGATGTTAGGTTGGGTTAGGTTAGGTTATATTACGTTATTGATGTATAAAAAGATCCCACAGAGACGGAGAAGCCAACGCGCCAGGAATGTTGTCAAATATTACCGCCGAGATGTTAGGTTGGGTTAGGTTAGGTTATATTACGTTATAGATGTATTTAAATGTCCCGCGGAGACGTATAGGCCAACAAGCCAGGAATGTGATAAAATATTACCGCCGAGATGTTAGGTTGGGTTAGGTTAGGTTATATTGCGTTATTGATGTATAAAAAGATCCCACAGAGACGGAGAAGCCAACGCGCCAGGAATGATTTCAAATATTACCGCCGAGATGTTAGGTTGGGTTAGGTTAGGTTATATTACGTTATTGATGTATATAAAGGTCCCACGGAGACGTAGAGGCCAACTCGCCAGGAATGATGTCAAATAATACCGCCGAGATTTTAGGTTGGGTTAGGTTAGGTTCAATTACGTTATTGATGTATATGAAGGTCCCACGGAGGCGTAGAGGCCAACTCGCCAGGTATATTGTCAAATATTACCGCCGAGATGGTAGGTTGGGTTAGGTTAGGTTATATTGCGTTATTGATGTATATAAAGGTCCCACGAAGACGTAGATGCCAACAAGCCAGGAATGTGATCAAATATTACCGCCGGGATGTTAGGTTGGAGTAGGTTAGGTTATATTACGTTATTGATGTATATAAATGTCCCACGGAGACGTAGAGGCCAACTCGCCAGGTATGTTTTCAAATATTACCGCCGAGATGTTAGGTTGGGTTAGGTTAGGTTATATTACGTTATTGATGTATAAAAGGATCCCACGGAGACGGAGAAGCCAACTCGCCAGGAATGTTTTCAAATATTACCGCCGAGATGTTAGGTTGGGTTAGGTTAGGTTATATTTCGTTATTGATGTATATGAAGGTCCCACGGAGACGTAGAGGCCAACTCGCCAGGTATGCTGTCAAATATTACCGCCGAGATGTTAGGTTGGGTTAGGTTAGGTTATATTACGTTATTGATGTATAAAAGGATCCCACAGAGACGGAGAAGCCAACGCGCCAGGAATGGTTTCCAATATTACCGCCGAGATGTTAGGTTGGGTTAGGTTAGGTTATATTACGTTATTGATGTATATAAAGGTCCCACGGAGACGTAGAGGCCAACTCGCCAGGAATGATGTCAAATATTACCGCCGAAATGTTAGGTTGGGTTAGGTTAGGCTATATTACGTTATTGATGTATATGAAGGTCCCACGGAGACGTAGATGCCAAATCGCCATGAATGTTTTCAAATATTACCGCCGAGATGTTAGGTTGGGTTAGGTTAGGTTATATTACGTTATTGATGTATATAAAGGTCCCACGGAGACGTAGAGGCCAACTCGCCAGGAACGTTGTCAAATATTAACGCTGAGATGATAGGTTGGGTTAGGTTAGGTTTAATTACATTATTGATGTATATGAAGGTCAAACGGAGACGTAGAGGCCAACTCGCCAGGTATATTGTCAAATATTACCGCCGAGATGTTATTTTGGGTTAGCCTAGGTTATATTACGTTATTGATGTATATAAAGGTCCCACGGAGA
This sequence comes from Xylocopa violacea, assembly GCA_963969225.1. NCBI lineage: Eukaryota > Metazoa > Arthropoda > Insecta > Hymenoptera > Apidae > Xylocopa > Xylocopa violacea. The sequence goes on from CAXAJV010000487.1 coordinate 1,315,323, forward strand.
CGTAGAGGCCAACTCGCCAGGAATGTTTTCAAATATTACCGCTGAGATGTTAGGTTGGGTTAGGTTAGGTTATATTACGTTATAGATGTATATAAAGGTCCCACGGAGACGTAGAGGCCAACTCGCCAGGAATGTTTTCAAATATTACCGCCGAGATGTTAGGTTGGGATAGGTTAGGTTATATTACGTTATAGATGTATTTAAAGGTCCCGCGGAGACGTAGAGGCCAACAAGCCAGGAATGTGATCAAATATTACCGCCGAGATGTTAGGTTGGGTTAGGTTAGGTTATATTTCGTTATTGATGTATATGAAGGTCCCACGGAGACGTAGAGGCCAACTCGCCAGGTATGTTGTCAAATATTACCGCCGAGATGTTAGGTTGGGTTAGGTTAGGTTATATTACGTTATAGATGTATATAAAGGTCCCACGGAGACGTAGAGGCCAACAAGCAAGGAATGTGTTCAAATATTACCGCCGAGATGTTAGGTTGGGTTAGGTTAGGTTATATTACGTTATAGATGTATATAAAGTTCCCACGGAGACGTAGAGGCCAACAAGCCAGGAATGTCTTCAAATGTTGCCGCAGAGATGTTAGGTTGGGTTAGGTTCGGTTATATAACGTTATTGATGTATATAAAGGTCCCACGGAGACGTAGAGGCCAACAAGCCAGGAATGTGTTCAAATATTACCGCCGAGATGTTAGATTGGGTTAGGTTAGGTTATATTACGTTATTGATGTATATAAAGATCCCACGGATACGTAGAGGCCAACAAGCCAGGAATGTCTTCAAATATTACCGCAGAGATGTTAGGTTGGGTTAGGTTCTGTTATATAACGTTACTGATGCATATAAAGGTCCCACGGAGACGTAGAGGCAAACAAGCCTGGAATGTGTTCAAATATTACCGCCAAGATGTTAGATTGGGTTAGGTTAGGTTATATTACGTTATTGATGTATATAAAGATCCCACGGATACGTAGAGGCCAACTCGCCAGGAATGTTGTCAAATATTACCGCCGAGATGATAGGTTGGGTTAGGTTAGGTTATATTACGTTATTGATATATATAAATGTACCACAGAGTGGTAGAGGCCAACTCGCCATGAATGTTTTCAAATATTACCGCCGAGATGTTAGGTTGTGTTAGGTTAGGTTATATTACGTTATAGATGTATATAAAGGTCCCGCGGAGACGTAGAGGTCAACAAGCCAGGAATGTGTTCAAATATTACCTAGGTTGGGTTAGGTTAGGTTATATTACGTTATTGATGTATATAAATGTACGACGGAGAGGTAGAGGCCAACTCGCCATGAATGTTTTCAAATATTACCGCCGAGATTTTAGGTTGGGTTAGGTTAGGTTATATTACGTTATAGATGTATATAAAGGTCTCACGGAGACGTAGAGGCCAACAAGCCAGGAATGTGTTCAAATATTACCTAGGTTGGGTTAGGTTAGGTTATATTACGTTATTGATGTATATAAATGTACGACGGAGAGGTAGAGGCCAACTCGCCATGAATGTTTTCAAATATTACCGCCGAGATGTTAGGTTGGGTTAGGTTAGGTTATATTACGTTATAGATGTATATAAAGGTCCCACGGAGACGTAGAGGCCAACAAGACAGGAATGTGTTCAAATATTACCGCCGAGATGTTAGGTTGGCTTAGGTTAGGTTATATTACGTTATAAATGTATATAAAGTTCCCACGGAGAGGTAGAGGCCAACTCGCCAGGAATGTTGTCAAATATTACCGCCGAGATGATAGGTTGGGTTAGGTTAGGTTATATTACGTTATTGATGTATATAAATGTACCACGGAGAGGTAGAGGCCAACTCGCCATGAATGTTTTCAAATATTACCGCCGAGATGTTAGGTTGGGTTAGGTTAGGTTATATTACGTTATTGATGTATATAAAGATCCCACGGATACGTAGAGGCCAACAAGCCAGGAATGTCTTCAAATATTACCGCAGAGATGTTAGGTTGGGTTAGGTTCTGTTATATAACGTTATTGATGTATATAAAGGTCCCATGGAGACGTAGAGGCCAACAAGCCAGGAATGTGTTCAAATATTACCGCCGAGATGTTAGATTGGGTTAGGTTAGGTTATATTACGTTATTGATGTATATAAAGATCCCACGGATACGTAGAGGCCAACTCGCCAGGAATGTTGTCAAATATTACCGCAGAGATGATAGGTTCGGTTAGGTTAGGTGATATTACGTTATTGATGTATATAAAGATCCCACGGAGACGTAGAGGCCAACTCGCCAGGAATGTTGTCAAATATTACCGCCGAGATGATAGGTTCGGTTAGGTTAGGTTATATTACGTTATTGATGTATATAAATGTACCACGGAGAGGTAGAGGCCAACTCGCCATGAATGTTTTCAAATATTACCGCCGAGATGTTAGGTTGGGTTAGGTTAGGTTATATTACGTTATAGATGTATATAAAGGTCCCACGGAGACGTAGAGGCCAACAAGGAAGGAATGTCTTCAAATATTACCGCAGAGATGTTAGGTTGGGTTAGGTTGGGTTATATAACGTTATTGATGTATATAAAGGTCCCACGGAGACGTAGAGGCCAACAAGCCAGGAATGTGTTCAAATATTACCGCCGAGATGTTAGATTGGGTTAGGTTAGGTTATATTACGTTATTGATGTATATAAAGATCCCACGGAGACGTAGAGGCCAACTCGCCAGGAATGCTGTCAAATATTACCGCCGAGATGATAGGTTGTGTTATGTTAGGTTATATTTCGTTATTGACGTTTATGAAGGTCAAACGGAGACGTAGAGGCTAACTCGCCAGTAATGTTGTCAAATATTACCGCCGAGATGATAGGTTGGGTTAGGTTAGGTTATATTTCGTTATTGATGTATATGAAGGTCCCACGGAGACGTAGAGGCCAACTCGCCATGAATGTTTTCAAATATTACCGCCGAGATGTTAGGTTGGGTTAGGTTAGGTTATATTACGTTATAGATGTATGTAAAGGTCCCACGGAGACGTAGAGGCCAACAAGCAAGGAATGTGTTCAAATATTACCGCTGAGATGTTAGGTTGGATTAGGTTAGGTTATATTACGTTATAGATGCATATAAAGTTCCCACGGAGACGTAGAGGCCAACAAGCCAGGAATGTCTTCAAATATTACCGCAGAGATGTTAGGTTGGGTTAGGTTACGTTATATTACGTTATTGATGTTTATGAAGGTCAAACGGAGACGTAGAGGCCAACTCGCCAGGTATGTTTTCAAATATTACCGCCGAGATATTAGGTTGGATTATGTTAGGTTATATTACGTTATTGATGTATATAAAGATCCCACGGAGACGTAGAGGCCAACTCGCCTGGAATGCTGTCAAATATTACCGCCGAGATTATAGGTTGTGTTATGTTAGGTTATATTTCGTTATTGACGTTTATGAAGGTCAAACGGAGACGTAGAGGCTAACTCGCCAGTAATGTTGTCAAATATTACCGCCGAGATGATAGATTGGGTTAGGTTAGGTTATATTTCGTTATTGGTGTATATGAAGGTTCCACGGAGACGTAGAGGCCAACTCGCCATGAATGTTTTCAAATATTACCGCCGAGATGTTAGGTTGGGTTAGGTTAGGTTATATTACGTTATAGATGTATATAAAGGTCCCACGGAGACGTAGAGGCCAACTCGCCATGAATGTTTTCAAATATTACCGCCGAGATGTTAGGTTGGGTTAGGTTCGGTTATATAACGTTATTGATGTATATAAAGGTCCCACGGAGACGTAGAGGCCAACAAGCCAGGAATGTCTTCAAATATTACCGCCGAGATGTTAGGTTGGGTTAGGTTGGGTTATATAACGTTATTGATGTATATAAAGATCCCACGGAGACGTAGAGGCCAACTCGCCAGGAATGTTGTCAAATATTACCTAGGTTGGGTTAGGTTAGGTTATATTACGTTATTGATGTATATAAATGTACGACGGAGAGGTAGAGGCCAACTCGCCATGAATGTTTTCAAATATTACCGTCGAGATGTTAGGTTGGGTTAGGTTAGGTTATATTACGTTATAGATGTATATAAAGGTCCCACGGAGACGTAGAGGCCAACAAGACAGGAATGTGTTCAAATATTACCGCCGAGATGTTAGGTTGGCTTAGGTTAGGTTATATTACGTTATAGATGTATATAAAGTTCCCACGGAGAGGTAGAGGCCAACTCGCCATGAATGTTTTCAAATATTACCGCCGAGATGTTAGGTTGGGTTAGGTTAGGTTATATTACGTTATAGATGTATATAAAGTTCCCACGTAGACGTAGAGGCCAACAAGCCAGGAATGTGTTCAAATATTACCGCCGAGATGTTAGATTGGGTTAGGTTAGGTTATATTACGTTATTGATGTATATAAAGATCCCACGGAGACGTAGAGGCCAACAAGCCAGGAATGTCTTCAAATGTTGCCGCAGAGATGTTAGGTTGGGTTAGGTTCGGTTATATAACGTTATTGATGTATATAAAGGTCCCACGGAGACGTAGAGGCCAACAAGCCAGGAATGTGTTCAAATATTACCGCCGAGATGTTAGATTGGGTTAGGTTAGGTTATATTACGTTATTGATGTATATAAAGATCCCACGGATACGTAGAGGCCAACAAGCCAGGAATGTCTTCAAATATTACCGCAGAGATGTTAGGTTGGGTTAGGTTCTGTTATATAACGTTACTGATGCATATAAAGGTCCCACGGAGACGTAGAGGCAAACAAGCCTGGAATGTGTTCAAATATTACCGCCAAGATGTTAGATTGGGTTAGGTTAGGTTATATTACGTTATTGATGTATATAAAGATCCCACGGATACGTAGAGGCCAACTCGCCAGGAATGTTGTCAAATATTACCGCCGAGATGATAGGTTGGGTTAGGTTAGGTTATATTACGTTATTGATATATATAAATGTACCACAGAGTGGTAGAGGCCAACTCGCCATGAATGTTTTCAAATATTACCGCCGAGATGTTAGGTTGTGTTAGGTTAGGTTATATTACGTTATAGATGTATATAAAGGTCCCGCGGAGACGTAGAGGTCAACAAGCCAGGAATGTGTTCAAATATTACCTAGGTTGGGTTAGGTTAGGTTATATTACGTTATTGATGTATATAAATGTACGACGGAGAGGTAGAGGCCAACTCGCCATGAATGTTTTCAAATATTACCGCCGAGATTTTAGGTTGGGTTAGGTTAGGTTATATTACGTTATAGATGTATATAAAGGTCTCACGGAGACGTAGAGGCCAACAAGACAGGAATGTGTTCAAATATTACCGCCGAGATGTTAGATTGGGTTAGGTTAGGTTATATTACGTTATTGATATATATAAAGATCCCACGGAGACGTAGAGGCCAACAAGCCAGGAATGTCTTCAAATATTACCGCCGAGATTTTAGATTGGGTTAGGTTAGGTTATATTACGTTATTGATGTATATAAAGATCCCACGGTGACGTAGAGGCCAACAAGCCAGGAATGTCTTCAAATATTACCGCAGAGATGTTAGGTTGGGTTAGGTTCGGTTATATAACGTTATTGATGTATATAAAGGTCCCACGGAGACGTAGAGGCCAACAAGCCAGGAATGTGTTCAAATATTACCGCCGAGATGTTAGATTGGGTTAGGTTAGGTTATATTACGTTATTGATGTATATAAAGATCCCACGGATACGTAGGGGCCAACTCGCCAGGAATGTTGTCAAATATTACCGCCGAGATGATAGGTTGGGTTAGGTTAGGTTATATTACGTTATTGATATATATAAATGTACCACGGAGTGGTAGAGGCCAACTCGCCATGAATGTTTTCAAATATTACCGCCGAGATGTTAGGTTGGGTTAGGTTAGGTTATATTACGTTATAGATGTATATAAAGGTCCCACGGAGACGTAGAGGCCAACAAGCCAGGAATGTGTTCAAATATTACCTAGGTTGGGTTAGGTTAGGTTATATTACGTTATTGATGTATATAAATGTACGACGGAGAGGTAGAGGCCAACTCGCCATGAATGTTTTCAAATATTACCGCCGAGATGTTAGGTTGGGTTAGGTTAGGTTATATTACGTTATAGATGTATATAAAGGTCCCACGGAGACGTAGAGGCCAACAAGACAGGAATGTGTTCAAATATTACCGCCGAGATGTTAGGTTGGCTTAGGTTAGGTTATATTACGTTATAAATGTATATAAAGTTCCCACGGAGAGGTAGAGGCCAACTCGCCAGGAATGTTGTCAAATATTACCGCCGAGATGATAGGTTGGGTTAGGTTAGGTTATATTACGTTATTGATGTATATAAATGTACCACGGAGAGGTAGAGGCCAACTCGCCATGAATGTTTTCAAATATTACCGCCGAGATGTTAGGTTGGGTTAGGTTAGGTTATATTACGTTATAGATGTATATAAAGTTCCCACGGAGACGTAGAGGCCAACAAGCCAGGAATGTGTTCAAATATTACCGCCGAGATGTTAGATTGGGTTAGGTTAGGTTATATTACGTTATTGATGTATATAAAGATCCCACGGAGACGTAGAGGCCAACAAGCCAGGAATATCTTCAAATATTACCGCAGAGATGTTATGTTGGGTTAGGTTCGGTTATATAACGTTATTGATGTATATAAAGGTCCCACGGAGACGTAGAGGCCAACAAGCCAGGAATGTGTTCAAATATTACCGCCGAGATGTTAGATTGGGTTAGGTTAGGTTATATTACGTTATTGATGTATATAAAGATCCCACGGATACGTAGAGGCCAACAAGCCAGGAATGTCTACAAATATTACCGCAGAGATGTTAGGTTGGGTTAGGTTCTGTTATATAACGTTATTGATGTATATAAAGGTCCCATGGAGACGTAGAGGCCAACAAGCCAGGAATGTGTTCAAATATTACCGCCGAGATGTTAGATTGGGTTAGGTTAGGTTATATTACGTTATTGATGTATATAAAGATCCCACGGATACGTAGAGGCCAACTCGCCAGGAATGTTGTCAAATATTACCGCAGAGATGATAGGTTCGGTTAGGTTAGGTGATATTACGTTATTGATGTATATAAAGATCCCACGGAGACGTAGAGGCCAACTCGCCAGGAATGTTGTCAAATATTACCGCCGAGATGATAGGTTCGGTTAGGTTAGGTTATATTACGTTATTGATGTATATAAATGTACCACGGAGAGGTAGAGGCCAACTCGCCATGAATGTTTTCAAATATTACCGCCGAGATGTTAGGTTGGGTTAGGTTAGGTTATATTACGTTATAGATGTATATAAAGGTCCCACGGAGACGTAGAGGCCAACAAGGAAGGAATGTCTTCAAATATTACCGCAGAGATGTTAGGTTGGGTTAGGTTGGGTTATATAACGTTATTGATGTATATAAAGGTCCCACGGAGACGTAGAGGCCAACAAGCCAGGAATGTGTTCAAATATTACCGCCGAGATGTTAGATTGGGTTAGGTTAGGTTATATTACGTTATTGATGTATATAAAGATCCCACGGAGACGTAGAGGCCAACTCGCCAGGAATGCTGTCAAATATTACCGCCGAGATGATAGGTTGTGTTATGTTAGGTTATATTTCGTTATTGACGTTTATGAAGGTCAAACGGAGACGTAGAGGCTAACTCGCCAGTAATGTTGTCAAATATTACCGCCGAGATGATAGGTTGGGTTAGGTTAGGTTATATTTCGTTATTGATGTATATGAAGGTCCCACGGAGACGTAGAGGCCAACTCGCCATGAATGTTTTCAAATATTACCGCCGAGATGTTAGGTTGGGTTAGGTTAGGTTATATTACGTTATAGATGTATATAAAGGTCCCACGGAGACGTAGAGGCCAACAAGCAAGGAATGTGTTCAAATATTACCGCTGAGATGTTAGGTTGGATTAGGTTAGGTTATATTACGTTATAGATGCATATAAAGTTCCCACGGAGACGTAGAGGCCAACAAGCCAGGAATGTGTTCAAATATTACCGCCGAGATATTAGGTTGGGTTAGGTTCAGTTATATTACGTTATTGATGTATATAAATGTACCACGGAGAGGTTGAGGCCAACTCGCCATGAAGGTTTTCAAATATTACCGCCGAGATGTTAGGTTGGGTTAGGTTAGGTTATATTACGTTATAGATGTATATAAAGTTCCCACGGAGACGTAGAGGCCAACAAGCCAGGAATGTCTTCAAATATTACCGCACAGATGTTAGGTTGGGTTAGGTTGGGTTATATAACGTTATTGATGTATATAAAGGTCCCACGGAGACGTAGACGCCAACAAGCCAGGAATGTGTTCAAATATTACCACCGAGATGTTAGATTGGGTTAGGTTAGGTTATATTACGTTATTGATGTATATAAAGATCCCACGGAGACGTAGAGGCCAACTCGCCAGGAATGCTGTCAAATATTACCGCCGAGATATTAGGTTGGGTTAGGTTCGGTTATATTACGTTATTGATGTATATAAATGTACCACGGAGAGGTAGAGGCCAACTCGCCATGAAGGTTTTCAAATATTACCGCCGAGATGTTAGGTTGGGTTAGGTTAGGTTATATTACGTTATTGATGTATATAAAGATCCCACGGAGACGTAGAGGCCAACTCGCCAGGAATGCTGTCAAATATTACCGCCGAGATGATAGGTTGTGTTATGTTAGGTTATATTACGTTATTGATGTATATAAGTGTACCACGGAGAGGTAGAGGCCAACTCGCCATGAAGGTTTTCAAATATTACCGCCGAGATGTTAGGTTGGGTTAGGTTAGGCTATATTACGTTATAGATGTATATAAAGTTCCCACGGAGACGTAGAGGCCAACAAGCCAGGAATGTCTTCAAATATTACCGCAGAGATGTTAGGTTGGGTTAGGTTGGGTTATATAACGTTATTGATGTATATAAAGGTCCCACGGAGACGTAGACGCCAACAAGCCAGGAATGTGTTCAAATATTACCACCGAGATGTTAGATTGGGTTAGGTTAGGTTATATTACGTTATTGATGTATATAAAGATCCCACGGAGACGTAGAGGCCAACTCGCCAGGAATGCTGTCAAATATTACCGCCGAGATGATAGGTTGTGTTATGTTAGGTTATATTTCGTTATTGACGTTTATGAAGGTCAAACGGAGACGTAGAGGCTAACTCGCCAGTAATGTTGTCAAATATTACCGCCGAGATGTTAGGTTGGGTTAGGTTAGGTTATATTACGTTATAGATGTATATAAAGGTCCCACGGAGACGTAGAGGCCAACAAGGAAGGAATGTCTTCTAATATTACCGCAGAGATGTTAGGTTGGGTTAGGTTGGGTTATATAACGTTATTGATGTATATAAAGGTCCCACGGAGACGTAGAGGCCAACAAGCCAGGAATGTGTTCAAATATTACCGCCGAGATGTTAGATTGGGTTAGGTTAGGTTATATTACGTTATTGATGTATATAAAGATCCCACGGAGACGTAGAGGCCAACTCGCCAGGAATGCTGTCAAATATTACCGCCGAGATGATGGGTTGTGTTATGTTAGGTTATATTTCGTTATTGACGTTTATGAAGGTCAAACGGAGACGTAGAGGCTAACTCGCCAGTAATGTTGTCAAATATTACCGCCGAGATGATAGGTTGGGTTAGGTTAGGTTATATTTCGTTATTGATGTATATGAAGGTCCCACGGAGACGTAGAGGCCAACTCGCCATGAATGTTTTCAAATATTACCGCCGAGATGTTAGGTTGGGTTAGGTTAGGTTATATTACGTTATAGATGTATATAAAGGTCCCACGGAGACGTAGAGGCCAACTCGCCATGAATGTTTTCAAATATTACCGCCGAGATGTTAGGTTGGGTTAGGTTAGGCTATATTACGTTATAGATGCATATAAAGTTCCCACGGAGAAGTAGAGGCCAACAAGCCAGGAATGTGTTCAAATATTACCGCCGAGATATTAGGTTGGGTTAGGTTCGGTTATATTACGTTATTGATGTATATAAATGAACCACGGAGAGGTAGAGGCCAACTCGCCATGAAGGTTTTCAAATATTACCGCCGAGATGTTAGGTTGGGTTAGGTTAGGCTATATTACGTTATAGATGTATATAAAGTTCCCACGGAGACGTAGAGGCCAACAAGCCAGGAATGTCTTCAAATATTACCGCAGAGATGTTAGGTTGGGTTAGGTTGGGTTATATAACGTTATTGAGGTATATAAAGGTCCCACGGAGACGTAGACGCCAACAAGCCAGGAATGTGTTCAAATATTACCACCGAGATGTTAGATTGGGTTAGGTTAGGTTATATTACGTTATTGATGTATATAAAGATCCCACGGAGACGTAGAGGCCAACTCGCCAGGAATGCTGTCAAATATTACCGCCGAGATGATAGGTTGTGTTATGTTAGGTTATATTTCGTTATTGACGTTTATGAAGGTCAAACGGAGACGTAGAGGCTAACTCGCCAGTAATGTTGTCAAATATTACCGCCGAGATGATAGGTTGGGTTAGGTTAGGTTATATTTCGTTATTGGTGTTTATGAAGGTTCCACGGAGACGTAGAGGCCAACTGGCCATGAATGTTTTCAAATATTACCGCCGAGATGTTAGGTTGGGTTAGGTTAGGTTATATTACGTTATAGATGTATATAACGATCCCACGGAGACGTAGAGGCCAACAAGCCAGGAAGGTGTTCAAATATTACCGCCGAGATGTTAGATTGGGTTAGGTTAGGTTATATTACGTTATTGATGTATATAAAGATCCCACGGAGACGTAGAGGCCAACAAGCCAGGAATGTCTTCAAATATTACCGCAGAGATGTTAGGTTGGGTTAGGTTCTGTTATATAACGTTACTGATGTATATAAAGGTCCCACGGAGACGTAGAGGCCAACAAGCCAGGAATGTGTTCAAATATTACCGCCGAGATGTTAGATTGGGTTAGGTTAGGTTATATTACGTTATTCATGTATATAACGATCCCACGGAGACGTAGAGGCCAACAAGCCAGGAAGGTGTTCAAATATTACCGCCGAGATGTTAGATTGGGTTAGGTTAGGTTATATTACGTTATTGATGTATATGAAGGTCCCACGGAGACGTAGAGGCCAACTCGCCATGAATGTTTTCAAATATTACCGCCGAGATGTTAGGTTGGGTTAGGTTAGGTTATATTACGTTATAGATGTATTTAAAGGTCCCACGGAGACGTAGAGGCCAACAAGCAAGGAATGTGTTCAAATATTACCGCTGAGATGTTAGGTTGGGTTAGGTTAGGTTATATTACGTTATAGATGTATATAAAGTTCCCACGGAGACGTAGAGGCCAACTCGCCATGAATGTTGTCAAATATTACCGCCGAGATGATAGGTTCGGTTAGGTTAGGTTATATTACGTTATTGATGTATATAAATGTACCACGGAGAGGTAGAGGCCAACTCGCCATGAATGTTTTCAAATATTACCGCCGAGATGTTAGGTTGGGTTAGGTTAGGTTATATTACGTTATAGATGTATATAAAGGTCCCACGGAGACGTAGAGGCCAACAAGGAAGGAATGTCTTCAAATATTACCGCAGAGATGTTAGGTTGGGTTAGGTTGGGTTATATAACATTATTGATGTATATAAAGGTCCCACGGAGACGTAGAGGCCAACAAGCCAGGAATGTGTTCAAATATTACCGCCGAGATGTTAGATTGGGTTAGGTTAGGTTATATTACGTTATTGATGTATATAAAGATCCCACGGAGACGTAGAGGCCAACTCGCCAGGAATGCTGTCAAATATTACCGCCGAGATGATAGGTTGTGTTATGTTAGGTTATATTTCGTTATTGACGTTTATGAAGGTCAAACGGAGACGTAGAGGCTAACTCGCCAGTAATGTTGTCAAATATTACCGCCGAGATGTTAGGTTGGGTTAGGTTAGGTTATATTACGTTATAGATGTATATAAAGGTCCCACGGAGACGTAGAGGCCAACAAGCAAGGAATGTGTTCAAATATTACCGCTGAGATGTTAGGTTGGATTAGGTTAGGTTATATTACGTTATAGATGCATATAAAGTTCCCACGGAGACGTAGAGGCCAACAAGCCAGGAATGTGTTCAAATATTACCGCCGAGATATTAGGTTGGGTTAGGTTCGGTTATATTACGTTATTGATGTATATAAATGTACCACGGAGAGGTAGAGGCCAACTCGCCATGAAGGTTTTCAAATATTACCGCCGAGATGTTAGGTTGGGTTAGGTTAGGCTATATTACGTTATAGATGTATATAAAGTTCCCACGGAGACGTAGAGGCCAACAAGCCAGGAATGTCTTCAAATATTACCGCACAGATGTTAGGTTGGGTTAGGTTGGGTTATATAACGTTATTGATGTATATAAAGGTCCCACGGAGACGTAGACGCCAACAAGCCAGGAATGTGTTCAAATATTACCACCGAGATGTTAGATTGGGTTAGGTTAGGTTATATTACGTTATTGATGTATATAAAGATCCCACGGAGACGTAGAGGCCAACTCGCCAGGAATGCTGTCAAATATTACCGCCGAGATGATAGGTTGTGTTATGTTAGGTTATATTTCGTTATTGACGTTTATGAAGGTCAAACGGAGACGTAGAGGCTAACTCGCCAGTAATGTTGTCAAATATTACCGCCGAGATGATAGGTTGGGTTAGGTTAGGTTATATTTCGTTATTGGTGTATATGAAGGTTCCACGGAGACGTAGAGGCCAACTCGCCATGAATGTTTTCAAATATTACCGCCGAGATGTTAGGTTGGGTTAGGTTAGGTTATGTTACGTTATAGATGTATATAAAGGTCCCACGGAGACGTAGAGGCCAACTCGCCAGGTATGCTTTCTAATATTACCGCCGAGATGTTAGGTTGGGTTAGGTTACGTTATATTACGTTATTGATGTATAAAAAGATCCCACGGAGACGGAGAAACCAACTCGCCAGGAATGTTGTCAAATATTACCGCCGAGATGTTAGGTTGTGTTAGGTTAGGTTATATTACGTTATTGATGTATATTAATATCCCACGGAGACGTAGAGGCCAACAAGCCAGGAATGTGTTCAAATGTTACCGCCGAGATGTTAGGTTGGGTTAGGTTAGGTTATATTACGTTATAGATGTATATAACGATCCCACGGAGACGTAGAGGCCAACAAGCCAGGAAGGTGTTCAAATATTACCGCCGAGATGTTAGATTGGGTTAGGTTAGGTTATATTACGTTATTGATGTATATAAAGATCCCACGGAGACGTAGAGGCCAACAAGCCAGGAATGTCTTCAAATATTACCGCAGAGATGTTAGGTTGGGTTAGGTTCTGTTATATAACGTTACTGATGTATATAAAGGTCCCACGGAGACGTAGAGGCCAACAAGCCAGGAATGTGTTCAAATATTACCGCCGAGATGTTAGATTGGGTTAGGTTAGGTTATATTACGTTATTGATGTATATAAAGATCCCACGGAGACGTAGAGGCCAACTCGCCAGGAATGTTGTCAAATATTACCGCCGAGATGTTAGGTTGGGTTAGGTTAGGTTATATTACGTTATAGATGTATATAAACGTCCCACGGAGACGTAGAGGCCAACAAGGAAGGAATGTCTTCAAATATTACCGCAGAGATGTTAGGTTGGGTTAGGTTGGGTTATATAACGTTATTGATGTATATAAAGGTCCCACGGAGACGTAGAGTCCAACAAGCCAGGAATGTGTTCAAATATTACCGCCGAGATGTTAGATTGAGTTAGGTTAGGTTATATTACGTTACTGATGTATATAAAGATCCCACGGAGACGTAGAGGCCAACTCGCCAGTAATGTTGTCAAATATTACCGCCGAGATGATAGGTTGGGTTAGGTTAGGTTATATTTCGTTATTGACGTTTATGAAGGTCAAACGGAGACGTAGAGGCTAACTCGCCAGTAATGTTGTCAAATATTACCGCCGAGATGATAGGTTGGGTTAGGTTAGGTTATATTTCGTTATTGATGTATATGAAGGTCCCACGGAGACGTAGAGGCCAACTCGCCATGAATGTTTTCAAATATTACCGCCGAGATGTTAGGTTGGGTTAGGTTAGGTTATATTACGTTATAGATGTATATAAAGGTCCCACGGAGACGTAGAGGCCAACAAGCAAGGAATGTGTTCAAATATTACCGCTGAGATGTTAGGTTGGATTAGGTTAGGTTATATTACGTTATAGATGCATATAAAGTTCCCACGGAGACGTAGAGGCCAACAAGACAGGAATGTGTTCAAATATTACCGCCGAGATGTTAGATTGGGTTACGGTAGGTTATATTACGTTATTGATGTATATAAAGATCCCACGGAGACGTAGAGGCCAACTCGCCAGGAATGTTGTCAAATATTACCGCCGAGATGTTAGGTTGGGTTAGGTTAGGTTATATTACGTTATAGATGTATATAAAGGTCCAAGGAGACGTAGAGGCCAACAAGACAGGAATGTGTTCAAATATTACCGCCGAGATGTTAGGTTGGCTTAGGTTAGGTTATATTACGTTATAGATGTATATAAAGTTCCCACGGAGAGGTAGAGGCCAACTCGCCAGGAATGTTGTCAAATATTACCGCCGAGATGTTAGGTTGGGTTAGGTTAGGTTATATTACGTTATAGATGTATATAAAGTTCCCACGGAGACGTAGAGGCCAACAAGCCAGGAATGTGTTCAAATATTACCGCCGAGATGTTAGATTGGGTTAGGTTAGGTTATATTACGTTATTGATGTATATAAAGATCCCACGGAGACGTAGAGGCCAACAAGCCAGGAATGTCTTCAAATATTACCGCAGAGATGTTAGGTTGGGTTAGGTTCGGTTATATAACGTTATTGATGTATATAAAGGTCCCACGGAGACGTAGAGGCCAACAAGCCAGGAATGTGTTCAAATATTACCGCCGAGATGTTAGATTGGGTTAGGTTAGGTTATATTACGTTATTGATGTATACAAAGATCCCACGGATACGTAGAGGCCAACTCGCCAGGAATGTTGTCAAATATTACCGCCGAGATGATAGGTTGGGTTAGGTTAGGTTATATTACGTTATTGATGTATATAAATGTACCACGGAGAGGTAGAGGCCAACTCGCCATGAATGTTTTCAAATATTACCGCCGAGATGTTAGGTTGAGTTAGGTTAGGTTATATTACGTTATAGATGTATATAAAGGTCCCACGGAGACGTAGAGGCCAACAAGCCAGGAATGTCTTCAAATATTACCGCAGAGATGTTAGGTTGGGTTAGGTTCGGTTATATAACGTTATTGATGTATATAAAGGTCCCACGGAGACGTAGAGGCCAACAAGACAGGAATGTGTTCAAATATTACCGCCGAGATGTTAGATTGGGTTACGGTAGGTTATATTACGTTATTGATGTATATAAAGATCCCACGGAGACGTAGAGGCCAACTCGCCAGGAATGTTGTCAAATATTACCGCCGAGATGATAGGTTGGGTTAGGTTAGGTTATATTACGTTATTGATGTATATAAATGTACCACGGAGAGGTAGAGGCCAACTCGCCATGAATGTTTTCAAATATTACCGCCGAGATGTTAGGTTGGGTTAGGTTAGGTTATATTACGTTATAGATGTATATAAAGGTCCCACGGAGACGTAGAGGCCAACAAGCCAGGAATGTCTTCAAATATTACCGCCGAGATGTTAGGTTGGGTTAGGTTGGGTTATATAACGTTATTGATGTATATAAAGGTCCCACGGAGACGTAGAGGCCAACAAGCCAGGAATGTGTTCAAATATTACCGCCGAGATGTTAGATTGGGTTAGGTTAGGTTATATTACGTTATTGATGTATATAAAGATCCCACGGATACGTAGAGGCCAACTCGCCAGGAATGTTGTCAAATATTACCGCCGAGATGATAGGTTGGGTTAGGTTAGGTTATATTACGTTATTGATGTATATAAATGTACCACGGAGAGGTAGAGGCCAACTCGCCATGAATGTTTTCAAATATTACCGCCGAGATGTTAGGTTGAGTTAGGTTAGGTTATATTACGTTATAGATGTATATAAAGGTCCCACGGAGACGTAGAGGCCAACAAGCCAGGAATGTCTTCAAATATTACCGCAGAGATGTTAGGTTGGGTTAGGTTCGGTTATATAACGTTATTGATGTATATAAAGGTCCCACGGAGACGTAGAGGCCAACAAGACAGGAATGTGTTCAAATATTACCGCCGAGATGTTAGATTGGGTTACGGTAGGTTATATTACGTTATTGATGTATATAAAGATCCCACGGAGACGTAGAGGCCAACTCGCCAGGAATGTTGTCAAATATTACCGCCGAGATGATAGGTTGGGTTAGGTTAGGTTATATTACGTTATTGATGTATATAAATGTACCACGGAGAGGTAGAGGCCAACTCGCCATGAATGTTTTCAAATATTACCGCCGAGATGTTAGGTTGGGTTAGGTTAGGTTATATTACGTTATAGATGTATATAAAGGTCCCACGGAGACGTAGAGGCCAACAAGCCAGGAATGTCTTCAAATATTACCGCCGAGATGTTAGGTTGAGTTAGGTTAGGTTATATTACGTTATAGATGTATATAAAGGTCCCACGGAGACGTAGAGGCCAACAAGCCAGGAATGTCTTCAAATATTACCGCAGAGATGTTAGGTTGGGTTAGGTTCGGTTATATAACGTTATTGATGTATATAAAGGTCCCACGGAGACGTAGAGGCCAACAAGACAGGAATGTGTTCAAATATTACCGCCGAGATGTTAGATTGGGTTACGGTAGGTTATATTACGTTATTGATGTATATAAAGATCCCACGGAGACGTAGAGGCCAACTCGCCAGGAATGTTGTCAAATATTACCGCCGAGATGATAGGTTGGGTTAGGTTAGGTTATATTACGTTATTGATGTATATAAATGTACCACGGAGAGGTAGAGGCCAACTCGCCATGAATGTTTTCAAATATTACCGCCGAGATGTTAGGTTGGGTTAGGTTAGGTTATATTACGTTATAGATGTATATAAAGGTCCCACGGAGACGTAGAGGCCAACAAGCCAGGAATGTCTTCAAATATTACCGCCGAGATGTTAGGTTGGGTTAGGTTGGGTTATATAACGTTATTGATGTATATAAAGGTCCCACGGAGACGTAGAGGCCAACAAGCCAGGAATGTGTTCAAATATTACCGCCGAGATGTTAGATTGTGTTAGGTTAGGTTATATTACGTTATTGATGTATATAAAGATCCCACGGAGACGTAGAGGCCATCTCGCCAGGAATGCTGTCAAATATTACCGCCGAGATGATAGGTTGTGTTATGTTAGGTTATATTTCGTTATTGACGTTTATGAAGGTCAAACGGAGACGTAGAGGCTATCTCGCCAGTAATGTTGTCAAATATTACCGCCGAAATGATAGGTTGGGTCAGGTTAAGTTATATTTCGTTATTGATGTATATGAAGGTCCCACGGAGACGTAGAGGCCAACTCGCCATGAATGTTTTCAAATATTACCGCCGAGATGTTAGGTTGGGTTAGGTTAGGTTATATTACGTTATAGATGTATATAAAGGTCCCACGGAGACGTAGAGGCCAACAAGCCAGGAATGTGTTCAAATATTACCGCCGAGATGTTAGATTGGGTTAGGTTAGGTTATATTACGTTATTGATGTATATAAAGATCCCACGGAGACGTAGAGGGCAACAAGCCAGGAATGTCTTCAAATATTACCGCAGAGATGTTAGGTTGGGTTAGGTTCTGTTATATAACGTTATTGATGTATATAAAGGTCCCACGGAGACGTAGATGCCAACAAGCCAGGAATGTGTTCAAATATTACCGCCGAGATGTTAGATTGGGTTAGGTTAGGTTATATTACGTTATTGATGTATATAAAGATCCCACGGATACGTAGAGGCCAACTCGCCAGGAATGTTGTCAAATATTACCGCCGAGATGATAGGTTGGGTTAGGTTAGGTTATATTACGTTATTGATGTATATAAATGTACCACGGAGAGGTAGAGGCCAACTCGCCATGAATGCTTTCAAATATTACCGCCGAGATGTTAGGTTGAGTTAGGTTAGGTTATATTACGTTATAGATGTATATAAAGGTCCCACGGAGACGTAGAGGCCAACAAGCCAGGAATGTCTTCAAATATTACCGCAGAGATGTTAGGTTGGGTTAGGTTCGGTTATATAACGTTATTGATGTATATAAAGGTCCCACGGAGACGTAGAGGCCAACAAGACAGGAATGTGTTCAAATATTACCGCCGAGATGTTAGATTGGGTTACGGTAGGTTATATTACGTTATTGATGTATATAAAGATCCCACGGAGACGTAGAGGCCAACTCGCCAGGAATGTTGTCAAATATTACCGCCGAGATGATAGGTTGGGTTAGGTTAGGTTATATTACGTTATTGATGTATATAAATGTACCACGGAGAGGTAGAGGCCAACTCGCCATGAATGTTTTCAAATATTACCGCCGAGATGTTAGGTTGGGTTAGGTTAGGTTATATTACGTTATAGATGTATATAAAGGTCCCACGGAGACGTAGAGGCCAACAAGCCAGGAATGTCTTCAAATATTACCGCCGAGATGTTAGGTTGGGTTAGGTTGGGTTATATAACGTTATTGATGTATATAAAGGTCCCACGGATCCGTAGAGGCCAACAAGCCAGGAATGTGTTCAAATATTACCGCCGAGATGTTAGATTGGGTTAGGTTAGGTTATATTACGTTATTGATGTATATAAAGATCCCACGGAGACGTAGAGGCCATCTCGCCAGGAATGCTGTCAAATATTACCGCCGAGATGATAGGTTGTGTTATGTTAGGTTATATTTCGTTATTGACGTTTATGAAGGTCAAACGGAGACGTAGAGGCTATCTCGCCAGTAATGTTGTCAAATATTACCGCCGAGATGATAGGTTGGGTCAGGTTAAGTTATATTTCGTTATTGATGTATATGAAGGTCCCACGGAGACGTAGAGGCCAACTCGCCATGAATGTTTTCAAATATTACCGCCGAGATGTTAGGTTGGGTTAGGTTAGGTTATATTACGTTATAGATGTATATAAAGGTCCCACGGAGACGTAGAGGCCAACAAGACAGGAATGTGTTCAAATATTACCGCCGAGATGTTAGGTTGGCTTAGGTTAGGTTATATTACGTTATAGATGTATATAAAGTTCCCACGGAGAGGTAGAGGCCAACTCGCCAGGAATGTTGTCAAATATTACCGCCGAGATGATAGGTTGGGTTAGGTTAGGTTATATTACGTTATAGATGTATATAAAGATCCCACGGAGACGTAGAGGCCAACTCGCCATGAATGTTTTCAAATATTACCGCCGAGATGTTAGGTTGAGTTAGGTTAGGTTATATTACGTTATAGACGTATATAAAGGTCCCACGGAGACGTAGAGGCCAACAAGCCAGGAATGTGTTCAAATATTACCGCCGAGATGTTAGGTTGGGTTAGGTTAGGTTATATTACGTTATAGATGTATATAAAGTTCCCACGGAGACGTAGAGGCCAACAGGCCAGGAATGTGTTCAAATATTACCGCCGAGATGTTAGATTGGGTTAGGTTAGGTTATATTACGTTATTGATGTATATAAAGATCCCACGGAGACGTAGAGGCCAACAAGCCAGGAATGTCTTCACATATTACCGCAGAGATGTTAGTTTGGTTTAGGTTAGGTTATATTACGTTATAGATGTATATAAAGGTCCCACGGAGACGTAGAGGCCAACAAGCCAGGAATGTGTTCAAATATTACCGCCGAGATGTTAGATTGGGTTAGGTTAGGTTATATTACGTTATTGATGTATATAAAGGTCCCACGGGGACGTAGAGGCCAACAAGCCGGGAATGTGTTCAAATATTACCGCCGAGATGTTAGGTTGGGTTAGGTTAGGTTATATTACGTTATAGATGTATATAAAGTTCCCACGGAGACGTAGAGGCCAACTCGCCATGAATGTTTTCAAATATTACCGCCGAGATGTTAGGTTGGTTTAGGTTAGGTTATATTACGTTATTGATGTATATAAAGATCCCACGGAGACGTAGAGGCCAACAAGCCAGGAATGTGTTCAAATATTACCGCCGAGATGTTAGATTGGGTTAGGTTAGGTTATATTACGTTATTGATGTATATAAAGATCCCACGGATACGTAGAGGCCAACTCGCCAGGAATGTTATCAAATGTTACCGCCGAGATGATAGGTTGGGTTAGGTTAGGTTATATTACGTTATTGATATATATATAAATGTACCACGGAGTGGTAGAGGCCAACTCGCCATGAATGTTTTCAAATATTACCGCCGAGATGTTAGGTTGGGTTAGGTTAGGTTATGTTACGTTATAGATGTATATAAAGGTCCCACGGAGACGTAGAGGCCAACTCGCCAGGTATGCTTTCTAATATTACCGCCGAGATGTTAGGTTGGGTTAGGTTACGTTATATTACGTTATTGATGTATAAAAAGATCCCACGGAGACGGAGAAACCAACTCGCCAGGAATGTTGTCAAATATTACCGCCGAGATGTTAGGTTGTGTTAGGTTAGGTTATATTACGTTATTGATGTATATTAATATCCCACGGAGACGTAGAGGCCAACAAGCCAGGAATGTGTTCAAATGTTACCGCCGAGATGTTAGGTTGGGTTAGGTTAGGTTATATTACGTTATAGATGTATATAACGATCCCACGGAGACGTAGAGGCCAACAAGCCAGGAAGGGGTTCAAATATTACCGCCGAGATGTTAGATTGGGTTAGGTTAGGTTATATTACGTTATTGATGTATATAAAGATCCCACGGAGACGTAGAGGCCAACAAGCCAGGAATGTCTTCAAATATTACCGCAGAGATGTTAGGTTGGGTTAGGTTCTGTTATATAACGTTACTGATGTATATAAAGGTCCCACGGAGACGTAGAGGCCAACAAGCCAGGAATGTGTTCAAATATTACCGCCGAGATGTTAGATTGGGTTAGGTTAGGTTATATTACGTTATTGATGTATATAAAGATCCCACGGAGACGTAGAGGCCAACTCGCCAGGAATGTTGTCAAATATTACCGCCGAGATGTTAGGTTGGGTTAGGTTAGGTTATATTACGTTATAGATGTATATAAACGTCCCACGGAGACGTAGAGGCCAACAAGGAAGGAATGTCTTCAAATATTACCGCAGAGATGTTAGGTTGGGTTAGGTTGGGTTATATAACGTTATTGATGTATATAAAGGTCCCACGGAGACGTAGAGTCCAACAAGCCAGGAATGTGTTCAAATATTACCGCCGAGATGTTAGATTGAGTTAGGTTAGGTTATATTACGTTACTGATGTATATAAAGATCCCACGGAGACGTAGAGGCCAACTCGCCAGTAATGTTGTCAAATATTACCGCCGAGATGATAGGTTGGGTTAGGTTAGGTTATATTTCGTTATTGACGTTTATGAAGGTCAAACGGAGACGTAGAGGCTAACTCGCCAGTAATGTTGTCAAATATTACCGCCGAGATGATAGGTTGGGTTAGGTTAGGTTATATTTCGTTATTGATGTATATGAAGGTCCCACGGAGACGTAGAGGCCAACTCGCCATGAATGTTTTCAAATATTACCGCCGAGATGTTAGGTTGGGTTAGGTTAGGTTATATTACGTTATAGATGTATATAAAGGTCCCACGGAGACGTAGAGGCCAACAAGCAAGGAATGTGTTCAAATATTACCGCTGAGATGTTAGGTTGGATTAGGTTAGGTTATATTACGTTATAGATGCATATAAAGTTCCCACGGAGACGTAGAGGCCAACAAGACAGGAATGTGTTCAAATATTACCGCCGAGATGTTAGATTGGGTTACGGTAGGTTATATTACGTTATTGATGTATATAAAGATCCCACGGAGACGTAGAGGCCAACTCGCCAGGAATGTTGTCAAATATTACCGCCGAGATGTTAGGTTGGGTTAGGTTAGGTTATATTACGTTATAGATGTATATAAAGGTCCAAGGAGACGTAGAGGCCAACAAGACAGGAATGTGTTCAAATATTACCGCCGAGATGTTAGGTTGGCTTAGGTTAGGTTATATTACGTTATAGATGTATATAAAGTTCCCACGGAGAGGTAGAGGCCAACTCGCCAGGAATGTTGTCAAATATTACCGCCGAGATGTTAGGTTGGGTTAGGTTAGGTTATATTACGTTATAGATGTATATAAAGTTCCCACGGAGACGTAGAGGCCAACAAGCCAGGAATGTGTTCAAATATTACCGCCGAGATGTTAGATTGGGTTAGGTTAGGTTATATTACGTTATTGATGTATATAAAGATCCCACGGAGACGTAGAGGCCAACAAGCCAGGAATGTCTTCAAATATTACCGCAGAGATGTTAGGTTGGGTTAGGTTCGGTTATATAACGTTATTGATGTATATAAAGGTCCCACGGAGACGTAGAGGCCAACAAGCCAGGAATGTGTTCAAATATTACCGCCGAGATGTTAGATTGGGTTAGGTTAGGTTATATTACGTTATTGATGTATACAAAGATCCCACGGATACGTAGAGGCCAACACGCCAGGAATGTTGTCAAATATTACCGCCGAGATGATAGGTTGGGTTAGGTTAGGTTATATTACGTTATTGATGTATATAAATGTACCACGGAGAGGTAGAGGCCAACTCGCCATGAATGTTTTCAAATATTACCGCCGAGATGTTAGGTTGAGTTAGGTTAGGTTATATTACGTTATAGATGTATATAAAGGTCCCACGGAGACGTAGAGGCCAACAAGCCAGGAATGTCTTCAAATATTACCGCAGAGATGTTAGGTTGGGTTAGGTTCGGTTATATAACGTTATTGATGTATATAAAGGTCCCACGGAGACGTAGAGGCCAACAAGACAGGAATGTGTTCAAATATTACCGCCGAGATGTTAGATTGGGTTACGGTAGGTTATATTACGTTATTGATGTATATAAAGATCCCACGGAGACGTAGAGGCCAACTCGCCAGGAATGTTGTCAAATATTACCGCCGAGATGATAGGTTGGGTTAGGTTAGGTTATATTACGTTATTGATGTATATAAATGTACCACGGAGAGGTAGAGGCCAACTCGCCATGAATGTTTTCAAATATTACCGCCGAGATGTTAGGTTGGGTTAGGTTAGGTTATATTACGTTATAGATGTATATAAAGGTCCCACGGAGACGTAGAGGCCAACAAGCCAGGAATGTCTTCAAATATTACCGCCGAGATGTTAGGTTGGGTTAGGTTGGGTTATATAACGTTATTGATGTATATAAAGGTCCCACGGAGACGTAGAGGCCAACAAGCCAGGAATGTGTTCAAATATTACCGCCGAGATGTTAGATTGGGTTAGGTTAGGTTATATTACGTTATTGATGTATATAAAGATCCCACGGATACGTAGAGGCCAACTCGCCAGGAATGTTGTCAAATATTACCGCCGAGATGATAGGTTGGGTTAGGTTAGGTTATATTACGTTATTGATGTATATAAATGTACCACGGAGAGGTAGAGGCCAACTCGCCATGAATGTTTTCAAATATTACCGCCGAGATGTTAGGTTGAGTTAGGTTAGGTTATATTACGTTATAGATGTATATAAAGGTCCCACGGAGACGTAGAGGCCAACAAGCCAGGAATGTCTTCAAATATTACCGCAGAGATGTTAGGTTGGGTTAGGTTCGGTTATATAACGTTATTGATGTATATAAAGGTCCCACGGAGACGTAGAGGCCAACAAGACAGGAATGTGTTCAAATATTACCGCCGAGATGTTAGATTGGGTTACGGTAGGTTATATTACGTTATTGATGTATATAAAGATCCCACGGAGACGTAGAGGCCAACTCGCCAGGAATGTTGTCAAATATTACCGCCGAGATGATAGGTTGGGTTAGGTTAGGTTATATTACGTTATTGATGTATATAAATGTACCACGGAGAGGTAGAGGCCAACTCGCCATGAATGTTTTCAAATATTACCGCCGAGATGTTAGGTTGGGTTAGGTTAGGTTATATTACGTTATAGATGTATATAAAGGTCCCACGGAGACGTAGAGGCCAACAAGCCAGGAATGTCTTCAAATATTACCGCCGAGATGTTAGGTTGAGTTAGGTTAGGTTATATTACGTTATAGATGTATATAAAGGTCCCACGGAGACGTAGAGGCCAACAAGCCAGGAATGTCTTCAAATATTACCGCAGAGATGTTAGGTTGGGTTAGGTTCGGTTATATAACGTTATTG
This sequence comes from Xylocopa violacea, assembly GCA_963969225.1. Lineage (NCBI taxonomy): Eukaryota > Metazoa > Arthropoda > Insecta > Hymenoptera > Apidae > Xylocopa > Xylocopa violacea. Next base: position 1,339,774 of record CAXAJV010000487.1, read on the forward strand.
ATGTATATAAAGGTCCCACGGAGACGTAGAGGCCAACAAGACAGGAATGTGTTCAAATATTACCGCCGAGATGTTAGATTGGGTTACGGTAGGTTATATTACGTTATTGATGTATATAAAGATCCCACGGAGACGTAGAGGCCAACTCGCCAGGAATGTTGTCAAATATTACCGCCGAGATGATAGGTTGGGTTAGGTTAGGTTATATTACGTTATTGATGTATATAAATGTACCACGGAGAGGTAGAGGCCAACTCGCCATGAATGTTTTCAAATATTACCGCCGAGATGTTAGGTTGGGTTAGGTTAGGTTATATTACGTTATAGATGTATATAAAGGTCCCACGGAGACGTAGAGGCCAACAAGCCAGGAATGTCTTCAAATATTACCGCCGAGATGTTAGGTTGGGTTAGGTTGGGTTATATAACGTTATTGATGTATATAAAGGTCCCACGGAGACGTAGATGCCAACAAGCCAGGAATGTGTTCAAATATTACCGCCGAGATGTTAGATTGGGTTAGGTTAGGTTATATTACGTTATTGATGTATATAAAGATCCCACGGATACGTAGAGGCCAACTCGCCAGGAATGTTGTCAAATATTACCGCCGAGATGATAGGTTGGGTTAGGTTAGGTTATATTACGTTATTGATGTATATAAATGTACCACGGAGAGGTAGAGGCCAACTCGCCATGAATGCTTTCAAATATTACCGCCGAGATGTTAGGTTGAGTTAGGTTAGGTTATATTACGTTATAGATGTATATAAAGGTCCCACGGAGACGTAGAGGCCAACAAGCCAGGAATGTCTTCAAATATTACCGCAGAGATGTTAGGTTGGGTTAGGTTCGGTTATATAACGTTATTGATGTATATAAAGGTCCCACGGAGACGTAGAGGCCAACAAGACAGGAATGTGTTCAAATATTACCGCCGAGATGTTAGATTGGGTTACGGTAGGTTATATTACGTTATTGATGTATATAAAGATCCCACGGAGACGTAGAGGCCAACTCGCCAGGAATGTTGTCAAATATTACCGCCGAGATGATAGGTTGGGTTAGGTTAGGTTATATTACGTTATTGATGTATATAAATGTACCACGGAGAGGTAGAGGCCAACTCGCCATGAATGTTTTCAAATATTACCGCCGAGATGTTAGGTTGGGTTAGGTTAGGTTATATTACGTTATAGATGTATATAAAGGTCCCACGGAGACGTAGAGGCCAACAAGCCAGGAATGTCTTCAAATATTACCGCCGAGATGTTAGGTTGGGTTAGGTTGGGTTATATAACGTTATTGATGTATATAAAGGTCCCACGGATCCGTAGAGGCCAACAAGCCAGGAATGTGTTCAAATATTACCGCCGAGATGTTAGATTGGGTTAGGTTAGGTTATATTACGTTATAGATGTATATAAAGTTCCCACGGAGACGTAGAGGCCAACAGGCCAGGAATGTGTTCAAATATTACCGCCGAGATGTTAGATTGGGTTAGGTTAGGTTATATTACGTTATTGATGTATATAAAGATCCCACGGAGACGTAGAGGCCAACAAGCCAGGAATGTCTTCACATATTACCGCAGAGATGTTAGTTTGGTTTAGGTTAGGTTATATTACGTTATAGATGTATATAAAGGTCCCACGGAGACGTAGAGGCCAACAAGCCAGGAATGTGTTCAAATATTACCGCCGAGATGTTAGATTGGGTTAGGTTAGGTTATATTACGTTATTGATGTATATAAAGGTCCCACGGGGACGTAGAGGCCAACAAGCCGGGAATGTGTTCAAATATTACCGCCGAGATGTTAGGTTGGGTTAGTTAGGTTATATTACGTTATAGATGTATATAAAGTTCCCACGGAGACGTAGAGGCCAACTCGCCATGAATGTTTTCAAATATTACCGCCGAGATGTTAGGTTGGTTTAGGTTAGGTTATATTACGTTATTGATGTATATAAAGATCCCACGGAGACGTAGAGGCCAACAAGCCAGGAATGTGTTCAAATATTACCGCCGAGATGTTAGATTGGGTTAGGTTAGGTTATATTACGTTATTGATGTATATAAAGATCCCACGGATACGTAGAGGCCAACTCGCCAGGAATGTTATCAAATGTTACCGCCGAGATGATAGGTTGGGTTAGGTTAGGTTATATTACGTTATTGATATATATATAAATGTACCACGGAGTGGTAGAGGCCAACTCGCCATGAATGTTTTCAAATATTACCGCCGAGATGTTAGGTTGGGTTAGGTTAGGTTATATTACGTTATAGATGTATATAAAGGTCCCACGGAGAAGTAGAGGCCAACAAGCCAGGAATGTGTTCAAATATTACCTAGGTTGGGTTAGGTTAGGTTATATTACGTTATTGATGTATATAAATGTACGACGGAGAGGTAGAGGCCAACTCGCCATGAATGTTTTCAAATATTACCGCCGAGATGTTAGGTTGGGTTAGGTTAGGTTATACTACTTTATAGATGTATATAAAGGTCCCACGGAGACGTAGAGGCCAACAAGACAGGAATGTGTTCAAATATTACCGCCGAGATGTTAGGTTGGCTTAGGTTAGATTATATTACGTTATAGATGTATATAAAGTTCCCACGGAGAGGTAGAGGCCAACTCGCCAGGAATGTTGTGAAATATTACCGCCGAGATGATAGGTTGGGTTAGGTTAGGTTATATTACGTTATTGATGTATATATGTACCACGGAGAGGTAGAGGCCAACTCGCCATGAATGTTTTCAAATATTACCGCCGAGATGTTAGGTTGGGTTAGGTTAGGTTATATTACGTTATAGATGTATATAAAGTTCCCACGGAGAGGTAGAGGCCAACTCGCCATGAATGTTTTCAAATATTACCGCCGAGATGTTAGGTTGGGGTAGGTTAGGTTATATTACGTTACAGATGTATATAAAGGTCCCACGGAGACGTAGAGCCCAACAAGCAAGGAATGTGTTCAAATATTACCGCCGAGACGTTAGGCTGGGTTAGGTTCGGTTATATAACGTTATTGATGTATATAAAGGTCCCACGGAGACGTAGAGGCCAACAAGCCAGGAATGTGTTCAAATATTACCGCCGAGATGTTAGATTGGGTTAGGTTAGGTTATATTACGTTATTGATGTATATAAAGATCCCACGGAGACGTAGAGGCCAACAAGCCAGGAATGTCTTCAAATATTACCGCAGAGATGTTAGGTTGGGTTAGGTTCGGTTATATAACGTTATTGATGTATATAAAGGTCCCACGGAGACGTAGAGGCCAACAAGCCAGGAATGTGTTAAAATATTACCGCCGAGATGTTAGATTGGGTTAGGTTAGGTTATATTACGTTATTGATGTATATAAAGATCCCACGGATACGTAGAGGCCAACTCGCCAGGAATGTTGTCAAATATTACCGCCGAGATGATAGGTTGGGTTAGGTTAGGTTATATTACGTTATTGATGTATATAAATGTACCACGGAGAGGTAGAGGCCAACTCGCCATGAATGTTTTCAAATATTACCGCCGAGATGTTAGGTTGAGTTAGGTTAGGTTATATTACGTTATAGATGTATATAAAGGTCCCACGGAGACGTAGAGGCCAACAAGCCAGGAATGTCTTCAAATATTACCGCAGAGATGTTAGGTTGGGTTAGGTTCGGTTATATAACGTTATTGATGTATATAAAGGTCCCACGGAGACGTAGAGGCCAACAAGACAGGAATGTGTTCAAATATTACCGCCGAGATGTTAGATTGGGTTACGGTAGGTTATATTACGTTATTGATGTATATAAAGATCCCACGGAGACGTAGAGGCCAACTCGCCAGGAATGTTGTCAAATATTACCGCCGAGATGATAGGTTGGGTTAGGTTAGGTTATATTACGTTATTGATGTATATAAATGTACCACGGAGAGGTAGAGGCCAACTCGCCATGAATGTTTTCAAATATTACCGCAGAGATGTTAGGTTGGGTTAGGTTAGGTTATATTACGTTATAGATGTATATAAAGGTCCCTCGGAGACGTAGAGGCCAACAAGCCAGGAATGTCTTCACATATTACCGCAGAGATGTTAGTTTGGTTTAGGTTAGGTTATATTACGTTATAGATGTATATAAAGGTCCCACGGAGACGTAGAGGCCAACAAGCCAGGAATGTGTTCAAATATTACCGCCGAGATGTTAGATTGGGTTAGGTTAGGTTATATTACGTTATTGATGTATATAAAGGTCCCACGGGGACGTAGAGGCCAACAAGCCGGGAATGTGTTCAAATATTACCGCCGAGATGTTAGGTTGGGTTAGGTTAGGTTATATTACGTTATAGATGTATATAAAGTTCCCACGGAGACGTAGAGGCCAACTCGCCATGAATGTTTTCAAATATTACCGCCGAGATGTTAGGTTGGTTTAGGTTAGGTTATATTACGTTATTGATGTATATAAAGATCCCACGGAGACGTAGAGGCCAACAAGCCAGGAATGTGTTCAAATATTACCGCCGAGATGTTAGATTGGGTTAGGTTAGGTTATATTACGTTATTGATGTATATAAAGATCCCACGGATACGTAGAGGCCAACTCGCCAGGAATGTTATCAAATATTACCGCCGAGATGATAGGTTGGGTTAGGTTAGGTTATATTACGTTATTGATATATATATAAATGTACCACGGAGTGGTAGAGGCCAACTCGCCATGAATGTTTTCAAATATTACCGCCGAGATGTTAGGTTGGGTTAGGTTAGGTTATATTACGTTATAGATGTATATAAAGGTCCCACGGAGAAGTAGAGGCCAACAAGCCAGGAATGTGTTCAAATATTACCTAGGTTGGGTTAGGTTAGGTTATATTACGTTATTGATGTATATAAATGTACGACGGAGAGGTAGAGGCCAACTCGCCATGAATGTTTTCAAATATTACCGCCGAGATGTTAGGTTGGGTTAGGTTAGGTTATACTACTTTATAGATGTATATAAAGGTCCCACGGAGACGTAGAGGCCAACAAGACAGGAATGTGTTCAAATATTACCGCCGAGATGTTAGGTTGGCTTAGGTTAGATTATATTACGTTATAGATGTATATAAAGTTCCCACGGAGAGGTAGAGGCCAACTCGCCAGGAATGTTGTGAAATATTACCGCCGAGATGATAGGTTGGGTTAGGTTAGGTTATATTACGTTATTGATGTATATATGTACCACGGAGAGGTAGAGGCCAACTCGCCATGAATGTTTTCATATATTACCGCCGAGATGTTAGGTTGGGTTAGGTTAGGTTATATTACGTTATAGATGTATATAAAGTTCCCACGGAGAGGTAGAGGCCAACTCGCCATGAATGTTTTCAAATATTACCGCCGAGATGTTAGGTTGGGGTAGGTTAGGTTATATTACGTTACAGATGTATATAAAGGTCCCACGGAGACGTAGAGCCCAACAAGCAAGGAATGTGTTCAAATATTACCGCCGAGACGTTAGGCTGGGTTAGGTTCGGTTATATAACGTTATTGATGTATATAAAGGTCCCACGGAGACGTAGAGGCCAACAAGCCAGGAATGTGTTCAAATATTACCGCCGAGATGTTAGATTGGGTTAGGTTAGGTTATATTACGTTATTGATGTATATAAAGATCCCACGGAGACGTAGAGGCCAACAAGCCAGGAATGTCTTCAAATATTACCGCAGAGATGTTAGGTTGGGTTAGGTTCGGTTATATAACGTTATTGATGTATATAAAGGTCCCACGGAGACGTAGAGGCCAACAAGCCAGGAATGTGTTAAAATATTACCGCCGAGATGTTAGATTGGGTTAGGTTAGGTTATATTACGTTATTGATGTATATAAAGATCCCACGGATACGTAGAGGCCAACTCGCCAGGAATGTTGTCAAATATTACCGCCGAGATGATAGGTTGGGTTAGGTTAGGTTATATTACGTTATTGATGTATATAAATGTACCACGGAGAGGTAGAGGCCAACTCGCCATGAATGTTTTCAAATATTACCGCCGAGATGTTAGGTTGAGTTAGGTTAGGTTATATTACGTTATAGATGTATATAAAGGTCCCACGGAGACGTAGAGGCCAACAAGCCAGGAATGTCTTCAAATATTACCGCAGAGATGTTAGGTTGGGTTAGGTTCGGTTATATAACGTTATTGATGTATATAAAGGTCCCACGGAGACGTAGAGGCCAACAAGCCAGGAATGTGTTCAAATATTACCGCCGAGATGTTAGGTTGGGTTAGGTTAGGTTATATTACGTTATAGATGTATATAAAGTTCCCACGGAGACGTAGAGGCCAACAAGGAAGGAATGTCTTCAAATATTACCGCAGAGATGTTAGGTTGGGTTAGGTTGGGTTATATAACGTTATTGATGTATATAAAGGTCCCACGGAGACGTAGAGGCCAACAAGCCAGGAATGTGTTCAAATATTACCGCCGAGATGTTAGATTGGGTTAGGTTAGGTTATATTACGTTATTGATGTATATAAAGGTCCCACGGGGACGTAGAGGCCAACAAGCCGGGAATGTGTTCAAATATTACCGCCGAGATGTTAGGTTGGGTTAGGTTAGGTTATATTACGTTATAGATGTATATAAAGTTCCCACGGAGACGTAGAGGCCAACTCGCCATGAATGTTTTCAAATATTACCGCCGAGATGTTAGGTTGGTTTAGGTTAGGTTATATTACGTTATTGATGTATATAAAGATCCCACGGAGACGTAGAGGCCAACAAGCCAGGAATGTGTTCAAATATTACCGCCGAGATGTTAGATTGGGTTAGGTTAGGTTATATTACGTTATTGATGTATATAAAGATCCCACGGATACGTAGAGGCCAACTCGCCAGGAATGTTATCAAATATTACCGCCGAGATGATAGGTTGGGTTAGGTCAGGTTATATTACGTTATTGATATATATATAAATGTACCACGGAGTGGTAGAGGCCAACTCGCCATGAATGTTTTCAAATATTACCGCCGAGATGTTAGGTTGGGTTAGGTTAGGTTATATTACGTTATAGATGTATATAAAGGTCCCACGGAGAAGTAGAGGCCAACAAGCCAGGAATGTGTTCAAATATTACCTAGGTTGGGTTAGGTTAGGTTATATTACGTTATTGATGTATATAAATGTACGACGGAGAGGTAGAGGCCAACTCGCCATGAATGTTTTCAAATATTACCGCCGAGATGTTAGGTTGGGTTAGGTTAGGTTATACTACTTTATAGATGTATATAAAGGTCCCACGGAGACGTAGAGGCCAACAAGACAGGAATGTGTTCAAATATTACCGCCGAGATGTTAGGTTGGCTTAGGTTAGATTATATTACGTTATAGATGTATATAAAGTTCCCACGGAGAGGTAGAGGCCAACTCGCCAGGAATGTTGTGAAATATTACCGCCGAGATGATAGGTTGGGTTAGGTTAGGTTATATTACGTTATTGATGTATATATGTACCACGGAGAGGTAGAGGCCAACTCGCCATGAATGTTTTCATATATTACCGCCGAGATGTTAGGTTGGGTTAGGTTAGGTTATATTACGTTATAGATGTATATAAAGTTCCCACGGAGAGGTAGAGGCCAACTCGCCATGAATGTTTTCAAATATTACCGCCGAGATGTTAGGTTGGGGTAGGTTAGGTTATATTACGTTACAGATGTATATAAAGGTCCCACGGAGACGTAGAGCCCAACAAGCAAGGAATGTGTTCAAATATTACCGCCGAGACGTTAGGCTGGGTTAGGTTCGGTTATATAACGTTATTGATGTATATAAAGGTCCCACGGAGACGTAGAGGCCAACAAGCCAGGAATGTGTTCAAATATTACCGCCGAGATGTTAGATTGGGTTAGGTTAGGTTATATTACGTTATTGATGTATATAAAGATCCCACGGAGACGTAGAGGCCAACAAGCCAGGAATGTCTTCAAATATTACCGCAGAGATGTTAGGTTGGGTTAGGTTCGGTTATATAACGTTATTGATGTATATAAAGGTCCCACGGAGACGTAGAGGCCAACAAGCCAGGAATGTGTTAAAATATTACCGCCGAGATGTTAGATTGGGTTAGGTTAGGTTATATTACGTTATTGATGTATATAAAGATCCCACGGATACGTAGAGGCCAACTCGCCAGGAATGTTGTCAAATATTACCGCCGAGATGATAGGTTGGGTTAGGTTAGGTTATATTACCTTATTGATGTATATAAATGTACCACGGAGAGGTAGAGGCCAACTCGCCATGAATGTTTTCAAATATTACCGCCGAGATGTTAGGTTGAGTTAGGTTAGGTTATATTACGTTATAGATGTATATAAAGGTCCCACGGAGACGTAGAGGCCAACAAGCCAGGAATGTCTTCAAATATTACCGCAGAGATGTTAGGTTGGGTTAGGTTCGGTTATATAACGTTATTGATGTATATAAAGGTCCCACGGAGACGTAGAGGCCAACAAGCCAGGAATGTGTTCAAATATTACCGCCGAGATGTTAGGTTGGGTTAGGTTAGGTTATATTACGTTATAGATGTATATAAAGTTCCCACGGAGACGTAGAGGCCAACAAGGAAGGAATGTCTTCAAATATTACCGCAGAGATGTTAGGTTGGGTTAGGTTGGGTTATATAACGTTATTGATGTATATAAAGGTCCCACGGAGACGTAGAGGCCAACAAGCCAGGAATGTGTTCAAATATTACCGCCGAGATGTTAGATTGGGTTAGGTTAGGTTATATTACGTTATTGATGTATATAAAGATCCCACGGAGACGTAGAGGCCAACTCGCCAGGAATGCTGTCAAATATTACCGCCGAGATGATAGGTTGTGTTATGTTAGGTTATATTTCGTTATTGACGTTTATGAAGGTCAAACGGAGACGTAGAGGCTAACTCGCCAGTAATGTTGTCAAATATTACCGCCGAGATGTTAGGTTGGGTTAGGTTAGGTTATATTACGTTATAGATGTATATAAAGGTCCCACGGAGACGTAGAGGCCAACAAGCAAGGAATGTGTTCAAATATTACCGCTGAGATGTTAGGTTGGATTAGGTTAGGTTATATTACGTTATAGATGCATATAAAGTTCCCACGGAGACGTAGAGGCCAACAAGCCAGGAATGTGTTCAAATATTACCGCCGAGATATTAGGTTGGGTTAGGTTCGGTTATATTACGTTATTGATGTATATAAATGTACCACGGAGAGGTAGAGGCCAACTCGCCATGAAGGTTTTCAAATATTACCGCCGAGATGTTAGGTTGGGTTAGGTTAGGCTATATTACGTTATAGATGTATATAAAGTTCCCACGGAGACGTAGAGGCCAACAAGCCAGGAATGTCTTCAAATATTACCGCACAGATGTTAGGTTGGGTTAGGTTGGGTTATATAACGTTATTGATGTATATAAAGGTCCCACGGAGACGTAGACGCCAACAAGCCAGGAATGTGTTCAAATATTACCACCGAGATGTTAGATTGGGTTAGGTTAGGTTATATTACGTTATTGATGTATATAAAGATCCCACGGAGACGTAGAGGCCAACTCGCCAGGAATGCTGTCAAATATTACCGCCGAGATGATAGGTTGTGTTATGTTAGGTTATATTTCGTTATTGACGTTTATGAAGGTCAAACGGAGACGTAGAGGCTAACTCGCCAGTAATGTTGTCAAATATTACCGCCGAGATGATAGGTTGGGTTAGGTTAGGTTATATTTCGTTATTGGTGTATATGAAGGTTCCACGGAGACGTAGAGGCCAACTCGCCATGAATGTTTTCAAATATTACCGCCGAGATGTTAGGTTGGGTTAGGTTAGGTTATGTTACGTTATAGATGTATATAAAGGTCCCACGGAGACGTAGAGGCCAACTCGCCAGGTATGCTTTCTAATATTACCGCCGAGATGTTAGGTTGGGTTAGGTTAGGTTATATTACGTTATTGTTGTATAAAAAGATCCCACGGAGACGGAGAAACCAACTCGCCAGGAATGTTGTCAAATATTACCGCGGAGATGTTAGGTTGTGTTAGGTTAGGTTATATTACGTTATTGATGTATATTAATATCCCACGGAGACGTAGAGGCCAACAAGCCAGGAATGTGTTCAAATGTTACCGCCGAGATGTTAGGTTGGGTTAGGTTAGGTTATATTACGTTATAGATGTATATGACGATCCCACGGAGACGTAGAGGCCAACAAGCCAGGAAGGTGTTCAAATATTACCGCCGAGATGTTAGATTGGGTTAGGTTAGGTTATATTACGTTATTGATGTATATAAAGATCCCACGGAGACGTAGAGGCCAACAAGCCAGGAATGTCTTCAAATATTACCGCAGAGATGTTAGGTTGGGTTAGGTTCTGTTATATAACGTTACTGATGTATATAAAGGTCCCACGGAGACGTAGAGGCCAACAAGCCAGGAATGTGTTCAAATATTACCGCCGAGATGTTAGATTGGGTTAGGTTAGGTTATATTACGTTATTGATGTATATAAAGATCCCACGGAGACGTAGAGGCCAACTCGCCAGGAATGTTGTCAAATATTACCGCCGAGATGTTAGGTTGGGTTAGGTTAGGTTATATTACGTTATAGATGTATATAAAGGTCCCACGGAGACGTAGAGGCCAACAAGGAAGGAATGTCTTCAAATATTACCGCCGAGATGTTAGGTTGGGTTAGGTTGGGTTATATAACGTTATTGATGTATATAAAGGTCCCACGGAGACGTAGAGGCCAACAAGCCAGGAATGTGTTCAAATATTACCGCCGAGATGTTAGATTGTGTTAGGTTAGGTTATATTACGTTATTGATGTATATAAAGATCCCACGGAGACGTAGAGGCCATCTCGCCAGGAATGCTGTCAAATATTACCGCCGAGATGATAGGTTGTGTTATGTTAGGTTATATTTCGTTATTGACGTTTATGAAGGTCAAACGGAGACGTAGAGGCTATCTCGCCAGTAATGTTGTCAAATATTACCGCCGAGATGATAGGTTGGGTCAGGTTAAGTTATATTTCGTTATTGATGTATATGAAGGTCCCACGGAGACGTAGAGGCCAACACGCCATGAATGTTTTCAAATATTACCGCCGAGATGTTAGGTTGGGTTAGGTTAGGTTATATTACATTATAGATGTATATAAAGGTCCCACGGAGACGTAGAGGCCAACAAGACAGGAATGTGTTCAAATATTACCGCCGAGATGTTAGGTTGGCTTAGGTTAGGTTATATTACGTTATTGATGTATATATGTACCACGGAGAGGTAGAGGCCAACTCGCCATGAATGTTTTCAAATATTACCGCCGAGATGTTAGGTTGGGTTAGGTTAGGTTATATTACGTTATAGATGTATATAAAGTTCCCACGGAGAGGTAGAGGCCAACTTGCCATGAATGTTTTCAAATATTACCGCCGAGATGTTAGGTTGGGGTAGGTTAGGTTATATTACGTTACAGATGTATATAAAGGTCCCACGGAGACGTAGAGCCCAACAAGCAAGGAATGTGTTCAAATATTACCGCCGAGATGTTAGGTTGGGTTAGGTTAGGTTATATTACGTTATAGATGTATATAAAGTTCCCACGGAGACGTAGAGGCCAACAAGCCAGGAATGTGTTCAAATATTACCGCCGAGATGTTAGATTGGGTTAGGTTCGGTTATATAACGTTATTGATGTATATAAAGGTCCCACGGAGACGTAGAGGCCAACAGGCCAGGAATGTGTTCAAATATTACCGCCGAGATGTTAGTTTGGGTTAGGTTAGGTTATATTACGTTATTGATGTATATAAAGATCCCACGGAGACGTAGAGGCCAACAAGCCAGGAATGTCTTCACATATTACCGCAGAGATGTTAGTTTGGTTTAGGTTAGGTTATATTACGTTATAGATGTATATAAAGGTCCCACGGAGACGTAGAGGCCAACAAGCCAGGAATGTGTTCAAATATTACCGCCGAGATGTCAGATTGGGTTAGGTTAGGTTATATTACGTTATTGATGTATATAAAGGTCCCACGGGGACGTAGAGGCCAACAAGCCGGGAATGTGTTCAAATATTACCGCCGAGATGTTAGGTTGGGTTAGGTTAGGTTATATTACGTTATAGATGTATATAAAGTTCCCACGGAGACGTAGAGGCCAACTCGCCATGAATGTTTTCAAATATTACCGCCGAGATGTTAGGTTGGTTTAGGTTAGGTTATATTACGTTATTGATGTATATAAAGATCCCACGGAGACGTAGAGGCCAACAAGCCAGGAATGTGTTCAAATATTACCGCCGAGATGTTAGATTGGGTTAGGTTAGGTTATATTACGTTATTGATGTATATAAAGATCCCACGGATACGTAGAGGCCAACTCGCCAGGAATGTTATCAAATATTACCGCCGAGATGATAGGTTGGGTTAGGTTAGGTTATATTACGTTATTGATATATATATAAATGTACCACGGAGTGGTAGAGGCCAACTCGCCATGAATGTTTTCAAATATTACCGCCGAGATGTTAGGTTGGGTTAGGTTAGGTTATATTACGTTATAGATGTATATAAAGGTCTCACGGAGAAGTAGAGGCCAACAAGCCAGGAATGTGTTCAAATATTACCTAGGTTGGGTTAGGTTAGGTTATATTACGTTATTGATGTATATAAATGTACGACGGAGAGGTAGAGGCCAACTCGCCATGAATGTTTTCAAATATTACCGCCGAGATGTTAGGTTGGGTTAGGTTAGGTTATACTACTTTATAGATGTATATAAAGGTCCCACGGAGACGTAGAGGCCAACAAGACAGGAATGTGTTCAAATATTACCGCCGAGATGTTAGGTTGGCTTAGGTTAGATTATATTACGTTATAGATGTATATAAAGTTCCCACGGAGAGGTAGAGGCCAACTCGCCAGGAATGTTGTGAAATATTACCGCCGAGATGATAGGTTGGGTTAGGTTAGGTTATATTACGTTATTGATGTATATATGTACCACGGAGAGGTAGAGGCCAACTCGCCATGAATGTTTTCAAATATTACCGCCGAGATGTTAGGTTGGGTTAGGTTAGGTTATATTACGTTATAGATGTATATAAAGTTCCCACGGAGAGGTAGAGGCCAACTCGCCATGAATGTTTTCAAATATTACCGCCGAGATGTTAGGTTGGGGTAGGTTAGGTTATATTACGTTACAGATGTACATAAAGGTCCCACGGAGACGTAGAGCCCAACAAGCAAGGAATGTGTTCAAATATTACCGCCGAGATGTTAGGTTGGGTTAGGTTAGGTTATATTACGTTATAGATGTATATAAAGTTCCCACGGAGACGTAGAGGCCAACAAGCCAGGAATGTGTTCAAATATTACCGCCGAGATGTTAGATTGGGTTAGGTTAGGTTATATTACGTTATTGATGTATATAAAGATCCCACGGAGACGTGGAGGCCAACAAGCCAGGAATGTCTTCAAATATTACCGCCGAGACGTTAGGCTGGGTTAGGTTCGGTTATATAACGTTATTGATGTATATAAAGGTCCCACGGAGACGTAGAGGCCAACAAGCCAGGAATGTGTTCAAATATTACCGCCGAGATGTTAGATTGGGTTAGGTTAGGTTATATTACGTTATTGATGTATATAAAGATCCCACGGAGACGTAGAGGCCAACAAGCCAGGAATGTCTTCAAATATTACCGCAGAGATGTTAGGTTGGGTTAGGTTCGGTTATATAACGTTATTGATGTATATAAAGGTCCCACGGAGACGTAGAGGCCAACAAGCCAGGAATGTGTTAAAATATTACCGCCGAGATGTTAGATTGGGTTAGGTTAGGTTATATTACGTTATTGATGTATATAAAGATCCCACGGAGACGTAGAGGCCAACAAGCCAGGAATGTCTTCAAATATTACCGCAGAGATGTTAGGTTGGGATAGGTTCTGTTATATAACGTTATTGATGTATATAAAGGTCCCACGGAGACGTAGAGGCCAACAAGCCAGGAATGTGTTCAAATATTACCGCCGAGATGTTAGATTGGGTTAGGTTAGGTTATATTACGTTATTGATGTATATAAAGATCCCACGGATACGTAGAGGCCAACTCGCCAGGAATGTTGTCAAATATTACCGCCTAGATGATAGGTTGGGTTAGGTTAGGTTATATTACGTTATTGATATATATAAATGTACCACGGAGTGGTAGAGGCCAACGCGCCATGTATGTTTTCAAATATTACCGCCGAGATGATAGGTTGGGTTAGGTTAGGTTATATTACGTTATTGATGTATATATGTACCACGGAGAGGTAGAGGCCAACTCGCCATGAATGTTTTCAAATATTACCGCCGAGATGTTAGGTTGGGTTAGTTTAGGTTATATTACGTTATAGATGTATATAAAGTTCCCACGGAGAGGTAGAGGCGAACTCGCCATGAATGTTTTCAAATATTACCGCCGAGATGTTAAGTTGGGGTAGGTTAGGTTATATTACGTTACAGATGTATATAAAGGTCCCACGGAGACGTAGAGGCCAACAAGCAAGGAATGTGTTCAAATATTACCGCCGAGATGTTAGGTTGGGTTAGGTTAGGTTATATTACGTTATAGATGTATATAAAGTTCCCACGGAGACGTAGAGGCCAACAAGCCAGGAATGTGTTCAAATATTACCGCCGAGATGTTAGATTGGGTTAGGTTAGGTTATATTACGTTATTGATGTATATAAAGATCCCACGGATACGTAGAGGCCAACCCGCCAGGAATGTTGTCAAATATTACCGCCGAGATGATAGGTTGGGTTAGGTTAGGTTATATTACGTTATTGATATATATAAATGTACCACGGAGTGGTAGAGGCCAACACGCCATGAATGTTTTCAAATATTACCGCCGAGATGTTAGGTTGGGTTAGGTTAGGTTATATTACGTTATAGATGTATATAAAGTTCCCACGGAGAGGTAGAGGCCAACTCGCCATGAATGTTTTCAAATATTACCGCCGAGATGTTAGGTTGGAGTAGGTTAGGTTATATTACGTTACAGATGTATATAAAGGTCCCACGGAGACGTGGAGGCCAACAAGCCAGGAATGTGTTCAAATATTACCGCCGATATGTTAGATTGGGTTAGGTTAGGTTATATTACGTTATAGATGTATATAAAGTTCCCACGGAGACGTAGAGGCCAACAAGCCAGGAATGTGTTCAAATATTACCGCCGAGATGTTAGATTGGGTTAGGTTAGGTTATATTACGTTATTGATGTATATAAAGATCCCACGGAGACGTAGAGGCCAACAAGCCAGGAATGTCTTCAAATATTACCGCAGAGATGTTAGGTTGGGTTATGTTCGATTATATAACGTTATTGATGTATATAAAGGTCCCACGGAGACGTAGAGGCCAACAAGCCAGGAATGTGTCCAAATATTACCGCCGAGATGTTAGATTGGATTAGGTTAGGTTATATTATGTTATTGATGTATATAAAGATCCCACGGAGACGTAGAGGCCAACTCGCCAGGAATGTTGTCAAATATTACCGCCGAGATGATAGGTTGGGTTAGGTTAGGTTATATTACGTTATTGATGTATATAAATGTACCACGGAGAGGTAGAGGCCAACTCGACATGAATGTTTTCAAATATTACCGCCGAGATGTTAGGTTGGGTTAGGTTAGGTTATATTACGTTATAGATGTATATAAAGGTCCCACGGAGACGCAGAGGCCAACAAGCCAGAAATGTCTTCAAATATTACCGCCGAGATGATAGGTTGTGTTATGTTAGGTTATATTTCGTTATTGATGTTTATGAAGGTCAAACGGAGACGTAGAGGCCAACTCGCAAGTAATGTTGTCAAATATTACCGCCGAGATGATAGGTTGGGTTAGGTTAGGTTATATTTCGTTATTGATGTATATGAAGGTCCCACGGAGACGTAGAGGCCAACTCGCCATGAATGTTTTCAGATATTACCGCCGAGATGTTAGGTTGGGTTAGGTTAGGTTATATTACGTTATAGATGTATATAAAGGTCCCACGGAGACGTAGAGGCCAACAAGCCAGGAATGTGTTCAAATATTACCGCCGAGATGTTAGGTTGGGTTAGGTTGGGTTAGGTTAGGTTATATTACGTTATAGATGTATATAAAGTTCCCACGGAGACGTAGAGGCCAACAAGCCAGGAATGTGTTCAAATATTACCGCCGAGATGTTAGATTGGGTTAGGTTAGGTTATATTACGTTATTGATGTATATAAAGATCCCACGGAGACGTAGAGGCCAACAAGCCAGGAATGTCTTCAAATATTACCGCAGAGATGTTAGGTTGGGTTAGATTCGGTTATATAACGTTATTGATGTATATAAAGGTCCCACGGAGACGTAGAGGCCAACAAGCCAGGAATGTGTTAAAATATTACCGCCGAGATGTTAGGTTGGGTTAGGTTAGGTTATATTACGTTGTAGATGTATATAAAGGTCCCACGGAGACGCAGAGGCCAACAAGGCAGAAATGTCTTCAAATATTACCGCCGAGATGATAGGTTGTGTTATGTTAGGTTATATTTCGTTATTGATGTTTATGAAGGTCAAACGGAGACGTAGAGGCCAACTCGCAAGTAATGTTGTCAAATATTACCGCCGAGATGATAGGTTGGGTTAGGTTAGGTTATATTACGTTATTGATGTATAAAAAGATCCCACGGAGACGGAGAAGCCAACTCGCCAGGAATGTTGTCAAATATTACCGCCGAGATGTTAGGTTGTGTTAGGTTAGGTTATATTACGTTATAGATGTATATAAAGTTCCCACGGAGAGGTAGAGGCCAACTCGCCATGAATGTTTTCAAATATTACCGCCGAGATGTTAGGTTGGGGTAGGTTAGGTTATATTACGTTACAGATGTATATAAAGGTCCCACGGAGACGTAGAGGCCAACAAGCAAGGAATGTGTTCAAATATTACCGCCGAGATGTTAGATTGGGTTAGGTTAGGTTATATTACGTTATTGATGTATATAAAGATCCCACGGAGACGTAGAGGCCAACAAGCCAGGAATGTCTTCAAATATTACCGCCGAGACGTTAGGCTGGGTTAGGTTCGGTTATATAACGTTATTGATGTATATAAAGGTCCCACGGAGACGTAGAGGCCAACAAGCCAGGAATGTGTTCAAATATTACCGCCGATATGTTAGATTGGGTTAGGTTAGGTTATATTACGTTATTGATGTATATAAAGATCCCACGGAGACGTAGAGGCCAACAAGCCAGGAATGTCTTCAAATATTACCGCAGAGATGTTAGGTTGGGTTAGGTTCGGTTATATAACGTTATTGATGTATATAAAGGTCCCACGAATACGTAGAGGCCAACAAGCCAGGAATGTCTTCAAATATTACCGCAGAGATGTTAGGTTGGGTTAGGTTCTGTTATATAACGTTATTGATGTATATAGAGGTCCCACGGAGACGTAGAGGCCAACAAGCCAGGAATGTGTTCAAATATTACCGCCGAGATGTTAGATTGGGTTAGGTTAGGTTATATTACGTTATTGATGTATATAAAGATCCCACGGATACGTAGAGGCCAACTCGCCAGGAATGTTGTCAAATATTACCGCCGAGATGTTAGGTTGGGTTAGGTTAGGTTATATTACGTTATAGATGTATATATAGTTCCCACGGAGACGTAGAGGCCAACAAGCCAGGAATGTGTTAAAATATTACCGCCGAGATGTTAGGTTGGGTTAGGTTAGGTTATATTACGTCGTAGATGTATATAAAGGTACCACGGAGACGCAGAGGCCAACAAGGCAGAAATGTCTTCAAATATTACCGCCGAGATGATAGGTTGTGTTATGTTAGGTTATATTTCGTTATTGATGTTTATGAAGGTCAAACGGAGACGTAGAGGCCAACTCGCAAGTAATGTTGTCAAATATTACCGCCGAGATGTTAGGTTGGGGTAGGTTAGGTTATATTACGTTACAGATGTATATAAAGGTCCCACGGAGACGTAGAGGCCAACAAGCAAGGAATGTGTTCAAATATTACCGCCGAGATGTTAGATTGGGTTAGGTTAGGTTATATTACGTTATTGATGTATATAAAGATCCCACGGAGACGTAGAGGCCAACAAGCCAGGAATGTGTTCAAATATTACCGCCGATATGTTAGATTGGGTTAGGTTAGGTTATATTACGTTATTGATGTATATAAAGATCCCACGGAGACGTAGAGGCCAACAAGCCAGGAATGTCTTCAAATATTACCGCAGAGATGTTAGGTTGGGTTAGGTTCGGTTATATAACGTTATTGATGTATATAAAGGTCCCACGGAGACGTAGAGGCCAACAAGCCAGGAATGTGTTCAAATATTACCGCCGAGATGTTAGATTGGGTTAGGTTAGGTTATATTACGTTATTGATGTATATAAAGATCCCACGGATACGTAGAGGCCAACTCGCCAGGAATGTTGTCAAATATTACCGCCGAGATGATAGGTTGGGTTAGGTTAGGTTATATTACGTTATTGATATATATAAATGTACCACGGAGTGGTAGAGGCCAACGCGCCATGTATGTTTTCAAATATTACCGCCGAGATGTTACGTTGGGTTAGGTTAGGTTATATTACGTTATAGATGTATATAAAGGTCCCACGGAGACGTAGAGGCCAACAAGCCAGGAATGTGTTCAAATATTACCTAGGTTGGGTTAGGTTAGATTATATTACGTTATTGATGTATATAAATGTACGACGGAGAGGTAGAGGCCAACTCGCCAGGAATGTTGTGAAATATTACCGCCGAGATGATAGGTTGGGTTAGGTTAGGTTATATTACGTTATTGATGTATATATGTACCACGGAGAGGTAGAGGCCAACTCGCCATGAATGTTTTCAAATATTACCGCCGAGATGTTAGGTTGGGTTAGGTTAGGTTATATTACGTTATAGATGTATATAAAGTTCCCACGGAGAGGTAGAGGCGAACTCGCCATGAATGTTTTCAAATATTACCGCCGAGATGTTAGGTTGGGGTAGGTTAGGTTATATTACGTTACAGATGTATATAAAGGTCCCACGGAGACGTAGAGGCCAACAAGCAAGGAATGTGTTCAAATATTACCGCCGAGATGTTAGGTTGGGTTAGGTTAGGTTATATTACGTTATAGATGTATATAAAGTTCCCACGGAGACGTAGAGGCCAACAAGCCAGGAATGTGTTCAAATATTACCGCCGAGATGTTAGATTGGGTTAGGTTAGGTTATATTACGTTATTGATGTATATAAAGATCCCACGGATACGTAGAGGCCAACCCGCCAGGAATGTTGTCAAATATTACCGCCGAGATGATAGGTTGGGTTAGGTTAGGTTATATTACGTTATTGATGTATATAAAGATCCCACGGAGACGTAGAGGCCAACAAGCCAGGAATGTCTTCAAATATTACCGCCGAGACGTTAGGCTGGGTTAGGTTCGGTTATATAACGTTATTGATGTATATAAAGGTCCCACGGAGACGTAGAGGCCAACAAGCCAGGAATGTGTTCAAATATTACCGCCGATATGTTAGATTGGGTTAGGTTAGGTTATATTACGTTATTGATGTATATAAAGATCCCACGGAGACGTAGAGGCAAACAAGCCAGGAATGTCTTCAAATATTACCGCAGAGATGTTAGGTTGGGTTAGGTTCGGTGATATAACGTTATTGATGTATATAAAGGTCCCACGAATACGTAGAGGCCAACTCGCCATGAATGTGTTCAAATGTTACCGCCGAGATGTTAGGTTGGGTTAGGTTAGGTTATATTACGTTATAGATGAATATAACGATCCCACGGAGACGTAGAGGCCAACTCGCCATGAATGTTTTCAAATATTACCGCCGAGATGTTTGGTTGGGTTAGGTTAGGTTATATTACGTTATAGATGTATGTAAAGTTCCCACGGAGAGGTAGAGGCCAACTCGCCATGAATGTCTTCAAATATTACCGCCGAGATGTTAGATTGGGTTAGGTTAGGTTATATTACGTTATTGATGTATATGAAGATCCCACGGAGACGTAGAGGCCAACAAGCCAGGAATGTCTTCAAATATTACCGCAGAGATGTTAGGTTGGGTTAGGTTCGGTTATATAACGTTATTGATGTATATAAAGGTCCCACGGAGACGTAGAGGCCAACAAGCCAGGAATGTGTTCAAATATTACCGCCGAGATGTTAGATTGCGTTAGGTTAGGTTATATTACGTTATTGATGTATATAAAGATCCCACGGATACGTAGAGGCCAACTCGCCAGGAATGTTGTCAAATATTACCGCCGAGATGTTAGGTTGGGTTAGGTTAGGTTATATTACGTTATAGATGTATATAAAGTTCCCACGGAGACGTAGAGGCCAACTCGCCATGAATGTTTTCAAATATTACCGCCGAGATGTTTGGTTGGGTTTGGTTAGGTTATATTACGTTATAGATGTATGTAAAGTTCCCACGGAGACGTAGAGGCCAACAAGCCAGGAATGTGTTAAAATATTACCGCCGAGATGTTAGGTTGGGTTAGGTTAGGTTATATTACGTTGTAGATGTATATAAAGGTCCCACGGAGACGCAGAGGCCAACAAGGCAGAAATGTCTTCAAATATTACCGCCGAGATGATAGGTTGTGTTATGTTAGGTTATATTTCGTTATTGATGTTTATGAAGGTCAAACGGAGACGTAGAGGCCAACTCGCAAGTAATGTTGTCAAATATTACCGCCGAGATGATAGGTTGGGTTAGGTTAGGTTATATTACGTTATTGATGTATAAAAAGATCCCACGGAGACGGAGAAGCCAACTCGCCAGGAATGTTGTCAAATATTACCGCCGAGATGTTAGGTTGTGTTAGGTTAGGTTATATTACGTTATAGATGTATATAAAGTTCCCACGGAGAGGTAGAGGCCAACTCGCCATGAATGTTTTCAAATATTACCGCCGAGATGTTAGGTTGGGGTAGGTTAGGTTATATTATGTTACAGATGTATATAAAGGTCCCACGGAGACGTAGAGGCCAACTCGCCATGAATGTTTTCAAATATTACCGCCGAGATGTTAGGTTGGGGTAGGTTAGGTTATATTACGTTACAGATGTATATAAAGGTCCCACGGAGACGTAGAGGCCAACAAGCCAGGAATGTGTTCAAATATTACCGCCGATATGTTAGATTGGGTTAGGTTAGGTTATATTACGTTATAGATGTATATAAAGTTCCCACGGAGACGTAGAGGCCAACAAGCCAGGAATGTGTTCAAATATTACCGCCGAGATGTTAGATTGGGTTAGGTTAGGTTATATTACGTTATTGATGTATATAAAGATCCCACGGAGACGTAGAGGCCAACAAGCCAGGAATGTCTTCAAATATTACCGCAGAGATGTTAGGTTGGGTTATGTTCGATTATATAACGTTATTGATGTATATAAAGGTCCCACGGAGACGTAGAGGCCAACAAGCCAGGAATGTGTTAAAATATTACCG
Organism: Xylocopa violacea; assembly: GCA_963969225.1. Classification (NCBI taxonomy): domain Eukaryota; kingdom Metazoa; phylum Arthropoda; class Insecta; order Hymenoptera; family Apidae; genus Xylocopa; species Xylocopa violacea. The sequence goes on from CAXAJV010000487.1 coordinate 1,361,374, forward strand.
CCGAGATGTTAGGTTGGGTTAGGTTAGGTTATATTATGTTATTGATGTATATAAAGATCCCACGGAGACGTAGAGGCCAACTCGCCAGGAATGTTGTCAAATATTACCGCCGAGATGATAGGTTGGGTTAGGTTAGGTTATATTACGTTATTGATGTATATAAATGTACCACGGAGAGGTAGAGGCCAAATCGACATGAATGTTTTCAAATATTACCGCCGATATGTTAGATTGGGTTAGGTTAGGTTATATTACGTTATTGATGTATATAAAGATCCCACGGAGACGTAGAGGCCAACAAGCCAGGAATGTCTTCAAATATTACCGCAGAGATGTTAGGTTGGGTTAGGTTCGGTTATATAACGTTATTGATGTATATAAAGGTCCCACGGAGACGTAGAGGCCAACAAGCCAGGAATGTGTTCAAATATTACCGCCGAGATGTTAGATTGGGTTAGGTTAGGTTATATTACGTTATTGATGTATATAAAGATCCCACGGATACGTAGAGGCCAACTCGCCAGGAATGTTGTCAAATATTACCGCCGAGATGATAGGTTGGGTTAGGTTAGGTTATATTACGTTATTGATATATATAAATGTACCACGGAGTGGTAGAGGCCAACGCGCCATGTATGTTTTCAAATATTACCGCCGAGATGTTACGTTGGGTTAGGTTAGGTTATATTACGTTATAGATGTATATAAAGGTCCCACGGAGACGTAGAGGCCAACAAGCCAGGAATGTGTTCAAATATTACCTAGGTTGGGTTAGGTTAGATTATATTACGTTGTTGATGTATATAAATGTACGACGGAGAGGTAGAGGCCAACTCGCCAGGAATGTTGTGAAATATTACCGCCGAGATGATAGGTTGGGTTAGGTTAGGTTATATTACGTTATTGATGTATATATGTACCACGGAGAGGTAGAGGCCAACTCGCCATGAATGTTTTCAAATATTACCGCCGAGATGTTAGGTTGGGTTAGGTTAGGTTATATTACGTTATAGATGTATATAAAGTTCCCACGGAGAGGTAGAGGCGAACTCGCCATGAATGTTTTCAAATATTACCGCCGAGATGTTAGGTTGGGGTAGGTTAGGTTATATTACGTTACAGATGTATATAAAGGTCCCACGGAGACGTAGAGGCCAACAAGCAAGGAATGTGTTCAAATATTACCGCCGAGATGTTAGGTTGGGTTAGGTTAGGTTATATTACGTTATAGATGTATATAAAGTTCCCACGGAGACGTAGAGGCCAACAAGCCAGGAATGTGTTCAAATATTACCGCCGAGATGTTAGATTGGGTTAGGTTAGGTTATATTACGTTATTGATGTATATAAAGATCCCACGGATACGTAGAGGCCAACCCGCCAGGAATGTTGTCAAATATTACCGCCGAGATGATAGGTTGGGTTAGGTTAGGTTATATTACGTTATTGATATATATAAATGTACCACGGAGTGGTAGAGGCCAACTCGCCATGAATGTTTTCAAATATTACCGCCGAGATGTTAGGTTGGGTTAGGTTAGGTTATATTACGTTATAGATGTATATAAAGTTCCCACGGAGAGGTAGAGGCCAACTCGCCATGAATGTTTTCAAATATTACCGCCGAGATGTTAGGTTGGGGTAGGTTAGGTTATATTACGTTACAGATGTATATAAAGGTCCCACGGAGACGTAGAGGCCAACAAGCCAGGAATGTCTTCAAATATTACCGCAGAGATGTTAGGTTGGGTTATGTTCGATTATATAACGTTATTGATGTATATAAAGGTCCCACGGAGACGTAGAGGCCAACAAGCCAGGAATGTGTTAAAATATTACCGCCGAGATGTTAGGTTGGGTTAGGTTAGGTTATATTATGTTATTGATGTATATAAAGATCCCACGGAGACGTAGAGGCCAACTCGCCAGGAATGTTGTCAAATATTACCGCCGAGATGATAGGTTGGGTTAGGTTAGGTTATATTACGTTATTGATGTATATAAATGTACCACGGAGAGGTAGAGGCCAAATCGACATGAATGTTTTCAAATATTACCGCCGAGATGTTAGGTTGGGTTAGGTTAGGTTATATTACGTTATAGATGTATATAAAGGTCCCACGGAGACGCAGAGGCCAACAAGCCAGAAATGTCTTCAAATATTACCGCCGAGATGATAGGTTGTGTTATGTTAGGTTATATTTCGTTATTGATGTTTATGAAGGTCAAACGGAGACGTAGAGGCCAACTCGCAAGTAATGATGTCAAATATTACCGCCGAGATGATAGGTTGGGTTAGGTTAGGTTATATTTCGTTATTGATGTATATGAAGGTCCCACGGAGACGTAGAGGCCAACTCGCCATGAATGTTTTCAGATATTACCGCCGAGATGTTAGGTTGGGTTAGGTTAGGTTATATTACGTTATAGATGTATATAAAGGTCCCACGGAGACGTAGAGGCCAACAAGCCAGGAATGTGTTAAAATATTACCGCCGAGATGTTAGGTTGGGTTAGGTTAGGTTATATTACGTTGTAGATGTATATAAAGGTCCCACGGAGACGCAGAGGCCAACAAGGCAGAAATGTCTTCAAATATTACCGCCGAGATGATAGGTTGTGTTATGTTAGGTTATATTTCGTTATTGATGTTTATGAAGGTCAAACGGAGACGTAGAGGCCAACTCGCAAGTAATGTTGTCAAATATTACCGCCGAGATGATAGGTTGGGTTAGGTTAGGTTATATTACGTTATTGATGTATAAAAAGATCCCACGGAGACGGAGAAGCCAACTCGCCAGGAATGTTGTCAAATATTACCGCCGAGATGTTAGGTTGTGTTAGGTTAGGTTATATTACGTTATAGATGTATATAAAGTTCCCACGGAGAGGTAGAGGCCAACTCGCCATGAATGTTTTCAAATATTACCGCCGAGATGTTAGGTTGGGGTAGGTTAGGTTATATTATGTTACAGATGTATATAAAGGTCCCACGGAGACGTAGAGGCCAACTCGCCATGAATGTTTTCAAATATTACCGCCGAGATGTTAGGTTGGGGTAGGTTAGGTTATATTACGTTACAGATGTATATAAAGGTCCCACGGAGACGTAGAGGCCAACAAGCCAGGAATGTGTTCAAATATTACCGCCGATATGTTAGATTGGGTTAGGTTAGGTTATATTACGTTATAGATGTATATAAAGTTCCCACGGAGACGTAGAGGCCAACAAGCCAGGAATGTGTTCAAATATTACCGCCGAGATGTTAGATTGGGTTAGGTTAGGTTATATTACGTTATTGATGTATATAAAGATCCCACGGAGACGTAGAGGCCAACAAGCCAGGAATGTCTTCAAATATTACCGCAGAGATGTTAGGTTGGGTTATGTTCGATTATATAACGTTATTGATGTATATAAAGGTCCCACGGAGACGTAGAGGCCAACAAGCCAGGAATGTGTTAAAATATTACCGCCGAGATGTTAGGTTGGGTTAGGTTAGGTTATATTATGTTATTGATGTATATAAAGATCCCACGGAGACGTAGAGGCCAACTCGCCAGGAATGTTGTCAAATATTACCGCCGAGATGATAGGTTGGGTTAGGTTAGGTTATATTACGTTATTGATGTATATAAATGTACCACGGAGAGGTAGAGGCCAAATCGACATGAATGTTTTCAAATATTACCGCCGAGATGTTAGGTTGGGTTAGGTTAGGTTATATTACGTTATAGATGTATATAAAGGTCCCACGGAGACGCAGAGGCCAACAAGCCAGAAATGTCTTCAAATATTACCGCCGAGATGATAGGTTGTGTTATGTTAGGTTATATTTCGTTATTGATGTTTATGAAGGTCAAACGGAGACGTAGAGGCCAACTCGCAAGTAATGATGTCAAATATTACCGCCGAGATGATAGGTTGGGTTAGGTTAGGTTATATTTCGTTATTGATGTATATGAAGGTCCCACGGAGACGTAGAGGCCAACTCGCCATGAATGTTTTCAGATATTACCGCCGAGATGTTAGGTTGGGTTAGGTTAGGTTATATTACGTTATAGATGTATATAAAGGTCCCACGGAGACGTAGAGGCCAACAAGCCAGGAATGTGTTAAAATATTACCGCCGAGATGTTAGGTTGGGTTAGGTTAGGTTATATTACGTTGTAGATGTATATAAAGGTCCCACGGAGACGCAGAGGCCAACAAGGCAGAAATGTCTTCAAATATTACCGCCGAGATGATAGGTTGTGTTATGTTAGGTTATATTTCGTTATTGATGTTTATGAAGGTCAAACGGAGACGTAGAGGCCAACTCGCAAGTAATGTTGTCAAATATTACCGCCGAGATGATAGGTTGGGTTAGGTTAGGTTATATTACGTTATTGATGTATAAAAAGATCCCACGGAGACGGAGAAGCCAACTCGCCAGGAATGTTGTCAAATATTACCGCCGAGATGTTAGGTTGTGTTAGGTTAGGTTATATTACGTTATAGATGTATATAAAGTTCCCACGGAGAGGTAGAGGCCAACTCGCCATGAATGTTTTCAAATATTACCGCCGAGATGTTAGGTTGGGGTAGGTTAGGTTATATTATGTTACAGATGTATATAAAGGTCCCACGGAGACGTAGAGGCCAACTCGCCATGAATGTTTTCAAATATTACCGCCGAGATGTTAGGTTGGGGTAGGTTAGGTTATATTACGTTACAGATGTATATAAAGGTCCCACGGAGACGTAGAGGCCAACAAGCCAGGAATGTGTTCAAATATTACCGCCGATATGTTAGATTGGGTTAGGTTAGGTTATATTACGTTATAGATGTATATAAAGTTCCCACGGAGACGTAGAGGCCAACAAGCCAGGAATGTGTTCAAATATTACCGCCGAGATGTTAGATTGGGTTAGGTTAGGTTATATTACGTTATTGATGTATATAAAGATCCCACGGAGACGTAGAGGCCAACAAGCCAGGAATGTCTTCAAATATTACCGCAGAGATGTTAGGTTGGGTTATGTTCGATTATATAACGTTATTGATGTATATAAAGGTCCCACGGAGACGTAGAGGCCAACAAGCCAGGAATGTGTTAAAATATTACCGCCGAGATGTTAGGTTGGGTTAGGTTAGGTTATATTATGTTATTGATGTATATAAAGATCCCACGGAGACGTAGAGGCCAACTCGCCAGGAATGTTGTCAAATATTACCGCCGAGATGATAGGTTGGGTTAGGTTAGGTTATATTACGTTATTGATGTATATAAATGTACCACGGAGAGGTAGAGGCCAAATCGACATGAATGTTTTCAAATATTACCGCCGATATGTTAGATTGGGTTAGGTTAGGTTATATTACGTTATTAATGTATATAAAGATCCCACGGAGACGTAGAGGCCAACAAGCCAGGAATGTCTTCAAATATTACCGCAGAGATGTTAGGTTGGGTTAGGTTCGGTTATATAACGTTATTGATGTATATAAAGGTCCCACGGAGACGTAGAGGCCAACAAGCCAGGAATGTGTTCAAATATTACCGCCGAGATGTTAGATTGGGTTAGGTTAGGTTATATTACGTTATTGATGTATATAAAGATCCCACGGATACGTAGAGGCCAACTCGCCAGGAATGTTGTCAAATATTACCGCCGAGATGATAGGTTGGGTTAGGTTAGGTTATATTACGTTATTGATATATATAAATGTACCACGGAGTGGTAGAGGCCAACGCGCCATGTATGTTTTCAAATATTACCGCCGAGATGTTACGTTGGGTTAGGTTAGGTTATATTACGTTATAGATGTATATAAAGGTCCCACGGAGACGTAGAGGCCAACAAGCCAGGAATGTGTTCAAATATTACCTAGGTTGGGTTAGGTTAGATTATATTACGTTGTTGATGTATATAAATGTACGACGGAGAGGTAGAGGCCAACTCGCCAGGAATGTTGTGAAATATTACCGCCGAGATGATAGGTTGGGTTAGGTTAGGTTATATTACGTTATTGATGTATATATGTACCACGGAGAGGTAGAGGCCAACTCGCCATGAATGTTTTCAAATATTACCGCCGAGATGTTAGGTTGGGTTAGGTTAGGTTATATTACGTTATAGATGTATATAAAGTTCCCACGGAGAGGTAGAGGCGAACTCGCCATGAATGTTTTCAAATATTACCGCCGAGATGTTAGGTTGGGGTAGGTTAGGTTATATTACGTTACAGATGTATATAAAGGTCCCACGGAGACGTAGAGGCCAACAAGCAAGGAATGTGTTCAAATATTACCGCCGAGATGTTAGGTTGGGTTAGGTTAGGTTATATTACGTTATAGATGTATATAAAGTTCCAACGGAGACGTAGAGGCCAACAAGCCAGGAATGTGTTCAAATATTACCGCCGAGATGTTAGATTGGGTTAGGTTAGGTTATATTACGTTATTGATGTATATAAAGATCCCACGGATACGTAGAGGCCAACCCGCCAGGAATGTTGTCAAATATTACCGCCGAGATGATAGGTTGGGTTAGGTTAGGTTATATTACGTTATTGATATATATAAATGTACCACGGAGTGGTAGAGGCCAACTCGCCATGAATGTTTTCAAATATTACCGCCGAGATGTTAGGTTGGGTTAGGTTAGGTTATATTACGTTATAGATGTATATAAAGTTCCCACGGAGAGGTAGAGGCCAACTCGCCATGAATGTTTTCAAATATTACCGCCGAGATGTTAGGTTGGGGTAGGTTAGGTTATATTACGTTACAGATGTATATAAAGGTCCCACGGAGACGTAGAGGCCAACAAGCCAGGAATGTCTTCAAATATTACCGCAGAGATGTTAGGTTGGGTTATGTTCGATTATATAACGTTATTGATGTATATAAAGGTCCCACGGAGACGTAGAGGCCAACAAGCCAGGAATGTGTTAAAATATTACCGCCGAGATGTTAGGTTGGGTTAGGTTAGGTTATATTATGTTATTGATGTATATAAAGATCCCACGGAGACGTAGAGGCCAACTCGCCAGGAATGTTGTCAAATATTACCGCCGAGATGATAGGTTGGGTTAGGTTAGGTTATATTACGTTATTGATGTATATAAATGTACCACGGAGAGGTAGAGGCCAAATCGACATGAATGTTTTCAAATATTACCGCCGAGATGTTAGGTTGGGTTAGGTTAGGTTATATTACGTTATAGATGTATATAAAGGTCCCACGGAGACGCAGAGGCCAACAAGCCAGAAATGTCTTCAAATATTACCGCCGAGATGATAGGTTGTGTTATGTTAGGTTATATTTCGTTATTGATGTTTATGAAGGTCAAACGGAGACGTAGAGGCCAACTCGCAAGTAATGATGTCAAATATTACCGCCGAGATGATAGGTTGGGTTAGGTTAGGTTATATTTCGTTATTGATGTATATGAAGGTCCCACGGAGACGTAGAGGCCAACTCGCCATGAATGTTTTCAGATATTACCGCCGAGATGTTAGGTTGGGTTAGGTTAGGTTATATTACGTTATAGATGTATATAAAGGTCCCACGGAGACGTAGAGGCCAACAAGCCAGGAATGTGTTCAAATATTACCGCCGAGATGTTAGGTTGGGTTAGGTTAGGTTATATTACGTTATAGATGTATATAAAGTTCCCACGGAGACGTAGAGGCCAACAAGCCAGGAATGTGTTCAAATATTACCGCCGAGATGTTAGATTGGGTTAGGTTAGGTTATATTACGTTATTGATGTATATAAAGATCCCACGGAGACGTAGAGGCCAACAAGCCAGGAATGTCTTCAAATATTACCGCAGAGATGTTAGGTTGGGTTAGATTCGGTTATATAACGTTATTGATGTATATAAAGGTCCCACGGAGACGTAGAGGCCAACAAGCCAGGAATGTGTTAAAATATTACCGCCGAGATGTTAGGTTGGGTTAGGTTAGGTTATATTACGTTGTAGATGTATATAAAGGTCCCACGGAGACGCAGAGGCCAATAAGGCAGAAATGTCTTCAAATATTACCGCCGAGATGATAGGTTGTGTTATGTTAGGTTATATTTCGTTATTGATGTTTATGAAGGTCAAACGGAGACGTAGAGGCCAACTCGCAAGTAATGTTGTCAAATATTACCGCCGAGATGATAGGTTGGGTTAGGTTAGGTTATATTACGTTATTGATGTATAAAAAGATCCCACGGAGACGGAGAAGCCAACTCGCCAGGAATGTTGTCAAATATTACCGCCGAGATGTTAGGTTGTGTTAGGTTAGGTTATATTACGTTATAGATGTATATAAAGTTCCCACGGAGAGGTAGAGGCCAACTCGCCATGAATGTTTTCAAATATTACCGCCGAGATGTTAGGTTGGGGTAGGTTAGGTTATATTACGTTACAGATGTATATAAAGGTCCCACGGAGACGTAGAGGCCAACAAGCAAGGAATGTGTTCAAATATTACCGCCGAGATGTTAGATTGGGTTAGGTTAGGTTATATTACGTTATTGATGTATATAAAGATCCCACGGAGACGTAGAGGCCAACAAGCCAGGAATGTCTTCAAATATTACCGCCGAGACGTTAGGCTGGGTTAGGTTCGGTTATATAACGTTATTGATGTATATAAAGGTCCCACGGAGACGTAGAGGCCAACAAGCCAGGAATGTGTTCAAATATTACCGCCGATATGTTAGATTGGGTTAGGTTAGGTTATATTACGTTATTGATGTATATAAAGATCCCACGGAGACGTAGAGGCAAACAAGCCAGGAATGTCTTCAAATATTACCGCAGAGATGTTAGGTTGGGTTAGGTTCGGTGATATAACGTTATTGATGTATATAAAGGTCCCACGAATACGTAGAGGCCAACTCGCCATGAATGTGTTCAAATGTTACCGCCGAGATGTTAGGTTGGGTTAGGTTAGGTTATATTACGTTATAGATGAATATAACGATCCCACGGAGACGTAGAGGCCAACTCGCCATGAATGTTTTCAAATATTACCGCCGAGATGTTTGGTTGGGTTAGGTTAGGTTATATTACGTTATAGATGTATGTAAAGTTCCCACGGAGAGGTAGAGGCCAACTCGCCATGAATGTCTTCAAATATTACCGCCGAGATGTTAGATTGGGTTAGGTTAGGTTATATTACGTTATTGATGTATATGAAGATCCCACGGAGACGTAGAGGCCAACAAGCCAGGAATGTCTTCAAATATTACCGCAGAGATGTTAGGTTGGGTTAGGTTCGGTTATATAACGTTATTGATGTATATAAAGGTCCCACGGAGACGTAGAGGCCAACAAGCCAGGAATGTGTTCAAATATTACCGCCGAGATGTTAGATTGGGTTAGGTTAGGTTATATTACGTTATTGATGTATATAAAGATCCCACGGATACGTAGAGGCCAACTCGCCAGGAATGTTGTCAAATATTACCGCCGAGATGTTAGGTTGGGTTAGGTTAGGTTATATTACGTTATAGATGTATATAAAGTTCCCACGGAGACGTAGAGGCCAACTCGACATGAATGTTTTCAAATATTACCGCCGAGATGTTTGGTTGGGTTTGGTTAGGTTATATTACGTTATAGATGTATGTAAAGTTCCCACGGAGACGTAGAGGCCAACAAGCCAGGAATGTGTTAAAATATTACCGCCGAGATGTTAGGTTGGGTTAGGTTAGGTTATATTACGTTGTAGATGTATATAAAGGTCCCACGGAGACGCAGAGGCCAACAAGGCAGAAATGTCTTCAAATATTACCGCCGAGATGATAGGTTGTGTTATGTTAGGTTATATTTCGTTATTGATGTTTATGAAGGTCAAACGGAGACGTAGAGGCCAACTCGCAAGTAATGTTGTCAAATATTACCGCCGAGATGATAGGTTGGGTTAGGTTAGGTTATATTACGTTATTGATGTATAAAAAGATCCCACGGAGACGGAGAAGCCAACTCGCCAGGAATGTTGTCAAATATTACCGCCGAGATGTTAGGTTGTGTTAGGTTAGGTTATATTACGTTATAGATGTATATAAAGTTCCCACGGAGAGGTAGAGGCCAACTCGCCATGAATGTTTTCAAATATTACCGCCGAGATGTTAGGTTGGGGTAGGTTAGGTTATATTATGTTACAGATGTATATAAAGGTCCCACGGAGACGTAGAGGCCAACTCGCCATGAATGTTTTCAAATATTACCGCCGAGATGTTAGGTTGGGGTAGGTTAGGTTATATTACGTTACAGATGTATATAAAGGTCCCACGGAGACGTAGAGGCCAACAAGCCAGGAATGTGTTCAAATATTACCGCCGATATGTTAGATTGGGTTAGGTTAGGTTATATTACGTTATAGATGTATATAAAGTTCCCACGGAGACGTAGAGGCCAACAAGCCAGGAATGTGTTCAAATATTACCGCCGAGATGTTAGATTGGGTTAGGTTAGGTTATATTACGTTATTGATGTATATAAAGATCCCACGGAGACGTAGAGGCCAACAAGCCAGGAATGTCTTCAAATATTACCGCAGAGATGTTAGGTTGGGTTAGGTTAGGTTATATTACGTTGTAGATGTATATAAAGGTCCCACGGAGACGCAGAGGCCAATAAGGCAGAAATGTCTTCAAATATTACCGCCGAGATGATAGGTTGTGTTATGTTAGGTTATATTTCGTTATTGATGTTTATGAAGGTCAAACGGAGACGTAGAGGCCAACTCGCAAGTAATGTTGTCAAATATTACCGCCGAGATGATAGGTTGGGTTAGGTTAGGTTATATTACGTTATTGATGTATAAAAAGATCCCACGGAGACGGAGAAGCCAACTCGCCAGGAATGTTGTCAAATATTACCGCCGAGATGTTAGGTTGTGTTAGGTTAGGTTATATTACGTTATAGATGTATATAAAGTTCCCACGGAGAGGTAGAGGCCAACTCGCCATGAATGTTTTCAAATATTACCGCCGAGATGTTAGGTTGGGGTAGGTTAGGTTATATTACGTTACAGATGTATATAAAGGTCCCACGGAGACGTAGAGGCCAACAAGCAAGGAATGTGTTCAAATATTACCGCCGAGATGTTAGATTGGGTTAGGTTAGGTTATATTACGTTATTGATGTATATAAAGATCCCACGGAGACGTAGAGGCCAACAAGCCAGGAATGTCTTCAAATATTACCGCCGAGACGTTAGGCTGGGTTAGGTTCGGTTATATAACGTTATTGATGTATATAAAGGTCCCACGGAGACGTAGAGGCCAACAAGCCAGGAATGTGTTCAAATATTACCGCCGATATGTTAGATTGGGTTAGGTTAGGTTATATTACGTTATTGATGTATATAAAGATCCCACGGAGACGTAGAGGCAAACAAGCCAGGAATGTCTTCAAATATTACCGCAGAGATGTTAGGTTGGGTTAGGTTCGGTGATATAACGTTATTGATGTATATAAAGGTCCCACGAATACGTAGAGGCCAACTCGCCATGAATGTGTTCAAATGTTACCGCCGAGATGTTAGGTTGGGTTAGGTTAGGTTATATTACGTTATAGATGAATATAACGATCCCACGGAGACGTAGAGGCCAACTCGCCATGAATGTTTTCAAATATTACCGCCGAGATGTTTGGTTGGGTTAGGTTAGGTTATATTACGTTATAGATGTATGTAAAGTTCCCACGGAGAGGTAGAGGCCAACTCGCCATGAATGTCTTCAAATATTACCGCCGAGATGTTAGATTGGGTTAGGTTAGGTTATATTACGTTATTGATGTATATGAAGATCCCACGGAGACGTAGAGGCCAACAAGCCAGGAATGTCTTCAAATATTACCGCAGAGATGTTAGGTTGGGTTAGGTTCGGTTATATAACGTTATTGATGTATATAAAGGTCCCACGGAGACGTAGAGGCCAACAAGCCAGGAATGTGTTCAAATATTACCGCCGAGATGTTAGATTGGGTTAGGTTAGGTTATATTACGTTATTGATGTATATAAAGATCCCACGGATACGTAGAGGCCAACTCGCCAGGAATGTTGTCAAATATTACCGCCGAGATGTTAGGTTGGGTTAGGTTAGGTTATATTACGTTATAGATGTATATAAAGTTCCCACGGAGACGTAGAGGCCAACTCGACATGAATGTTTTCAAATATTACCGCCGAGATGTTTGGTTGGGTTTGGTTAGGTTATATTACGTTATAGATGTATGTAAAGTTCCCACGGAGACGTAGAGGCCAACAAGCCAGGAATGTGTTAAAATATTACCGCCGAGATGTTAGGTTGGGTTAGGTTAGGTTATATTACGTTGTAGATGTATATAAAGGTCCCACGGAGACGCAGAGGCCAACAAGGCAGAAATGTCTTCAAATATTACCGCCGAGATGATAGGTTGTGTTATGTTAGGTTATATTTCGTTATTGATGTTTATGAAGGTCAAACGGAGACGTAGAGGCCAACTCGCAAGTAATGTTGTCAAATATTACCGCCGAGATGATAGGTTGGGTTAGGTTAGGTTATATTACGTTATTGATGTATAAAAAGATCCCACGGAGACGGAGAAGCCAACTCGCCAGGAATGTTGTCAAATATTACCGCCGAGATGTTAGGTTGTGTTAGGTTAGGTTATATTACGTTATAGATGTATATAAAGTTCCCACGGAGAGGTAGAGGCCAACTCGCCATGAATGTTTTCAAATATTACCGCCGAGATGTTAGGTTGGGGTAGGTTAGGTTATATTATGTTACAGATGTATATAAAGGTCCCACGGAGACGTAGAGGCCAACTCGCCATGAATGTTTTCAAATATTACCGCCGAGATGTTAGGTTGGGGTAGGTTAGGTTATATTACGTTACAGATGTATATAAAGGTCCCACGGAGACGTAGAGGCCAACAAGCCAGGAATGTGTTCAAATATTACCGCCGATATGTTAGATTGGGTTAGGTTAGGTTATATTACGTTATAGATGTATATAAAGTTCCCACGGAGACGTAGAGGCCAACAAGCCAGGAATGTGTTCAAATATTACCGCCGAGATGTTAGATTGGGTTAGGTTAGGTTATATTACGTTATTGATGTATATAAAGATCCCACGGAGACGTAGAGGCCAACAAGCCAGGAATGTCTTCAAATATTACCGCAGAGATGTTAGGTTGGGTTAGGTTAGGTTATATTACGTTGTAGATGTATATAAAGGTCCCACGGAGACGCAGAGGCCAATAAGGCAGAAATGTCTTCAAATATTACCGCCGAGATGATAGGTTGTGTTATGTTAGGTTATATTTCGTTATTGATGTTTATGAAGGTCAAACGGAGACGTAGAGGCCAACTCGCAAGTAATGTTGTCAAATATTACCGCCGAGATGATAGGTTGGGTTAGGTTAGGTTATATTACGTTATTGATGTATAAAAAGATCCCACGGAGACGGAGAAGCCAACTCGCCAGGAATGTTGTCAAATATTACCGCCGAGATGTTAGGTTGTGTTAGGTTAGGTTATATTACGTTATAGATGTATATAAAGTTCCCACGGAGAGGTAGAGGCCAACTCGCCATGAATGTTTTCAAATATTACCGCCGAGATGTTAGGTTGGGGTAGGTTAGGTTATATTACGTTACAGATGTATATAAAGGTCCCACGGAGACGTAGAGGCCAACAAGCAAGGAATGTGTTCAAATATTACCGCCGAGATGTTAGATTGGGTTAGGTTAGGTTATATTACGTTATTGATGTATATAAAGATCCCACGGAGACGTAGAGGCCAACAAGCCAGGAATGTCTTCAAATATTACCGCCGAGACGTTAGGCTGGGTTAGGTTCGGTTATATAACGTTATTGATGTATATAAAGGTCCCACGGAGACGTAGAGGCCAACAAGCCAGGAATGTGTTCAAATATTACCGCCGATATGTTAGATTGGGTTAGGTTAGGTTATATTACGTTATTGATGTATATAAAGATCCCACGGAGACGTAGAGGCAAACAAGCCAGGAATGTCTTCAAATATTACCGCAGAGATGTTAGGTTGGGTTAGGTTCGGTGATATAACGTTATTGATGTATATAAAGGTCCCACGAATACGTAGAGGCCAACTCGCCATGAATGTGTTCAAATGTTATCGCCGAGATGTTAGGTTGGGTTAGGTTAGGTTATATTACGTTATAGATGAATATAACGATCCCACGGAGACGTAGAGGCCAACTCGCCATGAATGTTTTCAAATATTACCGCCGAGATGTTTGGTTGGGTTAGGTTAGGTTATATTACGTTATAGATGTATGTAAAGTTCCCACGGAGAGGTAGAGGCCAACTCGCCATGAATGTCTTCAAATATTACCGCCGAGATGTTAGATTGGGTTAGGTTAGGTTATATTACGTTATTGATGTATATGAAGATCCCACGGAGACGTAGAGGCCAACAAGCCAGGAATGTCTTCAAATATTACCGCAGAGATGTTAGGTTGGGTTAGGTTCGGTTATATAACGTTATTGATGTATATAAAGGTCCCACGGAGACGTAGAGGCCAACAAGCCAGGAATGTGTTCAAATATTACCGCCGAGATGTTAGATTGGGTTAGGTTAGGTTATATTACGTTATTGATGTATATAAAGATCCCACGGATACGTAGAGGCCAACTCGCCAGGAATGTTGTCAAATATTACCGCCGAGATTTTAGGTTGGGTTAGGTTAGGTTATATTACGTTATAGATGTATATAAAGTTCCCACGGAGACGTAGAGGCCAACTCGACATGAATGTTTTCAAATATTACCGCCGAGATGTTTGGTTGGGTTTGGTTAGGTTATATTACGTTATAGATGTATGTAAAGTTCCCACGGAGACGTAGAGGCCAACAAGCCAGGAATGTGTTAAAATATTACCGCCGAGATGTTAGGTTGGGTTAGGTTAGGTTATATTACGTTGTAGATGTATATAAAGGTCCCACGGAGACGCAGAGGCCAACAAGGCAGAAATGTCTTCAAATATTACCGCCGAGATGATAGGTTGTGTTATGTTAGGTTATATTTCGTTATTGATGTTTATGAAGGTCAAACGGAGACGTAGAGGCCAACTCGCAAGTAATGTTGTCAAATATTACCGCCGAGATGATAGGTTGGGTTAGGTTAGGTTATATTACGTTATTGATGTATAAAAAGATCCCACGGAGACGGAGAAGCCAACTCGCCAGGAATGTTGTCAAATATTACCGCCGAGATGTTAGGTTGTGTTAGGTTAGGTTATATTACGTTATAGATGTATATAAAGTTCCCACGGAGAGGTAGAGGCCAACTCGCCATGAATGTTTTCAAATATTACCGCCGAGATGTTAGGTTGGGGTAGATTAGGTTATATTATGTTACAGATGTATATAAAGGTCCCACGGAGACGTAGAGGCCAACTCGCCATGAATGTTTTCAAATATTACCGCCGAGATGTTAGGTTGGGGTAGGTTAGGTTATATTACGTTACAGATGTATATAAAGGTCCCACGGAGACGTAGAGGCCAACAAGCCAGGAATGTGTTCAAATATTACCGCCGATATGTTAGATTGGGTTAGGTTAGGTTATATTACGTTATAGATGTATATAAAGTTCCCACGGAGACGTAGAGGCCAACAAGCCAGGAATGTGTTCAAATATTACCGCCGAGATGTTAGATTGGGTTAGGTTAGGTTATATTACGTTATTGATGTATATAAAGATCCCACGGAGACGTAGAGGCCAACAAGCCAGGAATGTCTTCAAATATTACCGCAGAGACGTTAGGCTGGGTTAGGTTCGGTTATATAACGTTATTGATGTATATAAAGGTCCCACGGAGACGTAGAGGCCAACAAGCCAGGAATGTGTTCAAATATTACCGCCGATATGTTAGATTGGGTTAGGTTAGGTTATATTACGTTATTGATGTATATAAAGATCCCACGGAGACGTAGAGGCCAACTCGCCATGAATGTGTTCAAATGTTATCGCCGAGATGTTAGGTTGGGTTAGGTTAGGTTATATTACGTTATAGATGAATATAACGATCCCACGGAGACGTAGAGGCCAACTCGCCATGAATGTTTTCAAATATTACCGCCGAGATGTTTGGTTGGGTTAGGTTAGGTTATATTACGTTATAGATGTATGTAAAGTTCCCACGGAGAGGTAGAGGCCAACTCGCCATGAATGTCTTCAAATATTACCGCCGAGATGTTAGATTGGGTTAGGTTAGGTTATATTACGTTATTGATGTATATGAAGATCCCACGGAGACGTAGAGGCCAACAAGCCAGGAATGTCTTCAAATATTACCGCAGAGATGTTAGGTTGGGTTAGGTTCGGTTATATAACGTTATTGATGTATATAAAGGTCCCACGGAGACGTAGAGGCCAACAAGCCAGGAATGTGTTCAAATATTACCGCCGAGATGTTAGATTGGGTTAGGTTAGGTTATATTACGTTATTGATGTATATAAAGATCCCACGGATACGTAGAGGCCAACTCGCCAGGAATGTTGTCAAATATTACCGCCGAGATTTTAGGTTGGGTTAGGTTAGGTTATATTACGTTATAGATGTATATAAAGTTCCCACGGAGACGTAGAGGCCAACTCGACATGAATGTTTTCAAATATTACCGCCGAGATGTTTGGTTGGGTTTGGTTAGGTTATATTACGTTATAGATGTATGTAAAGTTCCCACGGAGACGTAGAGGCCAACAAGCCAGGAATGTGTTAAAATATTACCGCCGAGATGTTAGGTTGGGTTAGGTTAGGTTATATTACGTTGTAGATGTATATAAAGGTCCCACGGAGACGCAGAGGCCAACAAGGCAGAAATGTCTTCAAATATTACCGCCGAGATGATAGGTTGTGTTATGTTAGGTTATATTTCGTTATTGATGTTTATGAAGGTCAAACGGAGACGTAGAGGCCAACTCGCAAGTAATGTTGTCAAATATTACCGCCGAGATGATAGGTTGGGTTAGGTTAGGTTATATTACGTTATTGATGTATAAAAAGATCCCACGGAGACGGAGAAGCCAACTCGCCAGGAATGTTGTCAAATATTACCGCCGAGATGTTAGGTTGTGTTAGGTTAGGTTATATTACGTTATAGATGTATATAAAGTTCCCACGGAGAGGTAGAGGCCAACTCGCCATGAATGTTTTCAAATATTACCGCCGAGATGTTAGGTTGGGGTAGATTAGGTTATATTATGTTACAGATGTATATAAAGGTCCCACGGAGACGTAGAGGCCAACTCGCCATGAATGTTTTCAAATATTACCGCCGAGATGTTAGGTTGGGGTAGGTTAGGTTATATTACGTTACAGATGTATATAAAGGTCCCACGGAGACGTAGAGGCCAACAAGCCAGGAATGTGTTCAAATATTACCGCCGATATGTTAGATTGGGTTAGGTTAGGTTATATTACGTTATAGATGTATATAAAGTTCCCACGGAGACGTAGAGGCCAACAAGCCAGGAATGTGTTCAAATATTACCGCCGAGATGTTAGATTGGGTTAGGTTAGGTTATATTACGTTATTGATGTATATAAAGATCCCACGGAGACGTAGAGGCCAACAAGCCAGGAATGTCTTCAAATATTACCGCAGAGACGTTAGGCTGGGTTAGGTTCGGTTATATAACGTTATTGATGTATATAAAGGTCCCACGGAGACGTAGAGGCCAACAAGCCAGGAATGTGTTCAAATATTACCGCCGATATGTTAGATTGGGTTAGGTTAGGTTATATTACGTTATTGATGTATATAAAGATCCCACGGAGACGTAGAGGCCAACTCGCCATGAATGTGTTCAAATGTTATCGCCGAGATGTTAGGTTGGGTTAGGTTAGGTTATATTACGTTATAGATGAATATAACGATCCCACGGAGACGTAGAGGCCAACTCGCCATGAATGTTTTCAAATATTACCGCCGAGATGTTTGGTTGGGTTAGGTTAGGTTATATTACGTTATAGATGTATGTAAAGTTCCCACGGAGAGGTAGAGGCCAACTCGCCATGAATGTCTTCAAATATTACCGCCGAGATGTTAGATTGGGTTAGGTTAGGTTATATTACGTTATTGAT
The DNA here is from genome assembly GCA_963969225.1 of Xylocopa violacea. NCBI lineage: Eukaryota > Metazoa > Arthropoda > Insecta > Hymenoptera > Apidae > Xylocopa > Xylocopa violacea. The sequence continues at coordinate 1,379,490 of CAXAJV010000487.1, forward strand.
GTATATGAAGATCCCACGGAGACGTAGAGGCCAACAAGCCAGGAATGTCTTCAAATATTACCGCAGAGATGTTAGGTTGGGTTAGGTTCGGTTATATAACGTTATTGATGTATATAAAGGTCCCACGGAGACGTAGAGGCCAACAAGCCAGGAATGTGTTCAAATATTACCGCCGAGATGTTAGATTGGGTTAGGTTAGGTTATATTACGTTATTGATGTATATAAAGATCCCACGGATACGTAGAGGCCAACTCGCCAGGAATGTTGTCAAATATTACCGCCGAGATTTTAGGTTGGGTTAGGTTAGGTTATATTACGTTATAGATGTATATAAAGTTCCCACGGAGACGTAGAGGCCAACTCGACATGAATGTTTTCAAATATTACCGCCGAGATGTTTGGTTGGGTTTGGTTAGGTTATATTACGTTATAGATGTATGTAAAGTTCCCACGGAGACGTAGAGGCCAACAAGCCAGGAATGTGTTAAAATATTACCGCCGAGATGTTAGGTTGGGTTAGGTTAGGTTATATTACGTTGTAGATGTATATAAAGGTCCCACGGAGACGCAGAGGCCAACAAGGCAGAAATGTCTTCAAATATTACCGCCGAGATGATAGGTTGTGTTATGTTAGGTTATATTTCGTTATTGATGTTTATGAAGGTCAAACGGAGACGTAGAGGCCAACTCGCAAGTAATGTTGTCAAATATTACCGCCGAGATGATAGGTTGGGTTAGGTTAGGTTATATTACGTTATTGATGTATAAAAAGATCCCACGGAGACGGAGAAGCCAACTCGCCAGGAATGTTGTCAAATATTACCGCCGAGATGTTAGGTTGTGTTAGGTTAGGTTATATTACGTTATAGATGTATATAAAGTTCCCACGGAGAGGTAGAGGCCAACTCGCCATGAATGTTTTCAAATATTACCGCCGAGATGTTAGGTTGGGGTAGATTAGGTTATATTATGTTACAGATGTATATAAAGGTCCCACGGAGACGTAGAGGCCAACTCGCCATGAATGTTTTCAAATATTACCGCCGAGATGTTAGGTTGGGGTAGGTTAGGTTATATTACGTTACAGATGTATATAAAGGTCCCACGGAGACGTAGAGGCCAACAAGCCAGGAATGTGTTCAAATATTACCGCCGATATGTTAGATTGGGTTAGGTTAGGTTATATTACGTTATAGATGTATATAAAGTTCCCACGGAGACGTAGAGGCCAACAAGCCAGGAATGTGTTCAAATATTACCGCCGAGATGTTAGATTGGGTTAGGTTAGGTTATATTACGTTATTGATGTATATAAAGATCCCACGGAGACGTAGAGGCCAACAAGCCAGGAATGTCTTCAAATATTACCGCAGAGACGTTAGGCTGGGTTAGGTTCGGTTATATAACGTTATTGATGTATATAAAGGTCCCACGGAGACGTAGAGGCCAACAAGCCAGGAATGTGTTCAAATATTACCGCCGATATGTTAGATTGGGTTAGGTTAGGTTATATTACGTTATTGATGTATATAAAGATCCCACGGAGACGTAGAGGCAAACAAGCCAGGAATGTCTTCAAATATTACCGCAGAGATGTTAGGTTGGGTTAGGTTCGGTGATATAACGTTATTGATGTATATAAAGGTCCCACGAATACGTAGAGGCCAACTCGCCATGAATGTGTTCAAATGTTATCGCCGAGATGTTAGGTTGGGTTAGGTTAGGTTATATTACGTTATAGATGAATATAACGATCCCACGGAGACGTAGAGGCCAACTCGCCATGAATGTTTTCAAATATTACCGCCGAGATGTTTGGTTGGGTTAGGTTAGGTTATATTACGTTATAGATGTATGTAAAGTTCCCACGGAGAGGTAGAGGCCAACTCGCCATGAATGTCTTCAAATATTACCGCCGAGATGTTAGATTGGGTTAGGTTAGGTTATATTACGTTATTGATGTATATGAAGATCCCACGGAGACGTAGAGGCCAACAAGCCAGGAATGTCTTCAAATATTACCGCAGAGATGTTAGGTTGGGTTAGGTTCGGTTATATAACGTTATTGATGTATATAAAGGTCCCACGGAGACGTAGAGGCCAACAAGCCAGGAATGTGTTCAAATATTACCGCCGAGATGTTAGATTGGGTTAGGTTAGGTTATATTACGTTATTGATGTATATAAAGATCCCACGGATACGTAGAGGCCAACTCGCCAGGAATGTTGTCAAATATTACCGCCGAGATGTTAGGTTGGGTTAGGTTAGGTTATATTACGTTATAGATGTATATAAAGTTCCCACGGAGACGTAGAGGCCAACTCGACATGAATGTTTTCAAATATTACCGCCGAGATGTTTGGTTGGGTTTGGTTAGGTTATATTACGTTATAGATGTATGTAAAGTTCCCACGGAGACGTAGAGGCCAACAAGCCAGGAATGTGTTAAAATATTACCGCCGAGATGATAGGTTGGGTTAGGTTAGGTTATATTACGTTATTGATGTATAAAAAGATCCCACGGAGACGGAGAAGCCAACTCGCCAGGAATGTTGTCAAATATTACCGCCGAGATGTTAGGTTGTGTTAGGTTAGGTTATATTACGTTATAGATGTATATAAAGTTCCCACGGAGAGGTAGAGGCCAACTCGCCATGAATGTTTTCAAATATTACCGCCGAGATGTTAGGTTGGGGTAGGTTAGGTTATATTATGTTACAGATGTATATAAAGGTCCCACGGAGACGTAGAGGCCAACTCGCCATGAATGTTTTCAAATATTACCGCCGAGATGTTAGGTTGGGGTAGGTTAGGTTATATTACGTTACAGATGTATATAAAGGTCCCACGGAGACGTAGAGGCCAACAAGCCAGGAATGTGTTCAAATATTACCGCCGATATGTTAGATTGGGTTAGGTTAGGTTATATTACGTTATAGATGTATATAAAGTTCCCACGGAGACGTAGAGGCCAACAAGCCAGGAATGTGTTCAAATATTACCGCCGAGATGTTAGATTGGGTTAGGTTAGGTTATATTACGTTATTGATGTATATAAAGATCCCACGGAGACGTAGAGGCCAACAAGCCAGGAATGTCTTCAAATATTACCGCAGAGATGTTAGGTTGGGTTATGTTCGATTATATAACGTTATTGATGTATATAAAGGTCCCACGGAGACGTAGAGGCCAACAAGCCAGGAATGTGTTAAAATATTACCGCCGAGATGTTAGGTTGGGTTAGGTTAGGTTATATTATGTTATTGATGTATATAAAGATCCCACGGAGACGTAGAGGCCAACTCGCCAGGAATGTTGTCAAATATTACCGCCGAGATGATAGGTTGGGTTAGGTTAGGTTATATTACGTTATTGATGTATATAAATGTACCACGGAGAGGTAGAGGCCAAATCGACATGAATGTTTTCAAATATTACCGCCGAGATGTTAGGTTGGGTTAGGTTAGGTTATATTACGTTATAGATGTATATAAAGGTCCCACGGAGACGCAGAGGCCAACAAGCCAGAAATGTCTTCAAATATTACCGCCGAGATGATAGGTTGTGTTATGTTAGGTTATATTTCGTTATTGATGTTTATGAAGGTCAAACGGAGACGTAGAGGCCAACTCGCAAGTAATGATGTCAAATATTACCGCCGAGATGATAGGTTGGGTTAGGTTAGGTTATATTTCGTTATTGATGTATATGAAGGTCCCACGGAGACGTAGAGGCCGACTCGCCATGAATGTTTTCAGATATTACCGCCGAGATGTTAGGTTGGGTTAGGTTAGGTTATATTACGTTATAGATGTATATAAAGGTCCCACGGAGACGTAGAGGCCAACAAGCCAGGAATGTGTTCAAATATTACCGCCGAGATGTTAGGTTGGGTTAGGTTAGGTTATATTACGTTATAGATGTATATAAAGTTCCCACGGAGACGTAGAGGCCAACAAGCCAGGAATGTGTTCAAATATTACCGCCGAGATGTTAGATTGGGTTAGGTTAGGTTATATTACGTTATTGATGTATATAAAGATCCCACGGAGACGTAGAGGCCAACAAGCCAGGAATGTCTTCAAATATTACCGCAGAGATGTTAGGTTGGGTTAGATTCGGTTATATAACGTTATTGATGTATATAAAGGTCCCACGGAGACGTAGAGGCCAACAAGCCAGGAATGTGTTAAAATATTACCGCCGAGATGTTAGGTTGGGTTAGGTTAGGTTATATTACGTTGTAGATGTATATAAAGGTCCCACGGAGACGCAGAGGCCAACAAGGCAGAAATGTCTTCAAATATTACCGCCGAGATGATAGGTTGTGTTATGTTAGGTTATATTTCGTTATTGATGTTTATGAAGGTCAAACGGAGACGTAGAGGCCAACTCGCAAGTAATGTTGTCAAATATTACCGCCGAGATGATAGGTTGGGTTAGGTTAGGTTATATTACGTTATTGATGTATAAAAAGATCCCACGGAGACGGAGAAGCCAACTCGCCAGGAATGTTGTCAAATATTACCGCCGAGATGTTAGGTTGTGTTAGGTTAGGTTATATTACGTTATAGATGTATATAAAGTTCCCACGGAGAGGTAGAGGCCAACTCGTCATGAATGTTTTCAAATATTACCGCCGAGATGTTAGGTTGGGGTAGGTTAGGTTATATTACGTTACAGATGTATATAAAGGTCCCACGGAGACGTAGAGGCCAACAAGCAAGGAATGTGTTCAAATATTACCGCCGAGATGTTAGATTGGGTTAGGTTAGGTTATATTACGTTATTGATGTATATAAAGATCCCACGGAGACGTAGAGGCCAACAAGCCAGGAATGTCTTCAAATATTACCGCCGAGACGTTAGGCTGGGTTAGGTTCGGTTATATAACGTTATTGATGTATATAAAGGTCCCACGGAGACGTAGAGGCCAACAAGCCAGGAATGTGTTCAAATATTACCGCCGATATGTTAGATTGGGTTAGGTTAGGTTATATTACGTTATTGATGTATATAAAGATCCCACGGAGACGTAGAGGCAAACAAGCCAGGAATGTCTTCAAATATTACCGCAGAGATGTTAGGTTGGGTTAGGTTCGGTGATATAACGTTATTGATGTATATAAAGGTCCCACGAATACGTAGAGGCCAACTCGCCATGAATGTGTTCAAATGTTACCGCCGAGATGTTAGGTTGGGTTAGGTTAGGTTATATTACGTTATAGATGAATATAACGATCCCACGGAGACGTAGAGGCCAACTCGCCATGAATGTTTTCAAATATTACCGCCGAGATGTTTGGTTGGGTTAGGTTAGGTTATATTACGTTATAGATGTATGTAAAGTTCCCACGGAGAGGTAGAGGCCAACTCGCCATGAATGTCTTCAAATATTACCGCCGAGATGTTAGATTGGGTTAGGTTAGGTTATATTACGTTATTGATGTATATGAAGATCCCACGGAGACGTAGAGGCCAACAAGCCAGGAATGTCTTCAAATATTACCGCAGAGATGTTAGGTTGGGTTAGGTTCGGTTATATAACGTTATTGATGTATATAAAGGTCCCACGGAGACGTAGAGGCCAACAAGCCAGGAATGTGTTCAAATATTACCGCCGAGATGTTAGATTGGGTTAGGTTAGGTTATATTACGTTATTGATGTATATAAAGATCCCACGGATACGTAGAGGCCAACTCGCCAGGAATGTTGTCAAATATTACCGCCGAGATGTTAGGTTGGGTTAGGTTAGGTTATATTACGTTATAGATGTATATAAAGTTCCCACGGAGACGTAGAGGCCAACTCGACATGAATGTTTTCAAATATTACCGCCGAGATGTTTGGTTGGGTTTGGTTAGGTTATATTACGTTATAGATGTATGTAAAGTTCCCACGGAGACGTAGAGGCCAACAAGCCAGGAATGTGTTAAAATATTACCGCCGAGATGTTAGGTTGGGTTAGGTTAGGTTATATTACGTTGTAGATGTATATAAAGGTCCCACGGAGACGCAGAGGCCAACAAGGCAGAAATGTCTTCAAATATTACCGCCGAGATGATAGGTTGTGTTATGTTAGGTTATATTTCGTTATTGATGTTTATGAAGGTCAAACGGAGACGTAGAGGCCAACTCGCAAGTAATGTTGTCAAATATTACCGCCGAGATGATAGGTTGGGTTAGGTTAGGTTATATTACGTTATTGATGTATAAAAAGATCCCACGGAGACGGAGAAGCCAACTCGCCAGGAATGTTGTCAAATATTACCGCCGAGATGTTAGGTTGTGTTAGGTTAGGTTATATTACGTTATAGATGTATATAAAGTTCCCACGGAGAGGTAGAGGCCAACTCGTCATGAATGTTTTCAAATATTACCGCCGAGATGTTAGGTTGGGGTAGGTTAGGTTATATTACGTTACAGATGTATATAAAGGTCCCACGGAGACGTAGAGGCCAACAAGCAAGGAATGTGTTCAAATATTACCGCCGAGATGTTAGATTGGGTTAGGTTAGGTTATATTACGTTATTGATGTATATAAAGATCCCACGGAGACGTAGAGGCCAACAAGCCAGGAATGTCTTCAAATATTACCGCCGAGACGTTAGGCTGGGTTAGGTTCGGTTATATAACGTTATTGATGTATATAAAGGTCCCACGGAGACGTAGAGGCCAACAAGCCAGGAATGTGTTCAAATATTACCGCCGATATGTTAGATTGGGTTAGGTTAGGTTATATTACGTTATTGATGTATATAAAGATCCCACGGAGACGTAGAGGCAAACAAGCCAGGAATGTCTTCAAATATTACCGCAGAGATGTTAGGTTGGGTTAGGTTCGGTGATATAACGTTATTGATGTATATAAAGGTCCCACGAATACGTAGAGGCCAACTCGCCATGAATGTGTTCAAATGTTACCGCCGAGATGTTAGGTTGGGTTAGGTTAGGTTATATTACGTTATAGATGAATATAACGATCCCACGGAGACGTAGAGGCCAACTCGCCATGAATGTTTTCAAATATTACCGCCGAGATGTTTGGTTGGGTTAGGTTAGGTTATATTACGTTATAGATGTATGTAAAGTTCCCACGGAGAGGTAGAGGCCAACTCGCCATGAATGTCTTCAAATATTACCGCCGAGATGTTAGATTGGGTTAGGTTAGGTTATATTACGTTATTGATGTATATGAAGATCCCACGGAGACGTAGAGGCCAACAAGCCAGGAATGTCTTCAAATATTACCGCAGAGATGTTAGGTTGGGTTAGGTTCGGTTATATAACGTTATTGATGTATATAAAGGTCCCACGGAGACGTAGAGGCCAACAAGCCAGGAATGTGTTCAAATATTACCGCCGAGATGTTAGATTGGGTTAGGTTAGGTTATATTACGTTATTGATGTATATAAAGATCCCACGGATACGTAGAGGCCAACTCGCCAGGAATGTTGTCAAATATTACCGCCGAGATGTTAGGTTGGGTTAGGTTAGGTTATATTACGTTATAGATGTATATAAAGTTCCCACGGAGACGTAGAGGCCAACTCGACATGAATGTTTTCAAATATTACCGCCGAGATGTTTGGTTGGGTTTGGTTAGGTTATATTACGTTATAGATGTATGTAAAGTTCCCACGGAGACGTAGAGGCCAACAAGCCAGGAATGTGTTAAAATATTACCGCCGAGATGTTAGGTTGGGTTAGGTTAGGTTATATTACGTTGTAGATGTATATAAAGGTCCCACGGAGACGCAGAGGCCAACAAGGCAGAAATGTCTTCAAATATTACCGCCGAGATGATAGGTTGTGTTATGTTAGGTTATATTTCGTTATTGATGTTTATGAAGGTCAAACGGAGACGTAGAGGCCAACTCGCAAGTAATGTTGTCAAATATTACCGCCGAGATGATAGGTTGGGTTAGGTTAGGTTATATTACGTTATTGATGTATAAAAAGATCCCACGGAGACGGAGAAGCCAACTCGCCAGGAATGTTGTCAAATATTACCGCCGAGATGTTAGGTTGTGTTAGGTTAGGTTATATTACGTTATAGATGTATATAAAGTTCCCACGGAGAGGTAGAGGCCAACTCGCCATGAATGTTTTCAAATATTACCGCCGAGATGTTAGGTTGGGGTAGGTTAGGTTATATTATGTTACAGATGTATATAAAGGTCCCACGGAGACGTAGAGGCCAACTCGCCATGAATGTTTTCAAATATTACCGCCGAGATGTTAGGTTGGGGTAGGTTAGGTTATATTACGTTACAGATGTATATAAAGGTCCCACGGAGACGTAGAGGCCAACAAGCCAGGAATGTGTTCAAATATTACCGCCGATATGTTAGATTGGGTTAGGTTAGGTTATATTACGTTATAGATGTATATAAAGTTCCCACGGAGACGTAGAGGCCAACAAGCCAGGAATGTGTTCAAATATTACCGCCGAGATGTTAGATTGGGTTAGGTTAGGTTATATTACGTTATTGATGTATATAAAGATCCCACGGAGACGTAGAGGCCAACAAGCCAGGAATGTCTTCAAATATTACCGCAGAGATGTTAGGTTGGGTTATGTTCGATTATATAACGTTATTGATGTATATAAAGGTCCCACGGAGACGTAGAGGCCAACAAGCCAGGAATGTGTTAAAATATTACCGCCGAGATGTTAGGTTGGGTTAGGTTAGGTTATATTATGTTATTGATGTATATAAAGATCCCACGGAGACGTAGAGGCCAACTCGCCAGGAATGTTGTCAAATATTACCGCCGAGATGATAGGTTGGGTTAGGTTAGGTTATATTACGTTATTGATGTATATAAATGTACCACGGAGAGGTAGAGGCCAAATCGACATGAATGTTTTCAAATATTACCGCCGAGATGTTAGGTTGGGTTAGGTTAGGTTATATTACGTTATAGATGTATATAAAGGTCCCACGGAGACGCAGAGGCCAACAAGCCATAAATGTCTTCAAATATTACCGCCGAGATGATAGGTTGTGTTATGTTAGGTTATATTTCGTTATTGATGTTTATGAAGGTCAAACGGAGACGTAGAGGCCAACTCGCAAGTAATGATGTCAAATATTACCGCCGAGATGATAGGTTGGGTTAGGTTAGGTTATATTTCGTTATTGATGTATATGAAGGTCCCACGGAGACGTAGAGGCCGACTCGCCATGAATGTTTTCAGATATTACCGCCGAGATGTTAGGTTGGGTTAGGTTAGGTTATATTACGTTATAGATGTATATAAAGGTCCCACGGAGACGTAGAGGCCAACAAGCCAGGAATGTGTTCAAATATTACCGCCGAGATGTTAGGTTGGGTTAGGTTAGGTTATATTACGTTATAGATGTATATAAAGTTCCCACGGAGACGTAGAGGCCAACAAGCCAGGAATGTGTTCAAATATTACCGCCGAGATGTTAGATTGGGTTAGGTTAGGTTATATTACGTTATTGATGTATATAAAGATCCCACGGAGACGTAGAGGCCAACAAGCCAGGAATGTCTTCAAATATTACCGCAGAGATGTTAGGTTGGGTTAGATTCGGTTATATAACGTTATTGATGTATATAAAGGTCCCACGGAGACGTAGAGGCCAACAAGCCAGGAATGTGTTAAAATATTACCGCCGAGATGTTAGGTTGGGTTAGGTTAGGTTATATTACGTTGTAGATGTATATAAAGGTCCCACGGAGACGCAGAGGCCAACAAGGCAGAAATGTCTTCAAATATTACCGCCGAGATGATAGGTTGTGTTATGTTAGGTTATATTTCGTTATTGATGTTTATGAAGGTCAAACGGAGACGTAGAGGCCAACTCGCAAGTAATGTTGTCAAATATTACCGCCGAGATGATAGGTTGGGTTAGGTTAGGTTATATTACGTTATTGATGTATAAAAAGATCCCACGGAGACGGAGAAGCCAACTCGCCAGGAATGTTGTCAAATATTACCGCCGAGATGTTAGGTTGTGTTAGGTTAGGTTATATTACGTTATAGATGTATATAAAGTTCCCACGGAGAGGTAGAGGCCAACTCGCCATGAATGTTTTCAAATATTACCGCCGAGATGTTAGGTTGGGGTAGGTTAGGTTATATTACGTTACAGATGTATATAAAGGTCCCACGGAGACGTAGAGGCCAACAAGCAAGGAATGTGTTCAAATATTACCGCCGAGATGTTAGATTGGGTTAGGTTAGGTTATATTACGTTATTGATGTATATAAAGATCCCACGGAGACGTAGAGGCCAACAAGCCAGGAATGTCTTCAAATATTACCGCCGAGACGTTAGGCTGGGTTAGGTTCGGTTATATAACGTTATTGATGTATATAAAGGTCCCACGGAGACGTAGAGGCCAACAAGCCAGGAATGTGTTCAAATATTACCGCCGATATGTTAGATTGGGTTAGGTTAGGTTATATTACGTTATTGATGTATATAAAGATCCCACGGAGACGTAGAGGCAAACAAGCCAGGAATGTCTTCAAATATTACCGCAGAGATGTTAGGTTGGGTTAGGTTCGGTTATATAACGTTATTGATGTATATAAAGGTCCCACGAATACGTAGAGGCCAACTCGCCATGAATGTGTTCAAATGTTACCGCCGAGATGTTAGGTTGGGTTAGGTTAGGTTATATTACGTTATAGATGAATATAACGATCCCACGGAGACGTAGAGGCCAACTCGCCATGAATGTTTTCAAATATTACCGCCGAGATGTTTGGTTGGGTTAGGTTAGGTTATATTACGTTATAGATGTATGTAAAGTTCCCACGGAGAGGTAGAGGCCAACTCGCCATGAATGTCTTCAAATATTACCGCCGAGATGTTAGATTGGGTTAGGTTAGGTTATATTACGTTATTGATGTATATGAAGATCCCACGGAGACGTAGAGGCCAACAAGCCAGGAATGTCTTCAAATATTACCGCAGAGATGTTAGGTTGGGTTAGGTTCGGTTATATAACGTTATTGATGTATATAAAGGTCCCACGGAGACGTAGAGGCCAACAAGCCAGGAATGTGTTCAAATATTACCGCCGAGATGTTAGATTGGGTTAGGTTAGGTTATATTACGTTATTGATGTATATAAAGATCCCACGGATACGTAGAGGCCAACTCGCCAGGAATGTTGTCAAATATTACCGCCGAGATGTTAGGTTGGGTTAGGTTAGGTTATATTACGTTATAGATGTATATAAAGTTCCCACGGAGACGTAGAGGCCAACTCGCCATGAATGTTTTCAAATATTACCGCCGAGATGTTTGGTTGGGTTTGGTTAGGTTATATTACGTTATAGATGTATGTAAAGTTCCCACGGAGACGTAGAGGCCAACAAGCCAGGAATGTGTTAAAATATTACCGCCGAGATGTTAGGTTGGGTTAGGTTAGGTTATATTACGTTGTAGATGTATATAAAGGTCCCACGGAGACGCAGAGGCCAACAAGGCAGAAATGTCTTCAAATATTACCGCCGAGATGATAGGTTGTGTTATGTTAGGTTATATTTCGTTATTGATGTTTATGAAGGTCAAACGGAGACGTAGAGGCCAACTCGCAAGTAATGTTGTCAAATATTACCGCCGAGATGATAGGTTGGGTTAGGTTAGGTTATATTACGTTATTGATGTATAAAAAGATCCCACGGAGACGGAGAAGCCAACTCGCCAGGAATGTTGTCAAATATTACCGCCGAGATGTTAGGTTGTGTTAGGTTAGGTTATATTACGTTATAGATGTATATAAAGTTCCCACGGAGAGGTAGAGGCCAACTCGCCATGAATGTTTTCAAATATTACCGCCGAGATGTTAGGTTGGGGTAGGTTAGGTTATATTATGTTACAGATGTATATAAAGGTCCCACGGAGACGTAGAGGCCAACAAGCAAGGAATGTGTTCAAATATTACCGCCGAGATGTTAGATTGGGTTAGGTTAGGTTATATTACGTTATTGATGTATATAAAGATCCCACGGAGACGTAGAGGCCAACAAGCCAGGAATGTCCTCAAATATTACCGCCGAGACGTTAGGCTGGGTTAGGTTCGGTTATATAACGTTATTGATGTATATAAAGGTCCCACGGAGACGTAGAGGCCAACAAGCCAGGAATGTGTTCAAATATTACCGCCGATATGTTAGATTGGGTTAGGTTAGGTTATATTACGTTATTGATGTATATAAAGATCCCACGGAGACGTAGAGGCCAACAAGCCAGGAATGTCTTCAAATATTACCGCAGAGATGTTAGGTTGGGTTAGGTTCGGTTATATAACGTTATTGATGTATATAAAGGTCCCACGAATACGTAGAGGCCAACTCGCCATGAATGTGTTCAAATGTTACCGCCGAGATGTTAGGTTGGGTTAGGTTAGGTTATATTACGTTATAGATGTATATAACGATCCCACGGAGACGTAGAGGCCAACTCGCCATGAATGTTTTCAAATATTACCGCCGAGATGTTTGGTTGGGTTAGGTTAGGTTATATTACGTTATAGATGTATGTAAAGTTCCCACGGAGAGGTAGAGGCCAACTCGCCATGAATGTCTTCAAATATTACCGCCGAGATGTTAGATTGGGTTAGGTTAGGTTATATTACGTTATTGATGTATATAAATATCCCACGGAGACGTAGAGGCCAACAAGCCAGGAATGTCTTCAAATATTACCGCAGAGATGTTAGGTTGGGTTAGGTTCTGTTATATAACGTTATTGATGTATATAGAGGTCCCACGGAGACGTAGAGGCCAACAAGCCAGGAATGTCTTCAAATATTACCGCCGAGATGATAGGTTGTGTTATGTTAGGTTATATTACGTTATTGATGTATATAAATGTACCACGGAGAGGTAGAGGCCAACTCGCCATGAATGTTGTCAAATATTACCGCCGAGATGATAGGTTGGGTTAGGTTAGGTTATATTTCGTTATTGATGTATATGAAGGTCCCACGGAGACGTAGAGGCCAACTCGCCATGAATGTTTTCAGATATTACCGCCGAGATGTTAGGTTGGGTTAGGTTAGGCTATATTACGTTATAGATGTATATGAAGGTCCCACGGAGACGTAGAGGCCAACTCGCCATGAATGTTTCCAAATGTTACCGCGGAGATGTTAGGTTGGGTTAGGTTAGGTTATATTACGTTATTGATGTATATAAAGATCCCACGGAGACGTAGAGGCCAACAAGCCAGGAATGTGTTCAAATATTACCGCCGATATGTTAGATTGGGTTAGGTTAGGTTATATTACGTTATTGATGTATATAAAGATCCCACGGAGACGTAGAGGCCAACAAGCCAGGAATGTCTTCAAATATTACCGCAGAGATGTTAGGTTGGGTTAGGTTCGGTTATATAACGTTATTGATGTATATAAAGGTCCCACGAATACGTAGAGGCCAACAAGCCAGGAATGTCTTCAAATATTACCGCAGAGATGTTAGGTTGGGTTAGGTTCTGTTATATAACGTTATTGATGTATATAGAGGTCCCACGGAGACGTAGAGGCCAACAAGCCAGGAATGTGTTCAAATATTACCGCCGAGATGTTAGATTGGGTTAGGTTAGGTTATATTACGTTATTGATGTATATAAAGATCCCACGGAGACGTAGAGGCCAACAACCCAGGAATGTGTTCAAATATTACCGCCGATATGTTAGATTGGGTTAGGTTAGGTTATATTACGTTATTGATGTATATAAAGATCCCACGGAGACGTAGAGGCCAGCAAGCCAGGAATGTCTTCAAATATTACCGCAGAGATGTTAGGTTGGGTTAGGTTCGGTTATATAACGTTATTGATGTATATAAAGGTCCCACGAATACGTAGAGGCCAACAAGCCAGGAATGTCTTCAAATATTACCGCAGAGATGTTAGGTTGGGTTAGGTTCTGTTATATAACGTTATTGATGTATATAGAGGTCCCACGGAGACGTAGAGGCCAACAAGCCAGGAATGTGTTCAAATATTACCGCCGAGATGTTAGATTGGGTTAGGTTAGGTTATATTACGTTATTGATGTATATAAAGATCCCACGGATACGTAGAGGCCAACAAGCTAGGAATGTGTTAAAATATTACCGCCGAGATGTTAGGTTGGGTTAGGTTAGGTTATATTACGTTATAGATGTATATAAAGTTCCCACGGAGAGGTAGAGGCCAACTCGCCATGAATGTTTTCAAATATTACCGCCGAGATGTTAGGTTGGGGTAGGTTAGGTTATATTACGTTACAGATGTATATAAAGGTCCCACGGAGACGTAGAGGCCAACAAGCAAGGAATGTGTTCAAATATTACCGCCGAGATGTTAGATTGGGTTAGGTTAGGTTATATTACGTTATTGATGTATATAAAGATCCCACGGAGACGTAGAGGCCAACAAGCCAGGAATGTCTTCAAATATTACCGCCGAGACGTTAGGCTGGGTTAGGTTCGGTTATATAACGTTATTGATGTATATAAAGGTCCCACGGAGACGTAGAGGCCAACAAGCCAGGAATGTGTTCAAATATTACCGCCGATATGTTAGATTGGGTTAGGTTAGGTTATATTACGTTATTGATGTATATAAAGATCCCACGGAGACGTAGAGGCAAACAAGCCAGGAATGTCTTCAAATATTACCGCAGAGATGTTAGGTTGGGTTAGGTTCGGTTATATAACGTTATTGATGTATATAAAGGTCCCACGAATACGTAGAGGCCAACTCGCCATGAATGTGTTCAAATGTTACCGCCGAGATGTTAGGTTGGGTTAGGTTAGGTTATATTACGTTATAGATGAATATAACGATCCCACGGAGACGTAGAGGCCAACTCGCCATGAATGTTTTCAAATATTACCGCCGAGATGTTTGGTTGGGTTAGGTTAGGTTATATTACGTTATAGATGTATGTAAAGTTCCCACGGAGAGGTAGAGGCCAACTCGCCATGAATGTCTTCAAATATTACCGCCGAGATGTTAGATTGGGTTAGGTTAGGTTATATTACGTTATTGATGTATATGAAGATCCCACGGAGACGTAGAGGCCAACAAGCCAGGAATGTCTTCAAATATTACCGCAGAGATGTTAGGTTGGGTTAGGTTCGGTTATATAACGTTATTGATGTATATAAAGGTCCCACGGAGACGTAGAGGCCAACAAGCCAGGAATGTGTTCAAATATTACCACCGAGATGTTAGATTGGGTTAGGTTAGGTTATATTACGTTATTGATGTATATAAAGATCCCACGGATACGTAGAGGCCAACTCGCCAGGAATGTTGTCAAATATTACCGCCGAGATGTTAGGTTGGGTTAGGTTAGGTTATATTACGTTATAGATGTATATAAAGTTCCCACGGAGACGTAGAGGCCAACTCGCCATGAATGTTTTCAAATATTACCGCCGAGATGTTTGGTTGGGTTTGGTTAGGTTATATTACGTTATAGATGTATGTAAAGTTCCCACGGAGACGTAGAGGCCAACAAGCCAGGAATGTGTTAAAATATTACCGCCGAGATGTTAGGTTGGGTTAGGTTAGGTTATATTACGTTGTAGATGTATATAAAGGTCCCACGGAGACGCAGAGGCCAACAAGGCAGAAATGTCTTCAAATATTACCGCCGAGATGATAGGTTGTGTTATGTTAGGTTATATTTCGTTATTGATGTTTATGAAGGTCAAACGGAGACGTAGAGGCCAACTCGCAAGTAATGTTGTCAAATATTACCGCCGAGATGATAGGTTGGGTTAGGTTAGGTTATATTACGTTATTGATGTATAAAAAGATCCCACGGAGACGGAGAAGCCAACTCGCCAGGAATGTTGTCAAATATTACCGCCGAGATGTTAGGTTGTGTTAGGTTAGGTTATATTACGTTATAGATGTATATAAAGTTCCCACGGAGAGGTAGAGGCCAACTCGCCATGAATGTTTTCAAATATTACCGCCGAGATGTTAGGTTGGGGTAGGTTAGGTTATATTACGTTACAGATGTATATAAAGGTCCCACGGAGACGTAGAGGCCAACAAGCAAGGAATGTGTTCAAATATTACCGCCGAGATGTTAGATTGGGTTAGGTTAGGTTATATTACGTTATTGATGTATATAAAGATCCCACGGAGACGTAGAGGCCAACAAGCCAGGAATGTCTTCAAATATTACCGCCGAGACGTTAGGCTGGGTTAGGTTCGGTTATATAACGTTATTGATGTATATAAAGGTCCCACGGAGACGTAGAGGCCAACAAGCCAGGAATGTGTTCAAATATTACCGCCGATATGTTAGATTGGGTTAGGTTAGGTTATATTACGTTATTGATGTATATAAAGATCCCACGGAGACGTAGAGGCAAACAAGCCAGGAATGTCTTCAAATATTACCGCAGAGATGTTAGGTTGGGTTAGGTTCGGTTATATAACGTTATTGATGTATATAAAGGTCCCACGAATACGTAGAGGCCAACTCGCCATGAATGTGTTCAAATGTTACCGCCGAGATGTTAGGTTGGGTTAGGTTAGGTTATATTACGTTATAGATGAATATAACGATCCCACGGAGACGTAGAGGCCAACTCGCCATGAATGTTTTCAAATATTACCGCCGAGATGTTTGGTTGGGTTAGGTTAGGTTATATTACGTTATAGATGTATGTAAAGTTCCCACGGAGAGGTAGAGGCCAACTCGCCATGAATGTCTTCAAATATTACCGCCGAGATGTTAGATTGGGTTAGGTTAGGTTATATTACGTTATTGATGTATATGAAGATCCCACGGAGACGTAGAGGCCAACAAGCCAGGAATGTCTTCAAATATTACCGCAGAGATGTTAGGTTGGGTTAGGTTCGGTTATATAACGTTATTGATGTATATAAAGGTCCCACGGAGACGTAGAGGCCAACAAGCCAGGAATGTGTTCAAATATTACCGCCGAGATGTTAGATTGGGTTAGGTTAGGTTATATTACGTTATTGATGTATATAAAGATCCCACGGATACGTAGAGGCCAACTCGCCAGGAATGTTGTCAAATATTACCGCCGAGATGTTAGGTTGGGTTAGGTTAGGTTATATTACGTTATAGATGTATATAAAGTTCCCACGGAGACGTAGAGGCCAACTCGCCATGAATGTTTTCAAATATTACCGCCGAGATGTTTGGTTGGGTTTGGTTAGGTTATATTACGTTATAGATGTATGTAAAGTTCCCACGGAGACGTAGAGGCCAACAAGCCAGGAATGTGTTAAAATATTACCGCCGAGATGTTAGGTTGGGTTAGGTTAGGTTATATTACGTTGTAGATGTATATAAAGGTCCCACGGAGACGCAGAGGCCAACAAGGCAGAAATGTCTTCAAATATTACCGCCGAGATGATAGGTTGTGTTATGTTAGGTTATATTTCGTTATTGATGTTTATGAAGGTCAAACGGAGACGTAGAGGCCAACTCGCAAGTAATGTTGTCAAATATTACCGCCGAGATGATAGGTTGGGTTAGGTTAGGTTATATTACGTTATTGATGTATAAAAAGATCCCACGGAGACGGAGAAGCCAACTCGCCAGGAATGTTGTCAAATATTACCGCCGAGATGTTAGGTTGTGTTAGGTTAGGTTATATTACGTTATAGATGTATATAAAGTTCCCACGGAGAGGTAGAGGCCAACTCGCCATGAATGTTTTCAAATATTACCGCCGAGATGTTAGGTTGGGGTAGGTTAGGTTATATTATGTTACAGATGTATATAAAGGTCCCACGGAGACGTAGAGGCCAACAAGCAAGGAATGTGTTCAAATATTACCGCCGAGATGTTAGATTGGGTTAGGTTAGGTTATATTACGTTATTGATGTATATAAAGATCCCACGGAGACGTAGAGGCCAACAAGCCAGGAATGTCTTCAAATATTACCGCAGAGATGTTAGGTTGGGTTAGGTTCGGTTATATAACGTTATTGATGTATATAAAGGTCCCACGAATACGTAGAGGCCAACTCGCCATGAATGTGTTCAAATGTTACCGCCGAGATGTTAGGTTGGGTTAGGTTAGGTTATATTACGTTATAGATGTATATAACGATCCCACGGAGACGTAGAGGCCAACTCGCCATGAATGTTTTCAAATATTACCGCCGAGATGTTTGGTTGGGTTAGGTTAGGTTATATTACGTTATAGATGTATGTAAAGTTCCCACGGAGAGGTAGAGGCCAACTCGCCATGAATGTCTTCAAATATTACCGCCGAGATGTTAGATTGGGTTAGGTTAGGTTATATTACGTTATTGATGTATATAAATATCCCACGGAGACGTAGAGGCCAACAAGCCAGGAATGTCTTCAAATATTACCGCAGAGATGTTAGGTTGGGTTAGGTTCTGTTATATAACGTTATTGATGTATATAGAGGTCCCACGGAGACGTAGAGGCCAACAAGCCAGGAATGTCTTCAAATATTACCGCCGAGATGATAGGTTGTGTTATGTTAGGTTATATTACGTTATTGATGTATATAAATGTACCACGGAGAGGTAGAGGCCAACTCGCCATGAATGTTGTCAAATATTACCGCCGAGATGATAGGTTGGGTTAGGTTAGGTTATATTTCGTTATTGATGTATATGAAGGTCCCACGGAGACGTAGAGGCCAACTCGCCATGAATGTTTTCAGATATTACCGCCGAGATGTTAGGTTGGGTTAGGTTAGGCTATATTACGTTATAGATGTATATGAAGGTCCCACGGAGACGTAGAGGCCAACTCGCCATGAATGTTTCCAAATGTTACCGCGGAGATGTTAGGTTGGGTTAGGTTAGGTTATATTACGTTATTGATGTATATAAAGATCCCACGGAGACGTAGAGGCCAACAAGCCAGGAATGTGTTCAAATATTACCGCCGATATGTTAGATTGGGTTAGGTTAGGTTATATTACGTTATTGATGTATATAAAGATCCCACGGAGACGTAGAGGCCAACAAGCCAGGAATGTCTTCAAATATTACCGCAGAGATGTTAGGTTGGGTTAGGTTCGGTTATATAACGTTATTGATGTATATAAAGGTCCCACGAATACGTAGAGGCCAACAAGCCAGGAATGTCTTCAAATATTACCGCAGAGATGTTAGGTTGGGTTAGGTTAGGTTATATTACGTTATTGATGTATATAAAGATCCCACGGAGACGTAGAGGCCAACAAGCCAGGAATGTCTTCAAATATTACCGCAGAGATGTTAGGTTGGGTTAGGTTCGGTTATATAACGTTATTGATGTATATAAAGGTCCCACGAATACGTAGAGGCCAACAAGCCAGGAATGTCTTCAAATATTACCGCAGAGATGTTAGGTTGGGTTAGGTTCTGTTATATAACGTTATTGATGTATATAGAGGTCCCACGGAGACGTAGAGGCCAACAAGCCAGGAATGTGTTCAAATATTACCGCCGAGATGTTAGATTGGGTTAGGTTAGGTTATATTACGTTATTGATGTATATAAAGATCCCACGGATACGTAGAGGCCAACAAGCTAGGAATGTGTTAAAATATTACCGCCGAGATGTTAGGTTGGGTTAGGTTAGGTTATATTACGTTATAGATGTATATAAAGTTCCCACGGAGAGGTAGAGGCCAACTCGCCATGAATGTTTTCAAATATTACCGCCGAGATGTTAGGTTGGGGTAGGTTAGGTTATATTACGTTACAGATGTATATAAAGGTCCCACGGAGACGTAGAGGCCAACAAGCAAGGAATGTGTTCAAATATTACCGCCGAGATGTTAGATTGGGTTAGGTTAGGTTATATTACGTTATTGATGTATATAAAGATCCCACGGAGACGTAGAGGCCAACAAGCCAGGAATGTCTTCAAATATTACCGCCGAGACGTTAGGCTGGGTTAGGTTCGGTTATATAACGTTATTGATGTATATAAAGGTCCCACGGAGACGTAGAGGCCAACAAGCCAGGAATGTGTTCAAATATTACCGCCGATATGTTAGATTGGGTTAGGTTAGGTTATATTACGTTATTGATGTATATAAAGATCCCACGGAGACGTAGAGGCAAACAAGCCAGGAATGTCTTCAAATATTACCGCAGAGATGTTAGGTTGGGTTAGGTTCGGTTATATAACGTTATTGATGTATATAAAGGTCCCACGAATACGTAGAGGCCAACTCGCCATGAATGTGTTCAAATGTTACCGCCGAGATGTTAGGTTGGGTTAGGTTAGGTTATATTACGTTATAGATGAATATAACGATCCCACGGAGACGTAGAGGCCAACTCGCCATGAATGTTTTCAAATATTACCGCCGAGATGTTTGGTTGGGTTAGGTTAGGTTATATTACGTTATAGATGTATGTAAAGTTCCCACGGAGAGGTAGAGGCCAACTCGCCATGAATGTCTTCAAATATTACCGCCGAGATGTTAGATTGGGTTAGGTTAGGTTATATTACGTTATTGATGTATATGAAGATCCCACGGAGACGTAGAGGCCAACAAGCCAGGAATGTCTTCAAATATTACCGCAGAGATGTTAGGTTGGGTTAGGTTCGGTTATATAACGTTATTGATGTATATAAAGGTCCCACGGAGACGTAGAGGCCAACAAGCCAGGAATGTGTTCAAATATTACCACCGAGATGTTAGATTGGGTTAGGTTAGGTTATATTACGTTATTGATGTATATAAAGATCCCACGGATACGTAGAGGCCAACTCGCCAGGAATGTTGTCAAATATTACCGCCGAGATGTTAGGTTGGGTTAGGTTAGGTTATATTACGTTATAGATGTATATAAAGTTCCCACGGAGACGTAGAGGCCAACTCGCCATGAATGTTTTCAAATATTACCGCCGAGATGTTTGGTTGGGTTTGGTTAGGTTATATTACATTATAGATGTATGTAAAGTTCCCACGGAGACGTAGAGGCCAACAAGCCAGGAATGTGTTAAAATATTACCGCCGAGATGTAAGGTTGGGTTAGGTTAGGTTATATTACGTTGTAGATGTATATAAAGGTCCCACGGAGACGCAGAGGCCAACAAGGCAGAAATGTCTTCAAATATTACCGCCGAGATGATAGGTTGTGTTATGTTAGGTTATATTTCGTTATTGATGTTTATGAAGGTCAAACGGAGACGTAGAGGCCAACTCGCAAGTAATGTTGTCAAATATTACCGCCGAGATGATAGGTTGGGTTAGGTTAGGTTATATTACGTTATTGATGTATAAAAAGATCCCACGGAGACGGAGAAGCCAACTCGCCAGGAATGTTGTCAAATATTACCGCCGAGATGTTAGGTTGTGTTAGGTTAGGTTATATTACGTTATAGATGTATATAAAGTTCCCACGGAGAGGTAGAGGCCAACTCGCCATGAATGTTTTCAAATATTACCGCCGAGATGTTTGGTTGGGTTTGGTTAGGTTATATTACGTTATAGATGTATGTAAAGTTCCCACGGAGACGTAGAGGCCAACAAGCCAGGAATGTGTTAAAATATTACCGCCGAGATGTTAGGTTGGGTTAGGTTAGGTTATATTACGTCGTAGATGTATATAAAGGTCCCACGGAGACGCAGAGGCCAACAAGGCAGAAATGTCTTCAAATATTACCGCCGAGATGATAGGTTGTGTTATGTTAGGTTATATTTCGTTATTGATGTTTATGAAGGTCAAACGGAGACGTAGAGGCCAACTCGCAAGTAATGTTGTCAAATATTACCGCCGAGATGTTAGGTTGGGGTAGGTTAGGTTATATTACGTTACAGATGTATATAAAGGTCCCACGGAGACGTAGAGGCCAACAAGCAAGGAATGTGTTCAAATATTACCGCCGAGATGTTAGATTGGGTTAGGTTAGGTTATATTACGTTATTGATGTATATAAAGATCCCACGGAGACGTAGAGGCCAACAAGCCAGGAATGTGTTCAAATATTACCGCCGATATGTTAGATTGGGTTAGGTTAGGTTATATTACGTTATTGATGTATATAAAGATCCCACGGAGACGTAGAGGCCAACAAGCCAGGAATGTCTTCAAATATTACCGCAGAGATGTTAGGTTGGGTTAGGTTCGGTTATATAACGTTATTGATGTATATAAAGGTACCACGGAGACGTAGAGGCCAACAAGCCAGGAATGTGTTCAAATATTACCGCCGAGATGTTAGATTGGGTTAGGTTAGGTTATATTACGTTATTGATGTATATAAAGATCCCACGGATACGTAGAGGCCAACTCGCCAGGAATGTTGTCAAATATTACCGCCGAGATGATAGGTTGGGTTAGGTTAGGTTATATTACGTTATTGATATATATAAATGTACCACGGAGTGGTAGAGGCCAACGCGCCATGTATGTTTTCAAATATTACCGCCGAGATGTTACGTTGGGTTAGGTTAGGTTATATTACGTTATAGATGTATATAAAGGTCCCACGGAGACGTAGAGGCCAACAAGCCAGGAATGTGTTCAAATATTACCTAGGTTGGGTTAGGTTAGACTATATTACGTTATTGATGTATATAAATGTACGACGGAGAGGTAGAGGCCAACTCGCCAGGAATGTTGTGAAATATTACCGCCGAGATGATAGGTTGGGTTAGGTTAGGTTATATTACGTTATTGATGTATATATGTACCACGGAGAGGTAGAGGCCAACTCGCCATGAATGTTTTCAAATATTACCGCCGAGATGTTAGGTTGGGTTAGGTTAGGTTATATTACGTTATAGATGTATATAAAGTTCCCACGGAGAGGTAGAGGCGAACTCGCCATGAATGTTTTCAAATATTACCGCCGAGATGTTAGGTTGGGGTAGGTTAGGTTATATTACGTTACAGATGTATATAAAGGTCCCACGGAGACGTAGAGGCCAACAAGCAAGGAATGTGTTCAAATATTACCGCCGAGATGTTAGTTTGGGTTAGGTTAGGTTATATTACGTTATAGATGTATATAAAGTTCCCACGGAGACGTAGAGGCCAACAAGCCAGGAATGTGTTCAAATATTACCGCCGAGATGTTAGATTGGGTTAGGTTAGGTTATATTACGTTATTGATGTATATAAAGATCCCACGGATACGTAGAGGCCAACCCGCCAGGAATGTTGTCAAATATTACCGCCGAGATGATAGGTTGGGTTAGGTTAGGTTATATTACGTTATTGATATATATAAATGTACCACGGAGTGGTAGAGGCCAACTCGCCATGAATGTTTTCAAATATTACCGCCGAGATGTTAGGTTGGGTTAGGTTAGGTTATATTACGTTATAGATGTATATAAAGTTCCCACGGAGAGGTAGAGGCCAACTCGCCATGAATGTTTTCAAATATTACCGCCGAGATGTTAGGTTGGGGTAGGTTAGGTTATATTACGTTACAGATGTATATAAAGGTCCCACGGAGACGTAGAGGCCAACAAGCCAGGAATGTGTTCAAATATTACCGCCGAGATGTTAGATTGGGTTAGGTTAGGTTATATTACGTTATTGATGTATATAAAGATCCCACGGAGACGTAGAGGCCAACAAGCCAGGAATGTCTTCAAATATTACCGCAGAGATGTTAGGTTGGGTTAGATTCGGTTATATAACGTTATTGATGTATATAAAGGTCCCACGGAGACGTAGAGGCCAACAAGCCAGGAATGTGTTAAAATATTACCGCCGAGATGTTAGGTTGGGTTAGGTTAGGTTATATTACGTTGTAGATGTATATAAAGGTCCCACGGAGACGCAGAGGCCAACAAGGCAGAAATGTCTTCAAATATTACCGCCGAGATGATAGGTTGTGTTATGTTAGGTTATATTTCGTTATTGATGTTTATGAAGGTCAAACGGAGACGTAGAGGCCAACTCGCAAGTAATGTTGTCAAATATTACCGCCGAGATGATAGGTTGGGTTAGGTTAGGTTATATTACGTTATTGATGTATAAAAAGATCCCACGGAGACGGAGAAGCCAACTCGCCAGGAGTGTTGTCAAATATTACCGCCGAGATGTTAGGTTGTGTTAGGTTAGGTTATATTACGTTATAGATGTATATAAAGTTCCCACGGAGAGGTAGAGGCCAACTCGCCATGAATGTTTTCAAATATTACCGCCGAGATGTTAGGTTGGGGTAGGTTAGGTTATATTACGTTACAGATGTATATAAAGGTCCCACGGAGACGTAGAGGCCAACAAGCAAGGAATGTGTTCAAATATTACCGCCGAGATGTTAGATTGGGTTAGGTTAGGTTATATTACGTTATTGATGTATATAAAGATCCCACGGAGACGTAGAGGCCAAAAAGCCAGGAATGTCTTCAAATATTACCGCCGAGACGTTAGGCTGGGTTAGGTTCGGTTATATAACGTTATTGATGTATATAAAGGTCCCACGGAGACGTAGAGGCCAACAAGCCAGGAATGTGTTCAAATATTACCGCCGATATGTTAGATTGGGTTAGGTTAGGTTATATTACGTTATTGATGTATATAAAGATCCCACGGAGACGTAGAGGCAAACAAGCCAGGAATGTCTTCAAATATTACCGCAGAGATGTTAGGTTGGGTTAGGTTCGGTTATATAACGTTACTGATGTATATAAAGGTCCCACGAATACGTAGAGGCCAACTCGCCATGAATGTGTTCAAATGTTACCGCCGAGATGTTAGGTTGGGTTAGGTTAGGTTATATTACGTTATAGATGAATATAACGATCCCACGGAGACGTAGAGGCCAACTCGCCATGAATGTTTTCAAATATTACCGCCGAGATGTTTGGTTGGGTTAGGTTAGGTTATATTACGTTATAGATGTATGTAAAGTTCCCACGGAGAGGTAGAGGCCAACTCGCCATGAATGTCTTCAAATATTACCGCCGAGATGTTAGATTGGGTTAGGTTAGGTTATATTACGTTATTGATGTATATGAAGATCCCACGGAGACGTAGAGGCCAACAAGCCAGGAATGTCTTCAAATATTACCGCAGAGATGTTAGGTTGGGTTAGGTTCGGTTATATAACGTTATTGATGTATATAAAGGTCCCACGGAGACGTAGAGGCCAACAAGCCAGGAATGGGTTCAAATATTACCGCCGAGATGTTAGATTGGGTTAGGTTAGGTTATATTACGTTATTGATGTATATAAAGATCCCACGGATACGTAGAGGCCAACTCGCCAGGAATGTTGTCAAATATTACCGCCGAGATGTTAGGTTGGGTTAGGTTAGGTTATATTACGTTATAGATGTATATAAAGTTCCCACGGAGACGTAGAGGCCAACTCGCCATGAATGTTTTCAAATATTACCGCCGAGATGTTTGGTTGGGTTTGGTTAGGTTATATTACGTTATAGATGTATGTAAAGTTCCCACGGAGACGTAGAGGCCAACAAGCCAGGAATGTGTTAAAATATTACCGCCGAGATGTTAGGTTGGGTTAGGTTAGGTTATATTACGTTGTAGATGTATATAAAGGTCCCACGGAGACGCAGAGGCCAACAAGGCAGAAATGTCTTCAAATATTACCGCCGAGATGATAGGTTGTGTTATGTTAGGTTATATTTCGTTATTGATGTTTATGAAGGTCAAACGGAGACGTAGAGGCCAACTCGCAAGTAATGTTGTCAAATATTACCGCCGAGATGATAGGTTGGGTTAGGTTAGGTTATATTACGTTATTGATGTATAAAAAGATCCCACGGAGACGGAGAAGCCAACTCGCCAGGAATGTTGTCAAATATTACCGCCGAGATGTTAGGTTGTGTTAGGTTAGGTTATATTACGTTATAGATGTATATAAAGTTCCCACGGAGAGGTAGAGGCCAACTCGCCATGATTGTTTTCAAATATTACCGCCGAGATGTTAGGTTGGGGTAGGTTAGGTTATATTATGTTACAGATGTATATAAAGGTCCCACGGAGACGTAGAGGCCAACAAGCAAGGAATGTGTTCAAATATTACCGCCGAGATGTTAGATTGGGTTAGGTTAGGTTATATTACGTTATTGATGTATATAAAGATCCCACGGAGACGTAGAGGCCAACAAGCCAGGAATGTCCTCAAATATTACCGCCGAGACGTTAGGCTGGGTTAGGTTCGGTTATATAACGTTATTGATGTATATAAAGGTCCCACGGAGACGTAGAGGCCAACAAGCCAGGAATGTGTTCAAATATTACCGCCGATATGTTAGATTGGGTTAGGTTAGGTTATATTACGTTATTGATGTATATAAAGATCCCACGGAGACGTAGAGGCCAACAAGCCAGGAATGTCTTCAAATATTACCGCAGAGATGTTAGGTTGGGTTAGGTTCGGTTATATAACGTTATTGATGTATATAAAGGTCCCACGAATACGTAGAGGCCAACTCGCCATGAATGTGTTCAAATGTTACCGCCGAGATGTTAGGTTGGGTTAGGTTAGGTTATATTACGTTATAGATGTATATAACGATCCCACGGAGACGTAGAGGCCAACTCGCCATGAATGTTTTCAAATATTACCGCCGAGATGTTTGGTTGGGTTAGGTTAGGTTATATTACGTTATAGATGTATGTAAAGTTCCCACGGAGAGGTAGAGGCCAACTCGCCATGAATGTCTTCAAATATTACCGCCGAGATGTTAGATTGGGTTAGGTTAGGTTATATTACGTTATTGATGTATATAAATATGCCACGGAGACGTAGAGGCCAACAAGCCAGGAATGTCTTCAAATATTACCGCAGAGATGTTAGGTTGGGTTAGGTTCTGTTATATAACGTTATTGATGTATATAGAGGTCCCACGGAGTCGTAGAGGCCAACAAGCCAGGAATGTCTTCAAATATTACCGCCGAGATGATAGGTTGTGTTATGTTAGGTTATATTACGTTATTGATGTATATAAATGTACCACGGAGAGGTAGAGGCCAACTCGCCATGAATGTTGTCAAATATTACCGCCGAGATGATAGGTTGGGTTAGGTTAGGTTATATTTCGTTATTGATGTATATGAAGGTCCCACGGAGACGTAGAGGCCAACTCGCCATGAATGTTTTCAGATATTACCGCCGAGATGTTAGGTTGGGTTAGGTTAGGCTATATTACGTTATAGATGTATATGAAGGTCCCACGGAGACGTAGAGGCCAACTCGCCATGAATGTTTCCAAATGTTACCGCGGAGATGTTAGGTTGGGTTAGGTTAGGTTATATTACGTTATTGATGTATATAAAGATCCCACGGAGACGTAGAGGCCAACAAGCCAGGAATGTGTTAAAATATTACCGCAGAGATGTTAGGTTGGGTTAGGTTCGGTTATATTACGTTATTGATGTATATAAAGGTCCCACGGAGACGTAGAGGCCAACAAGCCAGGAATGTGTTCAAATATTACCGCCGAGATGTTAGATTGGGTTAGGTTAGGTTATATTACGTTATTGATGTATATAAAGATCCCACGGATACGTAGAGGCCAACTCGCCAGGAATGTTGTCAAATATTACCGCCGAGATGATAGGTTGGGTTAGGTTCGGTTATATAACGTTATTGATGTATATAAAGGTCCCACGGAGACGTAGAGGAAAACAAGCCAGGAATGTGTTCAAATATTACCGCCGAGATGTTAGATTGGGTTAGGTTAGGTTATATTACGTTATAGATGTATATAAAGGTCCCACGGAGACGTAGAGGCCAACAAGCCAGGAATGTGTTCAAATATTACCTAGGTTGGGTTAGGTTAGATTATATTACGTTATTGATGTATATAAATGTACGACGGAGAGGTAGAGGCCAACTCGCCAGGAATGTTGTGAAATATTACCGCCGAGATGATAGGTTGGGTTAGGTTAGGTTATATTACGTTATTGATGTATATATGTACCACGGAGAGGTAGAGGCCAACTCGCCATGAATGTTTTCAAATATTACCGCCGAGATGTTAGGTTGGGTTAGGTTAGGTTACATTACGTTATAGATGTATATAAAGTTCCCACGGAGAGGTAGAGGCCAACTCGCCATGAATGTTTTCAAATATTACCGCCGAGATGTTAGGTTGGGGTAGGTTAGGTTATATTACGTTACAGATGTATATAAAGGTCCCACGGAGACGTAGAGGCCAACAAGCAAGGAATGTGTTCAAATATTACCGCCGAGATGTTAGGTTGGGTTAGGTTAGGTTATATTACGTTATAGATGTATATAAAGTTCCCACGGAGACGTAGAGGCCAACAAGCCAGGAATGTGTTCAAATATTACCGCCGAGATGTTAGATTGGGTTAGGTTAGGTTATATTACGTTATTGATGTATATAAAGATCCCACGGATACGTAGAGGCCAACCCGCCAGGAATGTTGTCAAATATTACCGCCGAGATGATAGGTTGGGTTAGGTTAGGTTATATTACGTTATTGATATATATAAATGTACCACGGAGTGGTAGAGGCCAACTCGCCATGAATGTTTTCAAATATTACCGCCGAGATGTTAGGTTGGGTTAGGTTAGGTTATATTACGTTATAGATGTATATAAAGTTCCCACGGAGAGGTAGAGGCCAACTCGCCATGAATGTTTTCAAATATTACCGCCGAGATGTTAGGTTGGGGTAGGTTGGGTTATATTACGTTACAGATGTATATAAAGGTCCCACGGAGACGTAGAGGCCAACAAGCCAGGAATGTGTTCAAATATTACCGCCGATATGTTAGATTGGGTTAGGTTAGGTTATATTACGTTATAGATGTATATAAAGTTCCCACGGAGACGTAGAGGCCAACAAGCCAGGAATGTGTTCAAATATTACCGCCGAGATGTTAGATTGGGGCAGGTTAGGTTATATTACGTTATTGATGTATATAAAGATCCCACGGAGACGTAGAGGCCAACAAGCCAGGAATGTCTTCAAATATTACCGCAGAGATGTTAGGTTGGGTTATGTTCGCTTATATAACGTTATTGATGTATATAAAGGTCCCACGGAGACGTAGAGGCCAACAAGCCAGGAATGTGTTCAAATATTACCGCCGAGATGTTAGATTGGATTAGGTTAGGTTATATTATGTTATTGATGTATATAAAGATCCCACGGAGACGTAGAGGCCAACTCGCCAGGAATGTTGTCAAATATTACCGCCGAGATGATAGGTTGGGTTAGGTTAGGTTATATTACGTTACTGATGTATATAAATGTACCACGGAGAGGTAGAGGCCAACTCGACATGAATGTTTTCAAATATTACCGCCGAGATGTTAGGTTGGGTTAGGTTAGGTTATATTACGTTATAGATGTATATAAAGGTCCCACGGAGACGCAGAGGCCAACAAGCCAGAAATGTCTTCAAATATTACCGCCGAGATGATAGGTTGTGTTATGTTAGGTTATATTTCGTTATTGATGTTTATGAAGGTCAAACGGAGACGTAGAGGCCAACTCGCAAGTAATGTTGTCAAATATTACCGCCGAGATGATAGGTTGGGTTAGGTTAGGTTATATTTCGTTATTGATGTATATGAAGGTCCCACGGAGACGTAGAGGCCAACTCGCCATGAATGTTTTCAGATATTACCGCCGAGATGTTAGGTTGGGTTAGGTTAGGTTATATTACGTTATAGATGTATATAAAGGTCCCACGGAGACGTAGAGGCGAACAAGCAAGGAATGTGTTCAAATATTACCGCCGAGATGTTAGATTGGGTTAGGTTAGGTTATATTACGTTATTGATGTATATAAAGATCCCACGGAGACGTAGAGGCCAACAAGCCAGGAATGTCTTCAAATATTACCGCCGAGACGTTAGGCTGGGTTAGGTTCGGTTATATAACGTTATTGATGTATATAAAGGTCCCACGGAGACGTAGAGGCCAACAAGCCAGGAATGTGTTCAAATATTACCGCCGAGATGTTCGATTGGGTTAGGTTAGGTTATATTACGTTATTGATGTATATAAAAATACCACGGAGACGTAGAGGCCAACTCGCCAGGAATGTTGTCAAATATTACCGCCGAGATGATAGGTTGGGTTAGGTTAGGTTATATTACGTTATTGATGTATATAAATGTACCACGGAGACGTAGAGGAAAACAAGCCAGGAATGTGTTCAAATATTACCGCCGAGATGTTAGATTGGGTTAGGTTAGGTTATATTACGTTATTGATGTATATAAATATCCCACGGAGACGTAGAGGCCAACAAGCCAGGAATGTCTTCAAATATTACCGCAGAGATGTTAGGTTGGGTCAGGTTCTGTTATATAACGTTATTGATGTATATAGAGGTCCCACGGAGACGTAGAGGCCAACAAGCCAGGAATGTGTTCAAATATTACCGCCGAGATGTTAGATTGGGTTAGGTTAGGTTATATTACGTTATTGATGTATATAAAGATCCCACGGATACGTAGAGGCCAACTCGCCAGGAATGTTGTCAAATATTACCGCCGAGATGTTAGGTTGGGTTAGGTTAGGTTATATTACGTTATAGATGTATATAAAGTTCCCACGGAGACGTAGAGGCCAACTCGCCATGAATGTTTTCAAATATTACCGCCGAGATCTTTGGTTGGGTTTGGTTAGGTTATATTACGTTATAGATGTATGTAAAGTTCCCACGGAGAGGTAGAGGCCAACTCGCCATGAATGTTGTCAAATATTACCGCCGAGATGATAGGTTGGGTTAGGTTAGGTTATATTTCGTTATTGATGTATATGAAGGTCCCACGGAGACGTAGAGGCCAACTCGCCATGAATGTTTTCAGATATTACCGCCGAGATGTTAGGTTGGGTTAGGTTAGGTTATATTACGTTATAGATGTATATGAAGGTCCCACGGAGACGTAGAGGCCAACTCGCCATGAATGTTTCCAAATATTACCGCGGAGATGTTAGGTTGGGTTAGGTTAGGTTATATTACGTTACAGATGTATATAAAGGTCCCACGGAGACGGAGAAGCCAACACGCCAGGAATGTGATCAAATATTACCGCCGAGATGTTAGGTTGGGTTAGGTTAGGTTATATTACGTTATTGATGTATATAAATATCCCACGGAGACGTAGAGGCCAACAAGCCAGGAATGTGTTCAAATGTTACCGCCGAGATGTTAGGTTGGGTTAGGTTAGGTTATATTACGTTATAGATGTATATAACGATCCCACGGAGACGTAGAGGCCAACTCGCCATGAGTGTTTTCAAATATTACCGCCGAGATGTTAGGTTGGGTTAGGTTAGGTTATATTACGTTATAGATGTATGTAAAGTTCCCACGGAGAGGTAGAGGCCAACTCGCCATGAATGTTTTCAAATATTACCGCCGAGATGTTAGATTGGGTTAGGTTAGGTTATATTACGTTATTGATGTATATAAAGATCCCACGGAGACGTAGAGGCCAGCAAGACAGGAATGTGTTTAAATATTACCGCCGATATGTTACGTTGGGTTAGGTTAGGTTATATTGCGTTATAGATGTATATAAAGTTCCCACGGAGACGTAGAGGCCAACAAGCCAGGAATGTGTTCAAATATTACCGCCGAGATGTTAGATTGGGTTAGGTTAGGTTATATTACGTTATTGATGTATATAAAGATCCCACGGAGACGTAGAGGCCAACAAGACAGGAATGTGTTTAAATATTACCGCCGAGATGTTAGGTTGGGTCAGGTTAGGTTATATTGCGTTACAGATGTATATAAAGTTACCACGGAGACGTAGAGGCCAACAAGCCAGGAATGTCTTCAAATATTACCGCCGAGATGTTAGGTTGGGTTAGGTTAGGTTATATTGCGTTATAGATGTATATATAGTTCCCACGGAGACGTAGAGGCCAACAAGCCAGGAATGTGTTCAAATATTACCGCCGAGATGTTAGATTGGGTTAGGTTAGGTTATATTACGTTATTCATGTATATAAAGATCCCACGGAGACGTAGAGGCCAACAAGCCAGGAATGTGTTCAAATATTACCGCCGAGATGTTAGATTGGGTTAGGTTAGGTTATATTACGTTATTGATGTATATAAAGATACCACGGAGACGTAGAGGCCAACTCGCCAGGAATGTTGTCAAATATTACCGCCGAGATGTTAGATTGGGTTAGGTTAGGTTATATTACGTTATAGATGTATATAAAGTTCCCACGGAGACGTAGAGGCCAACTCGCCATGAATGTTTTCAAATATTACCGCCGAGATGTTTGGTTGGGTTTGGTTAGGTTATATTACGTTATAGATGTATGTAAAGTTCCCACGGAGAGGTAGAGGCCAACTCGCCATGAATGTTGTCAAATATTACCGCCGAGATAATAGGTTGGGTTAGGTTAGGTTATATTTCGTTATTGATGTATATGAAGGTCCCACGGAGACGTAGAGGCCAACTCGCCATGAATGTTTTCAGATATTACCGCCGAGATGTTAGGTTGGGTTAGGTTAGGTTATATTACGTTATAGATGTATATGAAGGTCCCACGGAGACGTAGAGGCCAACTCGCCATGAATGTTTCCAAATATTACCGCGGAGATGTTAGGTTGGGTTAGGTTAGGTTATATTACGTTATTGATGTATATAAAGATCCCACGGAGACGTAGAGGCCAACAAGCCAGGAATGTGTTAAAATATTACCGCCGAGATGTTAGATTGGGTTAGGTTAGGTTATATTACGTTATTGATGTATAAAAAGATCCCACGGAGACGGAGAAGCCAACAAGCCAGGAATGTCTTCAAATATTACCGCAGAGATGTTAGGTTGGGTTAGGTTCTGTTATATAACGTTATTGATGTATATAAAGGTCCCACGGAGACGTAGAGGCCAACTCGCCAGGTATGTTTTCTAATATTACCGCCGAGATGTTAGGTTGGGTTAGATTAGGTTATATTACGTTATTGATGTATAAAAAGATCCCACGGAGACGGAGAAGCCAACTCGCCAGGAATGTTGTCAAATATTACCGCCGCGATGTTAGGTTGTGTTAGGTTAGGTTATATTACGTTATAGATGTATATAAAGTTCCCACGGAGAGGTAGAGGCCAACACGCCATGAATGTTTTCAAATATTACCGCCGAGATGTTAGGTTGGGGTAGGTTAGGTTATATTACGTTACAGATGTATATAAAGGTCCCACGGAGACGTAGAGGCCAACAAGCAAGGAATGTGTTCAAATATTACCGCCGAGATGTTAGGTTGGGTTAGGTTAGGTTATATTACGTTATAGATGTATATAAAGTTCCCACGGAGACGTAGAGGCCAACAAGCCAGGAATGTGTTCAAATATTACCGCCGAGATGTTAGATTGGGTTAGGTTAGGTTATATTACGTTATTGATGTATATAAAGATCCCACGGAGACGTAGAGGCCAACAAGCCAGGAATGTCTTCAAATATTACCGCCGAGACGTTAGGCTGGGTTAGGTTCGGTTATATAACGTTATTGATGTATATAAAGGTCCCACGGAGACGTAGAGGCCAACAAGCCAGGAATGTGTTCAAATATTACCGCCGATATGTTAGATTGGGTTAGGTTAGGTTATATTACGTTATTGATGTATATAAAGATCCCACGGAGACGTAGAGGCCAACAAGCCAGGAATGTCTTCAAATATTACCGCAGAGATGTTAGGTTGGGTTAGGTTCGGTTATATAACGTTATTGATGTATATAAAGGTCCCACGGAGACGTAGAGGAAAACAAGCCAGGAATGTGTTCAAATATTACCGCCGAGATGTTAGATTGGGTTAGGTTAGGTTATATTACGTTATTGATGTATATAAATATCCCACGGAGACGTAGAGGCCAACAAGCCAGGAATGTCTTCAAATATTACCGCAGAGATGTTAGGTTGGGTTAGGTTCTGTTATATAACGTTATTGATGTATATAGAGGTCCCACGGAGACGTAGAGGCCAACAAGCCAGGAATGTGTTCAAATATTACCGCCGAGATGTTAGATTGGGTTAGGATAGGTTATATTACGTTGTTGATGTATATAAAGATCCCACGGATACGTAGAGGCCAACTCGCCAGGAATGTTGACAAATATTACCGCCGAGATGTTAGGTTGGGTTAGGTTAGGTTATATTACGTTATAGATGTATATAAAGTTCCCACAGAGACGTAGAGGCCAACTCGCCAGGTATGTTTTCTAATATTACCGCCGAGATGTTAGGTTGGGTTAGGTTAGGTTATATTACGTTACAGATGTATATAAAGTTCCCACGGAGAGGTAGAGGCGAACTCGCCATGAATGTTTTCAAATATTACCGCCGAGATGTTAGGTTGGGGTAGGTTAGGTTATATTACGTTACAGATGTATATAAAGGTCCCACGGAGACGTAGAGGCCAACAAGCAAGGAATGTGTTCAAATATTACCGCCGAGATGTTAGGTTGGGTTAGGTTAGGTTATATTACGTTATAGATGTATATAAAGTTCCCACGGAGACGTAGAGGCCAACAAGCCAGGAATGTTTTCTAATATTACCGCCGAGATGTTAGGTTGGGTTAGGTTAGGTTATATTACGTTATAGATGTATGTAAAGTTCCCACGGAGAGGTAGAGGCCAACTCGCCATGAATGTTGTCAAATATTACCGCCGAGGTGATAGGTTGGGTTAGGTTAGGTTATATTACGTTATTGATGTATAAAAAGATCCCACGGAGACGGAGAAGCCAACGCGCCAGGAATGTTGTCAAATATTACCGCCGAGATGTTAGGTTGTGTTAGGTTAGGTTATATTACGTTATTGATGTATATAAATATCCCACGGAGACGTAGAGGCCAACAAGCCAGGAATGTGTTCAAATGTTACCGCCGAGATGTTAGGTTGGGTTAGGTTAGGTTATATTACGTTATAGATGTATATAACGATCCCACGGAGACGTAGAGGCCAACTCGCCATGAATGTTTTCAAATATTACCGCCGAGATGTTAGGTTGGGTTAGGTTAGGTTATATTACGTTATAGATGTATGTAAAGTTCCCACGGAGAGGTAGAGGCCAACTCGCCATGAATGTTTTCAAATATTACCGCCGAGATGTTAGATTGGGTTAGGTTAGGTTATATTACGTTATTGATGTATATAAAGATCCCACGGAGACGTAGAGGCCAACAAGACAGGAATGTGTTTAAATATTACCGCCGATATGTTACGTTGGGTTAGGTTAGGTTATATTGCGTTATAGATGTATATAAAGTTCCCATGGAGACGTAGAGGCCAACAAGCCAGGAATGTGTTCAAATATTACCGCCGAGATGTTAGATTGGGTTAGGTTAGGTTATATTACGTTATTGATGTATATAAAGATCCCACGGAGACGTAGAGGCCAACAAGACAGGAATGTGTTTAAATATTACCGCCGAGATATTAGGTTGGGTCAGGTTAGGTTATATTGCGTTATAGATGTATATAAAGTTCCCACGGAGACGTAGAGGCCAACAAGCCAGGAATGTCTTCAAATATTACCGCCGAGATGTTAGGTTGGGTTAGGTTAGGTTATATTGCGTTATAGATGTATATATAGTTCCCACGGAGACGTAGAGGCCAACAAGCAAGGAATGTGTTCAAATATTACCGCCGAGATGTTAGGTTGGGTTAGGTTAGGTTATATTACGTTATAGATGTATATAAAGTTCCCACGGAGACGTAGAGGCCAACAAGCCAGGAATGTGTTCAAATATTACCGCCGAGATGTTAGATTGGGTTAGGTTAGGTTATATTACGTTATTGATGTATATAAAGATCCCACGGAGACGTAGAGGCCAACAAGCCAGGAATGTCTTCAAATATTACCGCCGAGACGTTAGGCTGGGTTAGGTTCGGTTATATAACGTTATTGATGTATATAAAGGTCCCACGGAGACGTAGAGGCCAACAAGCCAGGAATGTGTTCAAATATAACCGCCGATATGTTAGATTGGGTTAGGTTAGGTTATATTACGTTATTGATGTATATAAAGATCCCACGGAGACGTAGAGGCCAACAAGCCAGGAATGTCTTCAAATATTACCGCAGAGATGTTAGGTTGGGTTAGGTTCGGTTATATAACGTTATTGATGTATATAAAGGTCCCACGGAGACGTAGAGGAAAACAAGCCAGGAATGTGTTCAAATATTACCGCCGAGATGTTAGATTGGGTTAGGTTAGGTTATATTACGTTATTGATGTATATAAATATCCCACGGAGACGTAGAGGCCAACAAGCCAGGAATGTCTTCAAATATTACCGCAGAGATGTTAGGTTGGGTTAGGTTCTGTTATATAACGTTATTGATGTATATAGAGGTCCCACGGAGACGTAGAGGCCAACAAGCCAGGAATGTGTTCAAATATTACCGCCGAGATGTTAGATTGGGTTAGGATAGGTTATATTACGTTGTTGATGTATATAAAGATCCCACGGATACGTAGAGGCCAACTCGCCAGGAATGTTGACAAATATTACCGCCGAGATGTTAGGTTGGGTTAGGTTAGGTTATATTACGTTATAGATGTATATAAAGTTCCCACAGAGACGTAGAGGCCAACTCGCCAGGTATGTTTTCTAATATTACCGCCGAGATGTTAGGTTGGGTTAGGTTAGGTTATATTACGTTACAGATGTATATAAAGTTCCCACGGAGAGGTAGAGGCGAACTCGCCATGAATGTTTTCAAATATTACCGCCGAGATGTTAGGTTGGGGTAGGTTAGGTTATATTACGTTACAGATGTATATAAAGGTCCCACGGAGACGTAGAGGCCAACAAGCAAGGAATGTGTTCAAATATTACCGCCGAGATGTTAGGTTGGGTTAGGTTAGGTTATATTACGTTATAGATGTATATAAAGTTCCCACGGAGACGTAGAGGCCAACTCGCCAGTAATGTTGTCAAATATTACCGCCGAGATGATAGGTTGGGTTAGGTTAGGTTATATTTCGTTATTGATGTATATGAAGGTCCCACGGAGACGTAGAGGCCAACTCGCCATGAATGTTTTCAGATATTACCGCCGAGATGATAGGTTGGGTTAGGTTAGGTTATATTACGTTATTGATGTATAAAAAGATCCCACGGAGACGGAGAAGCCAACGCGCCAGGAATGTTGTCAAATATTACCGCCGAGATGTTAGGTTGTGTTAGGTTAGGTTATATTACGTTATTGATGTATATAAATATCCCACGGAGACGTAGAGGCCAACAAGCCAGGAATGTGTTCAAATGTTACCGCCGAGATGTTAGGTTGGGTTAGGTTAGGTTATATTACGTTATAGATGTATATAACGATCCCACGGAGACGTAGAGGCCAACTCGCCATGAATGTTTTCAAATATTACCGCCGAGATGTTAGGTTGGGTTAGGTTAGGTTATATTACGTTATAGATGTATGTAAAGTTCCCACGGAGAGGTAGAGGCCAACTCGCAATGAATGTTTTCAAATATTACCGCCGAGATGTTAGATTGGGTTAGGTTAGGTTATATTACGTTATTGATGTATATAAAGATCCCACGGAGACGTAGAGGCCAACAAGCAAGGAATGTGTTCAAATATTACCGCCGAGATGTTAGGTTGGGTTAGGTTAGGTTATATTACGTTATAGATGTATATAAAGTTCCCACGGAGACGTAGAGGCCAACAAGCCAGGAATGTTTTCTAATATTACCGCCGAGATGTTAGGTTGGGTTAGGTTAGGTTATATTACGTTATAGATGTATGTAAAGTTCCCACGGAGAGGTAGAGGCCAACTCGCCATGAATGTTGTCAAATATTACCGCCGAGATGATAGGTTGGGTTAGGTTAGGTTATATTACGTTATTGATGTATAAAAAGATCCCACGGAGACGGAGAAGCCAACGCGCCAGGAATGTTGTCAAATATTACCGCCGAGATGTTAGGTTGTGTTAGGTTAGGTTATATTACGTTATTGATGTATATAAATATCCCACGGAGACGTAGAGGCCAACAAGCCAGGAATGTGTTCAAATGTTACCGCCGAGATGTTAGGTTGGGTTAGGTTAGGTTATATTACGTTATAGATGTATATAACGATCCCACGGAGACGTAGAGGCCAACTCGCCATGAATGTTTTCAAATATTACCGCCGAGATGTTAGGTTGGGTTAGGTTAGGTTATATTACGTTATAGATGTATGTAAAGTTCCCACGGAGAGGTAGAGGCCAACTCGCCATGAATGTTTTCAAATATTACCGCCGAGATGTTAGATTGGGTTAGGTTAGGTTATATTACGTTATTGATGTATATAAAGATCCCACGGAGACGTAGAGGCCAACAAGACAGGAATGTGTTTAAATATTACCGCCGATATGTTACGTTGGGTTAGGTTAGGTTATATTGCGTTATAGATGTATATAAAGTTCCCATGGAGACGTAGAGGCCAACAAGCCAGGAATGTGTTCAAATATTACCGCCGAGATGTTAGATTGGGTTAGGTTAGGTTATATTACGTTATTGATGTATATAAAGATCCCACGGAGACGTAGAGGCCAACAAGACAGGAATGTGTTTAAATATTACCGCCGAGATATTAGGTTGGGTCAGGTTAGGTTATATTGCGTTATAGATGTATATAAAGTTCCCACGGAGACGTAGAGGCCAACAAGCCAGGAATGTCTTCAAATATTACCGCCGAGATGTTAGGTTGGGTTAGGTTAGGTTATATTGCGTTATAGATGTATATATAGTTCCCACGGAGACGTAGAGGCCAACAAGCAAGGAATGTGTTCAAATATTACCGCCGAGATGTTAGGTTGGGTTAGGTTAGGTTATATTACGTTATAGATGTATATAAAGTTCCCACGGAGACGTAGAGGCCAACAAGCCAGGAATGTGTTCAAATATTACCGCCGAGATGTTAGATTGGGTTAGGTTAGGTTATATTACGTTATTGATGTATATAAAGATCCCACGGAGACGTAGAGGCCAACAAGCCAGGAATGTCTTCAAATATTACCGCCGAGACGTTAGGCTGGGTTAGGTTCGGTTATATAACGTTATTGATGTATATAAAGGTCCCACGGAGACGTAGAGGCCAACAAGCCAGGAATGTGTTCAAATATAACCGCCGATATGTTAGATTGGGTTAGGTTAGGTTATATTACGTTATTGATGTATATAAAGATCCCACGGAGACGTAGAGGCCAACAAGCCAGGAATGTCTTCAAATATTACCGCAGAGATGTTAGGTTGGGTTAGGTTCGGTTATATAACGTTATTGATGTATATAAAGGTCCCACGGAGACGTAGAGGAAAACAAGCCAGGAATGTGTTCAAATATTACCGCCGAGATGTTAGATTGGGTTAGGTTAGGTTATATTACGTTATTGATGTATATAAATATCCCACGGAGACGTAGAGGCCAACAAGCCAGGAATGTCTTCAAATATTACCGCAGAGATGTTAGGTTGGGTTAGGTTCTGTTATATAACGTTATTGATGTATATAGAGGTCCCACGGAGACGTAGAGGCCAACAAGCCAGGAATGTGTTCAAATATTACCGCCGAGATGTTAGATTGGGTTAGGATAGGTTATATTACGTTGTTGATGTATATAAAGATCCCACGGATACGTAGAGGCCAACTCGCCAGGAATGTTGACAAATATTACCGCCGAGATGTTAGGTTGGGTTAGGTTAGGTTATATTACGTTATAGATGTATATAAAGTTCCCACAGAGACGTAGAGGCCAACTCGCCAGGTATGTTTTCTAATATTACCGCCGAGATGTTAGGTTGGGTTAGGTTAGGTTATATTACGTTACAGATGTATATAAAGTTCCCACGGAGAGGTAGAGGCGAACTCGCCATGAATGTTTTCAAATATTACCGCCGAGATGTTAGGTTGGGGTAGGTTAGGTTATATTACGTTACAGATGTATATAAAGGTCCCACGGAGACGTAGAGGCCAACAAGCAAGGAATGTGTTCAAATATTACCGCCGAGATGTTAGGTTGGGTTAGGTTAGGTTATATTACGTTATAGATGTATATAAAGTTCCCACGGAGACGTAGAGGCCAACTCGCCAGTAATGTTGTCAAATATTACCGCCGAGATGATAGGTTGGGTTAGGTTAGGTTATATTTCGTTATTGATGTATATGAAGGTCCCACGGAGACGTAGAGGCCAACTCGCCATGAATGTTTTCAGATATTACCGCCGAGATGATAGGTTGGGTTAGGTTAGGTTATATTACGTTATTGATGTATAAAAAGATCCCACGGAGACGGAGAAGCCAACGCGCCAGGAATGTTGTCAAATATTACCGCCGAGATGTTAGGTTGTGTTAGGTTAGGTTATATTACGTTATTGATGTATATAAATATCCCACGGAGACGTAGAGGCCAACAAGCCAGGAATGTGTTCAAATGTTACCGCCGAGATGTTAGGTTGGGTTAGGTTAGGTTATATTACGTTATAGATGTATATAACGATCCCACGGAGACGTAGAGGCCAACTCGCCATGAATGTTTTCAAATATTACCGCCGAGATGTTAGGTTGGGTTAGGTTAGGTTATATTACGTTATAGATGTATGTAAAGTTCCCACGGAGAGGTAGAGGCCAACTCGCAATGAATGTTTTCAAATATTACCGCCGAGATGTTAGATTGGGTTAGGTTAGGTTATATTACGTTATTGATGTATATAAAGATCCCACGGAGACGTAGAGGCCAACAAGACAGGAATGTGTTTAAATATTACCGCCGATATGTTACGTTGGGTTAGGTTAGGTTATATTGCGTTATAGATGTATATAAAGTTCCCACGGAGACGTAGAGGCCAACAAGCCAGGAATGTGTTCAAATATTACCGCCGAGATGTTAGATTGGGTTAGGTTAGGTTATATTACGTTATTGATGTATATAAAGATCCCACGGAGACGTAGAGGCCAACAAGACAGGAATGTGTTTAAATATTACCGCCGAGATATTAGGTTGGGTCAGGTTAGGTTATATTGCGTTATAGATGTATATAATGTTCCCACGGAGACGTAGAGGCCAACAAGCCAGGAATGTCTTCAAATATTACCGCCGAGATGTTAGGTTGGGTTAGGTTAGGTTATATTGCGTTATAGATGTATATATAGTTCCCACGGAGACGTAGAAGCCAACAAGCCAGGAATGTGTTCAAATATTACCGCCGAGATGTTAGATTGGGTTAGGTTAGGTTATATTACGTTATTCATGTATATAAAGATCCCACGGAGACGTAGAGGCCAACAAGCCAGGAATGTGTTCAAATATTACCGCCGAGATGTTAGATTGGGTTAGGTTAGGTTATATTACGTTATTGATGTATATAAAGATACCACGGAGACGTAGAGGCCAACTCGCCAGGAATGTTGTCAAATATTACCGCCGAGATGATAGGTTGGGTTAGGTTAGGTTATATTACGTTATTGATGTACATAAATGTACCACGGAGAGGTAGAGGCCAACTCGCCATGAATGTTTTCAAATATTACCGCCGAGATGTTAGGTCGGGTCAGGTTAGGTTATATTACGTTATTGATGTATAAAAAGATCCCACGGAGACGGAGAAGCCAACGCGCCAGGAATGTTGTCAAATATTACCGCCGAGATGTTAGGTTGTGTTAGGTTAGGTTATATTACGTTATTGATGTATATAAATATCCCACGGAGACGTAGAGGCCAACAAGCCAGGAATGTGTTCAAATGTTACCGCCGAGATGTTAGGTTGGGTTAGGTTAGGTTATATTACGTTATAGATGTATATAACGATCCCACGGAGACGTAGAGGCCAACTCGCCATGAATGTTTTCAAATATTACCGCCGAGATGTTAGGTTGGGTTAGGTTAGGTTATATTACGTTATAGATGTATGTAAAGTTCCCACGGAGAGGTAGAGGCCAACTCGCAATGAATGTTTTCAAATATTACCGCCGAGATGTTAGATTGGGTTAGGTTAGGTTATATTACGTTATTGATGTATATAAAGATCCCACGGAGACGTAGAGGCCAACAAGCAAGGAATGTGTTCAAATATTACCGCCGAGATGTTAGGTTGGGTTAGGTTAGGTTATATTACGTTATAGATGTATATAAAGTTCCCACGGAGACGTAGAGGCCAACAAGCCAGGAATGTTTTCTAAT
Source organism: Xylocopa violacea (assembly GCA_963969225.1). Lineage (NCBI taxonomy): Eukaryota > Metazoa > Arthropoda > Insecta > Hymenoptera > Apidae > Xylocopa > Xylocopa violacea. The sequence continues at coordinate 1,421,596 of CAXAJV010000487.1, forward strand.
ATTACCGCCGAGATGTTAGGTTGGGTTAGGTTAGGTTATATTACGTTATAGATGTATGTAAAGTTCCCACGGAGAGGTAGAGGCCAACTCGCCATGAATGTTGTCAAATATTACCGCCGAGATGATAGGTTGGGTTAGGTTAGGTTATATTACGTTATTGATGTATAAAAAGATCCCACGGAGACGGAGAAGCCAACGCGCCAGGAATGTTGTCAAATATTACCGCCGAGATGTTAGGTTGTGTTAGGTTAGGTTATATTACGTTATTGATGTATATAAATATCCCACGGAGACGTAGAGGCCAACAAGCCAGGAATGTGTTCAAATGTTACCGCCGAGATGTTAGGTTGGGTTAGGTTAGGTTATATTACGTTATAGATGTATGTAAAGTTCCCACGGAGAGGTAGAGGCCAACTCGCCATGAATGTTTTCAAATATTACCGCCGAGATGTTAGATTGGGTTAGGTTAGGTTATATTACGTTATTGATGTATATAAAGATCCCACGGAGACGTAGAGGCCAACAAGACAGGAATGTGTTTAAATATTACCGCCGATATGTTACGTTGGGTTAGGTTAGGTTATATTGCGTTATAGATGTATATAAAGTTCCCATGGAGACGTAGAGGCCAACAAGCCAGGAATGTGTTCAAATATTACCGCCGAGATGTTAGATTGGGTTAGGTTAGGTTATATTACGTTATTGATGTATATATAGTTCCCACGGAGACGTAGAGGCCAACAAGCAAGGAATGTGTTCAAATATTACCGCCGAGATGTTAGGTTGGGTTAGGTTAGGTTATATTACGTTATAGATGTATATAAAGTTCCCACGGAGACGTAGAGGCCAACAAGCCAGGAATGTGTTCAAATATTACCGCCGAGATGTTAGATTGGGTTAGGTTAGGTTATATTACGTTATTGATGTATATAAAGATCCCACGGAGACGTAGAGGCCAACAAGCCAGGAATGTCTTCAAATATTACCGCCGAGACGTTAGGCTGGGTTAGGTTCGGTTATATAACGTTATTGATGTATATAAAGGTCCCACGGAGACGTAGAGGCCAACAAGCCAGGAATGTGTTCAAATATAACCGCCGATATGTTAGATTGGGTTAGGTTAGGTTATATTACGTTATTGATGTATATAAAGATCCCACGGAGACGTAGAGGCCAACAAGCCAGGAATGTCTTCAAATATTACCGCAGAGATGTTAGGTTGGGTTAGGTTCGGTTATATAACGTTATTGATGTATATAAAGGTCCCACGGAGACGTAGAGGAAAACAAGCCAGGAATGTGTTCAAATATTACCGCCGAGATGTTAGATTGGGTTAGGTTAGGTTATATTACGTTATTGATGTATATAAATATCCCACGGAGACGTAGAGGCCAACAAGCCAGGAATGTCTTCAAATATTACCGCAGAGATGTTAGGTTGGGTTAGGTTCTGTTATATAACGTTATTGATGTATATAGAGGTCCCACGGAGACGTAGAGGCCAACAAGCCAGGAATGTGTTCAAATATTACCGCCGAGATGTTAGATTGGGTTAGGATAGGTTATATTACGTTGTTGATGTATATAAAGATCCCACGGATACGTAGAGGCCAACTCGCCAGGAATGTTGACAAATATTACCGCCGAGATGTTAGGTTGGGTTAGGTTAGGTTATATTACGTTATAGATGTATATAAAGTTCCCACAGAGACGTAGAGGCCAACTCGCCAGGTATGTTTTCTAATATTACCGCCGAGATGTTAGGTTGGGTTAGGTTAGGTTATATTACGTTACAGATGTATATAAAGTTCCCACGGAGAGGTAGAGGCGAACTCGCCATGAATGTTTTCAAATATTACCGCCGAGATGTTAGGTTGGGGTAGGTTAGGTTATATTACGTTACAGATGTATATAAAGGTCCCACGGAGACGTAGAGGCCAACAAGCAAGGAATGTGTTCAAATATTACCGCCGAGATGTTAGGTTGGGTTAGGTTAGGTTATATTACGTTATAGATGTATATAAAGTTCCCACGGAGACGTAGAGGCCAACTCGCCAGTAATGTTGTCAAATATTACCGCCGAGATGATAGGTTGGGTTAGGTTAGGTTATATTTCGTTATTGATGTATATGAAGGTCCCACGGAGACGTAGAGGCCAACTCGCCATGAATGTTTTCAGATATTACCGCCGAGATGATAGGTTGGGTTAGGTTAGGTTATATTACGTTATTGATGTATAAAAAGATCCCACGGAGACGGAGAAGCCAACGCGCCAGGAATGTTGTCAAATATTACCGCCGAGATGTTAGGTTGTGTTAGGTTAGGTTATATTACGTTATTGATGTATATAAATATCCCACGGAGACGTAGAGGCCAACAAGCCAGGAATGTGTTCAAATGTTACCGCCGAGATGTTAGGTTGGGTTAGGTTAGGTTATATTACGTTATAGATGTATATAACGATCCCACGGAGACGTAGAGGCCAACTCGCCATGAATGTTTTCAAATATTACCGCCGAGATGTTAGGTTGGGTTAGGTTAGGTTATATTACGTTATAGATGTATGTAAAGTTCCCACGGAGAGGTAGAGGCCAACTCGCAATGAATGTTTTCAAATATTACCGCCGAGATGTTAGATTGGGTTAGGTTAGGTTATATTACGTTATTGATGTATATAAAGATCCCACGGAGACGTAGAGGCCAACAAGACAGGAATGTGTTTAAATATTACCGCCGATATGTTACGTTGGGTTAGGTTAGGTTATATTGCGTTATAGATGTATATAAAGTTCCCACGGAGACGTAGAGGCCAACAAGCCAGGAATGTGTTCAAATATTACCGCCGAGATGTTAGATTGGGTTAGGTTAGGTTATATTACGTTATTGATGTATATAAAGATCCCACGGAGACGTAGAGGCCAACAAGACAGGAATGTGTTTAAATATTACCGCCGAGATATTAGGTTGGGTCAGGTTAGGTTATATTGCGTTATAGATGTATATAATGTTCCCACGGAGACGTAGAGGCCAACAAGCCAGGAATGTCTTCAAATATTACCGCCGAGATGTTAGGTTGGGTTAGGTTAGGTTATATTGCGTTATAGATGTATATATAGTTCCCACGGAGACGTAGAAGCCAACAAGCCAGGAATGTGTTCAAATATTACCGCCGAGATGTTAGATTGGGTTAGGTTAGGTTATATTACGTTATTCATGTATATAAAGATCCCACGGAGACGTAGAGGCCAACAAGCCAGGAATGTGTTCAAATATTACCGCCGAGATGTTAGATTGGGTTAGGTTAGGTTATATTACGTTATTGATGTATATAAAGATACCACGGAGACGTAGAGGCCAACTCGCCAGGAATGTTGTCAAATATTACCGCCGAGATGATAGGTTGGGTTAGGTTAGGTTATATTACGTTATTGATGTACATAAATGTACCACGGAGAGGTAGAGGCCAACTCGCCATGAATGTTTTCAAATATTACCGCCGAGATGTTAGGTCGGGTCAGGTTAGGTTATACTGCGTTATAGATGTATATAAATGTACCACGGAGAGGTAGAGGCCAACTCGCCATGAATGTTTTCAAAAATTACCGCCGAGATGTTAGGTTGGGTTAGGTTAGGTTATATTACGTTATAGATGTATATAAAGGCCCCACGGAGACGCAGAGGCCAACAAGCCAGGAATGTCTTCAAATATTACCGCCGAGATGATAGGTTGTGTTATGTTAGGTTATATTTCGTTATTGATGTTTATGAAGGTCAAACGGAGACGTAGAGGCCAACTCGCCAGTAATGTTGTCAAATATTACCGCCGAGATGATAGGTTGGGTTAGGTTAGGTTATATTTCGTTATTGATGTATATGAAGGTCCCACGGAGACGTAGAGGCCAACTCGCCATGAATGTTTTCAGATATTACCGCCGAGATGTTAGGTTGGGTTAGGTTAGGTTATATTACGTTATAGATGTATATGAAGGTCCCACGGAGACGTAGAGGCCAACTCGCCATGAATGTTTTCAAATATTACCGCGGAGATGTTAGGTTGGGTTAGGTTAGGTTATATTACGTTATAGATGTATATAAAGGTCCCACGGAGACGTAGAGGCCAACAAGCCAGGAATGTGTTCAAATATTACCGCCGAGATGTTAGGTTGGATTAGGTTAGGTCATATTACGTTATAGATGTATGTAAAGTTCCCACGGATGGGTAGAGGCCAACTCGCCATGAATGTTTTCAAATATTACCGCCGAGATGTTAGATTGGGTTAGGTTAGGTTATATTACGTTATTGATGTATATAAAGATCCCACGGAGACGTAGAGGCCAACAAGACAGGAATGTGTTTAAATATTACCGCCGAGATGTTAGGTTGGGTTAGGTTATGTTATATTGCGTTATAGATGTATATAAAGTTCCCACGGAGAGGTAGAGGCCAACAAGCCAGGAATGTGTTCAAATATTACCGCCGAGATGTTAGGTTGGGTTAGGTTAGGTTATATTGCGTTATAGATGTATATAAAGTTCCCACGGAGACGTAGAGGCCAACAAGCCAGGAATGTGTTCAAATATTACCGCCGAGATGTTAGATCGGGTTAGGTTAGGTTATATTACGTTATAGATGTATATAAAGGCCCCACGGAGACGCAGAGGCCAACAAGCCAGGAATGTCTTCAAATATTACCGCCGAGATGATAGGTTGTGTTATGTTAGGTTATATTTCGTTATTGATGTTTATGAAGGTCAAACGGAGACGTAGAGGCCAACTCGCCAGTAATGTTGTCAAATATTACCGCCGAGATGATAGGTTGGGTTAGGTTAGGTTATATTTCGTTATTGATGTATATGAAGGTCCCACGGAGACGTAGAGGCCAACTCGCCATAAATGTTTTCAGATATTACCGCCGAGATGTTAGGTTGGGTTAGGTTAGGTTATATTACGTTATAGATGTATATGAAGGTCCCACGGAGACGTAGAGGCCAACTCGCCATGAATGTTTTCAAATATTACCGCGGAGATGTTAGGTTGGGTTAGGTTAGGTTATATTACGTTATAGATGTATATAAAGGTCCCACGGAGACGTAGAGGCCAACAAGCCAGGAATGTGTTCAAATATTACCGCCGAGATGTTAGGTTGGGTTAGGTTAGGTTATATTACGTTATAGATGTATATAAAGTTCCCACGGAGACGTAGAGGCCAACTCGCCAGGTATGTTTTCTGATATTACCGCCGAGATGTTAGGTTGGGTTAGGTTAGGTTATATTACGTTATTGATGTATAAAAAGATCCCACGGAGACGTAGAGGCCAACAAGCCAGGAATGTGTTCAAATATTACCGCCGAGATGTTCGATTGGGTTAGGTTAGGTTATATTACGTTATTGATGTATATAAAAATACCACGGAGACGTAGAGGCCAACTCGCCAGGAATGTTGTCAAATATTACCGCCGAGATGATAGGTTGGGTTAGGTTAGGTTATATTACGTTATTGATGTATATAAATGTACCACGGAGAGGTAGAGGCCAACTCGCCATGAATGTTTTCAAATATTACCGCCGAGATGTTAGGTTGGGTTAGGTTAGGTTATATTACGTTATAGATGTATATAAAGGCCCCACGGAGACGCAGAGGCCAACAAGCCAGGAATGTCTTCAAATATTACCGCCGAGATGATAGGTTGTGTTATGTTAGGTTATATTTCGTTATTGATGTTTATGAAGGTCAAACGGAGACGTAGAGGCCAACTCGCCAGTAATGTTGTCAAATATTACCGCCGAGATGATAGGTTGGGTTAGGTTAGATTATATTTCGTTATTGATGTATATGAAGGTCCCACGGAGACGTAGAGGCCAACTCGCCATGAATGTTTTCAGATATTACCGCCGAGATGTTAGGTTGGGTTAGGTTAGGTTATATTACGTTATAGATGTATATGAAGGTCCCACGGAGACGTAGAGGCCAACTCGCCATGAATGTTTTCAAATATTACCGCGGAGATGTTAGGTTGGGTTAGGTTAGGTTATATTACGTTATAGATGTATATAAAGGTCCCACGGAGACGTAGAGTCCAACAAGCCAGGAATGTGTTCAAATATTACCGCCGAGATGTTAGGTTGGGTCAGGTTAGGTTATATTACGTTATAGATGTATATAAAGTTCCCACGGAGACGTAGAGGCCAACTCGCCAGGTATGTTTTCTAATATTACCGCCGAGATGTTAGGTTGGGTTAGGTTAGGTTATATTACGTTATTGATATATATAAAGATACCACGGAGACGTAGAGGCCAACGCGCCAGGAATGTTGTCAAATATTACCGCCGAGATGTTAGGTTGTGTTAGGTTAGGTTATATTACGTTATTGATGTATATAAATATCCCACGGAGACGTAGAGGCCAACAAGCCAGGAATGTGTTCAAATGTTACCGCCGAGATGTTAGGTTGGGTTAGGTTAGGTTATATTACGTTATAGATGTATATAACGATCCCACGGAGACGTAGAGGCCAACTCGCCATGAATGTTTTCAAATATTACCGCCGAGATGTTAGGTTGGGTTAGGTTAGGTTATATTACGTTATAGATGTATGTAAAGTTCCCACGGAGAGGTAGAGGCCAACTCGCCATGAATGTTTTCAAATATTACCGCCGAGATGTTTGATTGGGTTAGGCTAGGTTATATTACGTTATTGATGTATATAAAGATCCCACGGAGACGTAGAGGCCAACAAGCCAGGATTGTGTTCAAATATTACCGCCGAGATGTTAGATTGGGTTAGGTTAGGTTATATAACGTTATTGATGTATATAAAGATCCCACGAAGACTTAGAGGCCAACAAGCCAGGAATGTCTTCAAATAATACCGCAGAGATGCTAGGTTGGGTTAGGTTCGGTTATATAACGTTATTGATGTATATAAAGGTTCCACGGAGACGTAGAGGCCAACAAGCCAGGAATGTGTTCAAATATTACCGCCGAGATGTTAGATTGGGTTAGGTTAGGTTATATAACGTTATTGATGTATATAAAAATACCACGGAGACGTAGAGGCCAACTCGCCAGGAATGTTGTCAAATATTACCGCCGAGATGATAGGTTGGGTTAGGTTAGGTTATATTACGTTATTGATGTATATAAATGTACCACGGAGACGTAGAGGACAACAAGCCAGGAATGTGTTCAAATATTACCGCCGAGATGATAGGTTGGGTTAGGTTAGGTTATATAACGTTATTGATGTATATAAAGGTCCCACGGAGACGTAGAGGCCAACAAGCCAGGAATGTGTTCAAATATTACCGCCGAGATGTTCGATTGGGTTAGGTTAGGTTATATTACGTTATTGATGTATATGAAAATACCACGGAGACGTAGAGGCCAACTCGCCAGGAATGTTGTCAAATATTACCGCCGAGATGATAGGTTGGGTTAGGTTAGGTTATATTACGTTATAGATGTATATAAAGTTCCCACGGAGACGTAGAGGCCAACTCGCCAGGTATGTTTTCTAATATTACCGCCGAGATGTTAGGTTGGGTTAGGTTAGGTTATATTACGTTATTGATGTATAAAAAGATCCCACGGAGACGGAGAAGCCAACGCGCCAGGAATGTTGTCAAATATTACCGCCGAGATGTTAGGTTGTGTTAGGTTAGGTTATATTACGTTATTGATGTATATAAATATCCCACGGAGACGTAGAGGCCAACTCGCCATGAATGTTTTCAAATATTACCGCCGAGATGTTAGGTTGGGTTAGGTTAGGTTATATTACGTTATAGATGTATGTAAAGTTCCCACGGAGAGGTAGAGGCCAACTCGCCATGAATGCTTTCAAATATTACCGCCGAGATGTTTGATTGGGTTAGGTTAGGTTATATTACGTTATTGATGTATGTAAAGTTCCCACGGAGAGGTAGAGGCCAACTCGCCATGAATGTTTTCAAATATTACCGCCGAGATGTTTGATTGGGTTAGGTTAGGTTATATTACGTTATTGATGTATATAAAGATCCCACGGAGACGTAGAGGCCAACAAGCCAGGAATGTGTTCAAATATTACCGCCGAGATGATAGGTTGGGTTAGGTTAGGTTATATAACGTTATTGATGTATATAAAGGTCCCACGGAGACGTAGAGGCCAACAAGCCAGGAATGTGTTCAAATATTACCGCCGAGATGTTCGATTGGGTTAGGTTAGGTTATATTACGTTATTGATGTATATAAAAATACCACGGAGACGTAGAGGCCAACTCGCCAGGAATGTTGTCAAATATTACCGCCGAGATGATAGGTTGGGTTAGGTTAGGTTATATTACGTTATTGATGTATATAAATGTACCACGGAGAGGTAGAGGCCAACTCGCCATGAATGCTTTCAAATATTACCGCCGAGATGTTAGGTTGGGTTAGGTTAGGTTATATTACGTTATAGATGTATATAAGGGCCCCACGGGGACGCAGAGGCCAACAAGCCAGGAATGTCTTCAAATATTACCGCCGAGATGATAGGTTGTGTTATGTTAGGTTATATTTCGTTATTGATGTTTATGAAGGTCAAACGGAGACGTAGAGGCCAACTCGCCAGTAATGTTGTCAAATATTACCGCCGAGATGATAGGTTGGGTTAGGTTAGGTTATATTTCGTTATTGATGTATATGAAGGTCCCACGGATACGTAGAGGCCAACTCGCCATGAATGTTTTCAGATATTACCGCCGAGATGTTGGGTTGGGTTAGGTTAGGTTATATTACGTTATAGATGTATATGAAGGTCCCACGGAGACGTAGAGGCCAACTCGCCATGAATGTTTTCAAATATTACCGCGGAGATGTTAGGTTGGGTTAGGTTAGGTTATATTACGTTATAGATGTATATAAAGGTCCCACGGAGACGTAGAGGCCAACAAGCCAGGAATGTGTTCAAATATTACCGCCGAGATGTTAGGTTGGGTTAGGTTAGGTTATATTACGTTATAGATGTATATAAAGTTCCCACGGAGACGTAGAGGCCAACTCGCCAGGTATGTTTTCTAATATTACCGCCGAGATGTTAGGTTGGGTTAGGTTAGGTTATATTACGTTATTGATGTATAAAAAGATCCCACGGAGACGGAGAAGCCAACGCGCCAGGAATGTTGTCAAATATTACCGCCGAGATGTTAGGTTGTGTTAGGTTAGGTTATATTACGTTATTGATGTATATAAATATCCCACGGAGACGTAGAGGCCAACTCGCCATGAATGTTTTCAAATATTACCGCCGAGATGTTAGGTTGGGTTAGGTTAGGTTATATTACGTTATAGATGTATGTAAAGTTCCCACGGAGAGGTAGAGGCCAACTCGCCATGAATGTTTTCAAATATTACCGCCGAGATGTTTGATTGGGTTAGGTTAGGTTATATTACGTTATTGATGTATATAAAGATCCCACGGATACGTAGAGGCCAACAAGCCAGGAATGTGTTCAAATATTACCGCCGAGATGATAGGTTGGGTTAGGTTAGGTTATATAACGTTATTGATGTATATAAAGGTCCCACGGAGACGTAGAGGCCAACAAGCCAGGAATGTGTTCAAATATTACCGCCGAGATGTTCGATTGGGTTAGGTTAGGTTATATTACGTTATTGATGTATATAAAAATACCACGGAGACGTAGAGGCCAACTCGCCAGGAATGTTGTCAAATATTACCGCCGAGATGTTAGGTTGGGTTAGGTTAGGTTATATTACGTTATTGATGTATATAAATGTACCACGGAGAGGTAGAGGAAAACTCGCCATGAATGTTTTCAAATATTACCGCCGAGATGTTAGGTTGGGTTAGGTTAGGTTATATTACGTTATAGATGTATATAAGGGCCCCACGGAGACGCAGAGGCCAACAAGCCAGGAATGTCTTCAAATATTACCGCCGAGATGATAGGTTGTGTTATGTTAGGTTATATTTCGTTATTGATGTTTATGAAGGTCCCACGGAGACGTAGAGGCCAACTCGCCATGAATGTTTTCAGATATTACCGCCGAGATGATAGGTTGGGTTAGGTTAGGTTATATTTCGTTATTGATGTATATGAAGGTCCCACGGATACGTAGAGGCCAACTCGCCATGAATGTTTTCAGATATTACCGCCGAGATGTTAGGTTGGGTTAGGTTAGGTTATATTACGTTATAGATGTATATGAAGGTCCCACGGAGACGTAGAGGCCAACTCGCCATGAATGTTTTCAAATATTACCGCGGAGATGTTAGGTTGGGTTAGGTTAGGTTATATTACGTTATAGATGTATATAAAGGTCCCACGGAGACGTAGAGGCCAACAAGCCAGGAATGTGTTCAAATATTACCGCCGAGATGTTAGGTTGGGTTAGGTTAGGTTATATTACGTTATAGATGTATATGAAGGTCCCACGGAGACGTAGAGGCCAACTCGCCATGAATGTTTTCAAATATTACCGCGGAGATGTTAGGTTGGGTTAGGTTAGGTTATATTACGTTATAGATGTATATAAAGGTCCCACGGAGACGTAGAGGCCAACAAGCCAGGAATGTGTTCAAATATTACCGCCGAGATGTTAGGTTGGGTCAGGTTAGGTTATATTACGTTATAGATGTATATAAAGTTCCCACGGAGACGTAGAGGCCAACTCGCCAGGTATGTTTTCTAATATTACCGCCGAGATGTTAGGTTGGGTTAGGTTAGGTTATATTACGTTATTGATATATATAAAGATACCACGGAGACGTAGAGGCCAACGCGCCAGGAATGTTGTCAAATATTACCGCCGAGATGTTAGGTTGTGTTAGGTTAGGTTATATTACGTTATGGATGTATATAAATATCCCACGGAGACGTAGAGGCCAACAAGCCAGGAATGTGTTCAAATGTTACCGCCGAGATGTTAGGTTGGGTTAGGTTAGGTTATATTACGTTATAGATGTATATAACGATCCCACGGAGACGTAGAGGCCAACTCGCCATGAATGTTTTCAAATATTACCGCCGAGATGTTAGGTTGGGTTAGGTTAGGTTATATTACGTTATAGATGTATGTAAAGTTCCCACGGAGAGGTAGAGGCCAACTCGCCATGAATGTTTTCAAATATTACCGCCGAGATGTTTGATTGGGTTAGGCTAGGTTATATTACGTTATTGATGTATATAAAGATCCCACGGAGACGTAGAGGCCAACAAGCCAGGATTGTGTTCAAATATTACCGCCGAGATGTTAGATTGGGTTAGGTTAGGTTATATAACGTTATTGATGTATATAAAGATCCCACGAAGACTTAGAGGCCAACAAGCCAGGAATGTCTTCAAATAATACCGCAGAGATGCTAGGTTGGGTTAGGTTCGGTTATATAACGTTATTGATGTATATAAAGGTTCCACGGAGACGTAGAGGCCAACAAGCCAGGAATGTGTTCAAATATTACCGCCGAGATGTTAGATTGGGTTAGGTTAGGTTATATAACGTTATTGATGTATATAAAAATACCACGGAGACGTAGAGGCCAACTCGCCAGGAATGTTGTCAAATATTACCGCCGAGATGATAGGTTGGGTTAGGTTAGGTTATATTACGTTATTGATGTATATAAATGTACCACGGAGACGTAGAGGACAACAAGCCAGGAATGTGTTCAAATATTACCGCCGAGATGATAGGTTGGGTTAGGTTAGGTTATATAACGTTATTGATGTATATAAAGGTCCCACGGAGACGTAGAGGCCAACAAGCCAGGAATGTGTTCAAATATTACCGCCGAGATGTTCGATTGGGTTAGGTTAGGTTATATTACGTTATTGATGTATATGAAAATACCACGGAGACGTAGAGGCCAACTCGCCAGGAATGTTGTCAAATATTACCGCCGAGATGATAGGTTGGGTTAGGTTAGGTTATATTACGTTATAGATGTATATAAAGTTCCCACGGAGACGTAGAGGCCAACTCGCCAGGTATGTTTTCTAATATTACCGCCGAGATGTTAGGTTGGGTTAGGTTAGGTTATATTACGTTATTGATGTATAAAAAGATCCCACGGAGACGGAGAAGCCAACGCGCCAGGAATGTTGTCAAATATTACCGCCGAGATGTTAGGTTGTGTTAGGTTAGGTTATATTACGTTATTGATGTATATAAATATCCCACGGAGACGTAGAGGCCAACTCGCCATGAATGTTTTCAAATATTACCGCCGAGATGTTAGGTTGGGTTAGGTTAGGTTATATTACGTTATAGATGTATGTAAAGTTCCCACGGAGAGGTAGAGGCCAACTCGCCATGAATGCTTTCAAATATTACCGCCGAGATGTTTGATTGGGTTAGGTTAGGTTATATTACGTTATTGATGTATGTAAAGTTCCCACGGAGAGGTAGAGGCCAACTCGCCATGAATGTTTTCAAATATTACCGCCGAGATGTTTGATTGGGTTAGGTTAGGTTATATTACGTTATTGATGTATATAAAGATCCCACGGAGACGTAGAGGCCAACAAGCCAGGAATGTGTTCAAATATTACCGCCGAGATGATAGGTTGGGTTAGGTTAGGTTATATAACGTTATTGATGTATATAAAGGTCCCACGGAGACGTAGAGGCCAACAAGCCAGGAATGTGTTCAAATATTACCGCCGAGATGTTCGATTGGGTTAGGTTAGGTTATATTACGTTATTGATGTATATAAAAATACCACGGAGACGTAGAGGCCAACTCGCCAGGAATGTTGTCAAATATTACCGCCGAGATGATAGGTTGGGTTAGGTTAGGTTATATTACGTTATTGATGTATATAAATGTACCACGGAGAGGTAGAGGCCAACTCGCCATGAATGTTTTCAAATATTACCGCCGAGATGTTAGGTTGGGTTAGGTTAGGTTATATTACGTTATAGATGTATATAAGGGCCCCACGGGGACGCAGAGGCCAACAAGCCAGGAATGTCTTCAAATATTACCGCCGAGATGATAGGTTGTGTTATGTTAGGTTATATTTCGTTATTGATGTTTATGAAGGTCAAACGGAGACGTAGAGGCCAACTCGCCAGTAATGTTGTCAAATATTACCGCCGAGATGATAGGTTGGGTTAGGTTAGGTTATATTTCGTTATTGATGTATATGAAGGTCCCACGGATACGTAGAGGCCAACTCGCCATGAATGTTTTCAGATATTACCGCCGAGATGTTGGGTTGGGTTAGGTTAGGTTATATTACGTTATAGATGTATATGAAGGTCCCACGGAGACGTAGAGGCCAACTCGCCATGAATGTTTTCAAATATTACCGCGGAGATGTTAGGTTGGGTTAGGTTAGGTTATATTACGTTATAGATGTATATAAAGGTCCCACGGAGACGTAGAGGCCAACAAGCCAGGAATGTGTTCAAATATTACCACCGAGATGTTAGGTTGGGTTAGGTTAGGTTATATTACGTTATAGATGTATATAAAGTTCCCACGGAGACGTAGAGGCCAACTCGCCAGGTATGTTTTCTAATATTACCGCCGAGATGTTAGGTTGGGTTAGGTTAGGTTATATTACGTTATTGATGTATAAAAAGATCCCACGGAGACGGAGAAGCCAACGCGCCAGGAATGTTGTCAAATATTACCGCCGAGATGTTAGGTTGTGTTAGGTTAGGTTATATTACGTTATTGATGTATATAAATATCCCACGGAGACGTAGAGGCCAACTCGCCATGAATGTTTTCAAATATTACCGCCGAGATGTTAGGTTGGGTTAGGTTAGGTTATATTACGTTATAGATGTATGTAAAGTTCCCACGGAGAGGTAGAGGCCAACTCGCCATGAATGTTTTCAAATATTACCGCCGAGATGTTTGATTGGGTTAGGTTAGGTTATATTACGTTATTGATGTATATAAAGATCCCACGGATACGTAGAGGCCAACAAGCCAGGAATGTGTTCAAATATTACCGCCGAGATGATAGGTTGGGTTAGGTTAGGTTATATAACGTTATTGATGTATATAAAGGTCCCACGGAGACGTAGAGGCCAACAAGCCAGGAATGTGTTCAAATATTACCGCCGAGATGTTCGATTGGGTTAGGTTAGGTTATATTACGTTATTGATGTATATAAAAATACCACGGAGACGTAGAGGCCAACTCGCCAGGAATGTTGTCAAATATTACCGCCGAGATGTTAGGTTGGGTTAGGTTAGGTTATATTACGTTATTGATGTATATAAATGTACCACGGAGAGGTAGAGGAAAACTCGCCATGAATGTTTTCAAATATTACCGCCGAGATGTTAGGTTGGGTTAGGTTAGGTTATATTACGTTATAGATGTATATAAGGGCCCCACGGAGACGCAGAGGCCAACAAGCCAGGAATGTCTTCAAATATTACCGCCGAGATGATAGGTTGTGTTATGTTAGGTTATATTTCGTTATTGATGTTTATGAAGGTCCCACGGAGACGTAGAGGCCAACTCGCCATGAATGTTTTCAGATATTACCGCCGAGATGATAGGTTGGGTTAGGTTAGGTTATATTTCGTTATTGATGTATATGAAGGTCCCACGGATACGTAGAGGCCAACTCGCCATGAATGTTTTCAGATATTACCGCCGAGATGTTAGGTTGGGTTAGGTTAGGTTATATTACGTTATAGATGTATATGAAGGTCCCACGGAGACGTAGAGGCCAACTCGCCATGAATGTTTTCAAATATTACCGCGGAGATGTTAGGTTGGGTTAGGTTAGGTTATATTACGTTATAGATGTATATAAAGGTCCCACGGAGACGTAGAGGCCAACAAGCCAGGAATGTGTTCAAATATTACCGCCGAGATGTTAGGTTGGGTCAGGTTAGGTTATATTACGTTATAGATGTATATAAAGTTCCCACGGAGACGTAGAGGCCAACTCGCCAGGTATGTTTTCTAATATTACCGCCGAGATGTTAGGTTGGGTTAGGTTAGGTTATATTACGTTATTGATATATATAAAGATACCACGGAGACGTAGAGGCCAACGCGCCAGGAATGTTGTCAAATATTACCGCCGAGATGTTAGGTTGTGTTAGGTTAGGTTATATTACGTTATTGATGTATATAAATATCCCACGGAGACGTAGAGGCCAACAAGCCAGGAATGTGTTCAAATGTTACCGCCGAGATGTTAGGTTGGGTTAGGTTAGGTTATATTACGTTATAGATGTATATAACGATCCCACGGAGAGGTAGAGGCCAACTCGCCATGAATGTTTTCAAATATTACCGCCGAGATGTTTGATTGGGTTAGGCTAGGTTATATTACGTTATTGATGTATATAAAGATCCCACTGAGACGTAGAGGCCAACAAGCCAGGATTGTGTTCAAATATTACCGCCGAGATGTTAGATTGGGTTAGGTTAGGTTATATAACGTTAGTGATGTATATAAAGATCCCACGAAGACGTAGAGGCCAACAAGCCAGGAATGTCTTCAAATAATACCGCAGAGATGTTAGGTTGGGTTAGGTTCGGTTATATAACGTTATTGATGTATATAAAGGTTCCACGGAGACGTAGAGGCCAACAAGCCACGAATGTGTTCAAATATTACCGCCGAGATGTTAGATTGGGTTAGGTTAGGTTATATAACGTTATTGATGTATATAAAAATACCACGGAGACGTAGAGGCCAACTCGCCAGGAATGTTGTCAAATATTACCGCCGAGATGATAGGTTGGGTTAGGTTAGGTTATATTATGTTATTGATGTATATAAATGTACCACGGAGAGGTAGAGGCCAACTCGCCATGAATGTTTTCAAATATTACCGCCGAGATGTTAGGTTGGGTTAGGTTAGGTTATATTACGTTATAGATGTATATAAAGGCCCCACGGAGACGCAGAGGCCAACAAGCCAGGAATGTCTTCAAATATTACCGCCGAGATGATAGGTTGTGTTATGTTAGGTTATATTTCGTTATTGATGTTTATGAAGGTCAAACGGAGACGTAGAGGCCAACTCGCCAGTAATGTTGTCAAATATTACCGCCGAGATGATAGGTTGGGTTAGGTTAGATTATATTTCGTTATTGATGTATATGAAGGTCCCACGGAGACGTAGAGGCCAACTCGCCATGAATGTTTTCAGATATTACCGCCGAGATGATAGGTTGGGTTAGGTTAGGTTATATTTCGTTATTGATGTATATGAAGGTCCCACGGATACGTAGAGGCCAACTCGCCATGAATGTTTTCAGATATTACCGCCGAGATGTTAGGTTGGGTTAGGTTAGGTTATATTACGTTATAGATGTATATGAAGGTCCCACGGAGACGTAGAGGCCAACTCGCCATGAATGTTTTCAAATATTACCGCGGAGATGTTAGGTTGGGTTAGGTTAGGTTATATTACGTTATAGATGTATATAAAGGTCCCACGGAGACGTAGAGGCCAACAAGCCAGGAATGTGTTCAAATATTACCGCCGAGATGTTAGGTTGGGTCAGGTTAGGTTATATTACGTTATAGATGTATATAAAGTTCCCACGGAGACGTAGAGGCCAACTCGCCAGGTATGTTTTCTAATATTACCGCCGAGATGTTAGGTTGGGTTAGGTTAGGTTATATTACGTTATTGATATATATAAAGATACCACGGAGACGTAGAGGCCAACGCGCCAGGAATGTTGTCAAATATTACCGCCGAGATGTTAGGTTGTGTTAGGTTAGGTTATATTACGTTATTGATGTATATAAATATCCCACGGAGACGTAGAGGCCAACAAGCCAGGAATGTGTTCAAATGTTACCGCCGAGATGTTAGGTTGGGTTAGGTTAGGTTATATTACGTTATAGATGTATATAACGATCCCACGGAGAGGTAGAGGCCAACTCGCCATGAATGTTTTCAAATATTACCGCCGAGATGTTTGATTGGGTTAGGCTAGGTTATATTACGTTATTGATGTATATAAAGATCCCACTGAGACGTAGAGGCCAACAAGCCAGGATTGTGTTCAAATATTACCGCCGAGATGTTAGATTGGGTTAGGTTAGGTTATATAACGTTAGTGATGTATATAAAGATCCCACGAAGACGTAGAGGCCAACAAGCCAGGAATGTCTTCAAATAATACCGCAGAGATGTTAGGTTGGGTTAGGTTCGGTTATATAACGTTATTGATGTATATAAAGGTTCCACGGAGACGTAGAGGCCAACAAGCCACGAATGTGTTCAAATATTACCGCCGAGATGTTAGATTGGGTTAGGTTAGGTTATATAACGTTATTGATGTATATAAAAATACCACGGAGACGTAGAGGCCAACTCGCCAGGAATGTTGTCAAATATTACCGCCGAGATGATAGGTTGGGTTAGGTTAGGTTATATTATGTTATTGATGTATATAAATGTACCACGGAGAGGTAGAGGCCAACTCGCCATGAATGTTTTCAAATATTACCGCCGAGATGTTAGGTTGGGTTAGGTTAGGTTATATTACGTTATAGATGTATATAAAGGCCCCACGGAGACGCAGAGGCCAACAAGCCAGGAATGTCTTCAAATATTACCGCCGAGATGATAGGTTGTGTTATGTTAGGTTATATTTCGTTATTGATGTTTATGAAGGTCAAACGGAGACGTAGAGGCCAACTCGCCAGTAATGTTGTCAAATATTACCGCCGAGATGATAGGTTGGGTTAGGTTAGATTATATTTCGTTATTGATGTATATGAAGGTCCCACGGAGACGTAGAGGCCAACTCGCCATGAATGTTTTCAGATATTACCGCCGAGATGATAGGTTGGGTTAGGTTAGGTTATATTTCGTTATTGATGTATATGAAGGTCCCACGGATACGTAGAGGCCAACTCGCCATGAATGTTTTCAGATATTACCGCCGAGATGTTAGGTTGGGTTAGGTTAGGTTATATTACGTTATAGATGTATATGAAGGTCCCACGGAGACGTAGAGGCCAACTCGCCATGAATGTTTTCAAATATTACCGCGGAGATGTTAGGTTGGGTTAGGTTAGGTTATATTACGTTATAGATGTATATAAAGGTCCCACGGAGACGTAGAGGCCAACAAGCCAGGAATGTGTTCAAATATTACCGCCGAGATGTTAGGTTGGGTCAGGTTAGGTTATATTACGTTATAGATGTATATAAAGTTCCCACGGAGACGTAGAGGCCAACTCGCCAGGTATGTTTTCTAATATTACCGCCGAGATGTTAGGTTGGGTTAGGTTAGGTTATATTACGTTATTGATATATATAAAGATACCACGGAGACGTAGAGGCCAACGCGCCAGGAATGTTGTCAAATATTACCGCCGAGATGTTAGGTTGTGTTAGGTTAGGTTATATTACGTTATTGATGTATATAAAGATCCCACGGAGACGTAGAGGCCAACAAGACAGGAATGTGTTTAAATATTACCGCCGAGATGTTAGGTTGGGTTAGGTTATGTTATATTGCGTTATAGATGTATATAAAGTTCCCACGGAGAGGTAGAGGCCAACAAGCCAGGAATGTGTTCAAATATTACCGCCGAGATGTTAGGTTGGGTTAGGTTAGGTTATATTGCGTTATAGATGTATATAAAGTTCCCACGGAGACGTAGAGGCCAACAAGCCAGGAATGTGTTCAAATATTACCGCCGAGATGTTAGATCGGGTTAGGTTAGGTTATATTACGTTATAGATGTATATAAAGGCCCCACGGAGACGCAGAGGCCAACAAGCCAGGAATGTCTTCAAATATTACCGCCGAGATGATAGGTTGTGTTATGTTAGGTTATATTTCGTTATTGATGTTTATGAAGGTCAAACGGAGACGTAGAGGCCAACTCGCCAGTAATGTTGTCAAATATTACCGCCGAGATGATAGGTTGGGTTAGGTTAGGTTATATTTCGTTATTGATGTATATGAAGGTCCCACGGAGACGTAGAGGCCAACTCGCCATAAATGTTTTCAGATATTACCGCCGAGATGTTAGGTTGGGTTAGGTTAGGTTATATTACGTTATAGATGTATATGAAGGTCCCACGGAGACGTAGAGGCCAACTCGCCATGAATGTTTTCAAATATTACCGCGGAGATGTTAGGTTGGGTTAGGTTAGGTTATATTACGTTATAGATGTATATAAAGGTCCCACGGAGACGTAGAGGCCAACAAGCCAGGAATGTGTTCAAATATTACCGCCGAGATGTTAGGTTGGGTTAGGTTAGGTTATATTACGTTATAGATGTATATAAAGTTCCCACGGAGACGTAGAGGCCAACTCGCCAGGTATGTTTTCTGATATTACCGCCGAGATGTTAGGTTGGGTTAGGTTAGGTTATATTACGTTATTGATGTATAAAAAGATCCCACGGAGACGTAGAGGCCAACAAGCCAGGAATGTGTTCAAATATTACCGCCGAGATGTTCGATTGGGTTAGGTTAGGTTATATTACGTTATTGATGTATATAAAAATACCACGGAGACGTAGAGGCCAACTCGCCAGGAATGTTGTCAAATATTACCGCCGAGATGATAGGTTGGGTTAGGTTAGGTTATATTACGTTATTGATGTATATAAATGTACCACGGAGAGGTAGAGGCCAACTCGCCATGAATGTTTTCAAATATTACCGCCGAGATGTTAGGTTGGGTTAGGTTAGGTTATATTACGTTATAGATGTATATAAAGGCCCCACGGAGACGCAGAGGCCAACAAGCCAGGAATGTCTTCAAATATTACCGCCGAGATGATAGGTTGTGTTATGTTAGGTTATATTTCGTTATTGATGTTTATGAAGGTCAAACGGAGACGTAGAGGCCAACTCGCCAGTAATGTTGTCAAATATTACCGCCGAGATGATAGGTTGGGTTAGGTTAGATTATATTTCGTTATTGATGTATATGAAGGTCCCACGGAGACGTAGAGGCCAACTCGCCATGAATGTTTTCAGATATTACCGCCGAGATGTTAGGTTGGGTTAGGTTAGGTTATATTACGTTATAGATGTATATGAAGGTCCCACGGAGACGTAGAGGCCAACTCGCCATGAATGTTTTCAAATATTACCGCGGAGATGTTAGGTTGGGTTAGGTTAGGTTATATTACGTTATAGATGTATATAAAGGTCCCACGGAGACGTAGAGGCCAACAAGCCAGGAATGTGTTCAAATATTACCGCCGAGATGTTAGGTTGGGTCAGGTTAGGTTATATTACGTTATAGATGTATATAAAGTTCCCACGGAGACGTAGAGGCCAACTCGCCAGGTATGTTTTCTAATATTACCGCCGAGATGTTAGGTTGGGTTAGGTTAGGTTATATTACGTTATTGATATATATAAAGATACCACGGAGACGTAGAGGCCAACGCGCCAGGAATGTTGTCAAATATTACCGCCGAGATGTTAGGTTGTGTTAGGTTAGGTTATATTACGTTATTGATGTATATAAATATCCCACGGAGACGTAGAGGCCAACAAGCCAGGAATGTGTTCAAATGTTACCGCCGAGATGTTAGGTTGGGTTAGGTTAGGTTATATTACGTTATAGATGTATATAACGATCCCACGGAGAGGTAGAGGCCAACTCGCCATGAATGTTTTCAAATATTACCGCCGAGATGTTTGATTGGGTTAGGCTAGGTTATATTACGTTATTGATGTATATAAAGATCCCACGGAGACGTAGAGGCCAACAAGCCAGGATTGTGTTCAAATATTACCGCCGAGATGTTAGATTGGGTTAGGTTAGGTTATATAACGTTATTGATGTATATAAAGATCCCACGAAGACGTAGAGGCCAACAAGCCAGGAATGTCTTCAAATAATACCGCAGAGATGCTAGGTTGGGTTAGGTTCGGTTATATAACGTTATTGATGTATATAAAGGTTCCACGGAGACGTAGAGGCCAACAAGCCAGGAATGTGTTCAAATATTACCGCCGAGATGTTAGATTGGGTTAGGTTAGGTTATATAACGTTATTGATGTATATAAAAATACCACGGAGACGTAGAGGCCAACTCGCCAGGAATGTTGTCAAATATTACCGCCGAGATGATAGGTTGGGTTAGGTTAGGTTATATTACGTTATTGATGTATATAAATGTACCACGGAGACGTAGAGGCCAACAAGCCAGGAATGTGTTCAAATATTACCGCCGAGATGATAGGTTGGGTTAGGTTAGGTTATATAACGTTATTGATGTATATAAAGGTCCCACGGAGACGTAGAGGCCAACAAGCCAGGAATGTGTTCAAATATTACCGCCGAGATGTTCGATTGGGTTAGGTTAGGTTATATTACGTTATTGATGTATATAAAAATACCACGGAGACGTAGAGGCCAACTCGCCAGGAATGTTGTCAAATATTACCGCCGAGATGATAGGTTGGGTTAGGTTAGGATATATTACGTTATAGATGTATATAAAGTTCCCACGGAGACGTAGAGGCCAACTCGCCAGGTATGTTTTCTAATATTACCGCCGAGATGTTAGGTTGGGTTAGGTTAGGTTATATTACGTTATTGATGTATAAAAAGATCCCACGGAGACGGAGAAGCCAACGCGCCAGGAATGTTGTCAAATATTACCGCCGAGATGTTAGGTTGTGTTAGGTTAGGTTATATTACGTTATTGATGTATATAAATATCCCACGGAGACGTAGAGGCCAACTCGCCATGAATGTTTTCAAATATTACCGCCGAGATGTTAGGTTGGGTTAGGTTAGGTTATATTACGTTATAGATGTATGTAAAGTTCCCACGGAGAGGTAGAGGCCAACTCGCCATGAATGCTTTCAAATATTACCGCCGAGATGTTTGATTGGGTTAGGTTAGGTTATATTACGTTATTGATGTATGTAAAGTTCCCACGGAGAGGTAGAGGCCAACTCGCCATGAATGTTTTCAAATATTACCGCCGAGATGTTTGATTGGGTTAGGTTAGGTTATATTACGTTATTGATGTATATAAAGATCCCACGGAGACGTAGAGGCCAACAAGCCAGGAATGTGTTCAAATATTACCGCCGAGATGATAGGTTGGGTTAGGTTAGGTTATATAACGTTATTGATGTATATAAAGGTCCCACGGAGACGTAGAGGCCAACAAGCCAGGAATGTGTTCAAATATTACCGCCGAGATGTTCGATTGGGTTAGGTTAGGTTATATTACGTTATTGATGTATATAAAAATACCACGGAGACGTAGAGGCCAACTCGCCAGGAATGTTGTCAAATATTACCGCCGAGATGATAGGTTGGGTTAGGTTAGGTTATATTACGTTATTGATGTATATAAATGTACCACGGAGAGGTAGAGGCCAACTCGCCATGAATGTTTTCAAATATTACCGCCGAGATGTTAGGTTGGGTTAGGTTAGGTTATATTACGTTATAGATGTATATAAGGGCCCCACGGGGACGCAGAGGCCAACAAGCCAGGAATGTCTTCAAATATTACCGCCGAGATGATAGGTTGTGTTATGTTAGGTTATATTTCGTTATTGATGTTTATGAAGGTCAAACGGAGACGTAGAGGCCAACTCGCCAGTAATGTTGTCAAATATTACCGCCGAGATGATAGGTTGGGTTAGGTTAGGTTATATTTCGTTATTGATGTATATGAAGGTCCCACGGATACGTAGAGGCCAACTCGCCATGAATGTTTTCAGATATTACCGCCGAGATGTTGGGTTGGGTTAGGTTAGGTTATATTACGTTATAGATGTATATGAAGGTCCCACGGAGACGTAGAGGCCAACTCGCCATGAATGTTTTCAAATATTACCGCGGAGATGTTAGGTTGGGTTAGGTTAGGTTATATTACGTTATAGATGTATATAAAGGTCCCACGGAGACGTAGAGGCCAACAAGCCAGGAATGTGTTCAAATATTACCGCCGAGATGTTAGGTTGGGCTAGGTTAGGTTATATTACGTTATAGATGTATATAAAGTTCCCACGGAGACGTAGAGGCCAACTCGCCAGGTATGTTTTCTAATATTACCGCCGAGATGTTAGGTTGGGTTAGGTTAGGTTATATTACGTTATTGATGTATAAAAAGATCCCACGGAGACGGAGAAGCCAACGCGCCAGGAATGTTGTCAAATATTACCGCCGAGATGTTAGGTTGTGTTAGGTTAGGTTATATTACGTTATTGATGTATATAAATATCCCACGGAGACGTAGAGGCCAACTCGCCATGAATGTTTTCAAATATTACCGCCGAGATGTTAGGTTGGGTTAGGTTAGGTTATATTACGTTATAGATGTATGTAAAGTTCCCACGGAGAGGTAGAGGCCAACTCGCCATGAATGTTTTCAAATATTACCGCCGAGATGTTTGATTGGGTTAGGTTAGGTTATATTACGTTATTGATGTATATAAAGATCCCACGGATACGTAGAGGCCAACAAGCCAGGAATGTGTTCAAATATTACCGCCGAGATGATAGGTTGGGTTAGGTTAGGTTATATAACGTTATTGATGTATATAAAGGTCCCACGGAGACGTAGAGGCCAACAAGCCAGGAATGTGTTCAAATATTACCGCCGAGATGTTCGATTGGGTTAGGTTAGGTTATATTACGTTATTGATGTATATAAAAATACCACGGAGACGTAGAGGCCAACTCGCCAGGAATGTTGTCAAATATTACCGCCGAGATGTTAGGTTGGGTTAGGTTAGGTTATATTACGTTATTGATGTATATAAATGTACCACGGAGAGGTAGAGGAAAACTCGCCATGAATGTTTTCAAATATTACCGCCGAGATGTTAGGTTGGGTTAGGTTAGGTTATATTACGTTATAGATGTATATAAGGGCCCCACGGAGACGCAGAGGCCAACAAGCCAGGAATGTCTTCAAATATTACCGCCGAGCTGATAGGTTGTGTTATGTTAGGTTATATTTCGTTATTGATGTTTATGAAGGTCAAACGGAGACGTAGAGGCCAACTCGCCAGTAATGTTGTCAAATATTACCGCCGAGATGATAGGTTGGGTTAGGTTAGGTTATATTTCGTTATTGATGTATATGAAGGTCCCACGGATACGTAGAGGCCAACTCGCCATGAATGTTTTCAGATATTACCGCCGAGATGTTAGGTTGGGTTAGGTTAGGTTATATTACGTTATAGATGTATATGAAGGTCCCACGGAGACGTAGAGGCCAACTCGCCATGAATGTTTTCAAATATTACCGCGGAGGTGTTAGGTTGGGTTAGGTTAGGTTATATTACGTTATAGATGTATATAAAGGTTCCACGGAGACGTAGAGGCCAACAAGCCAGGAATGTGTTCAAATATTACCGCCGAGATGTTAGGTTGGGTCAGGTTAGGTTATATTACGTTATAGATGTATATAAAGTTCCCACGGAGACGTAGAGGCCAACTCGCCAGGTATGTTTTCTAATATTACCGCCGAGATGTTAGGTTGGGTTAGGTTAGGTTATATTACGTTATTGATATATATAAAGATACCACGGAGACGTAGAGGCCAACGCGCCAGGAATGTTGTCAAATATTACCGCCGAGATGTTAGGTTGTGTTAGGTTAGGTTATATTACGTTATTGATGTATATAAATATCCCACGGAGACGTAGAGGCCAACAAGCCAGGAATGTGTTCAAATGTTACCGCCGAGATGTTAGGTTGGGTTAGGTTAGGTTATATTACGTTATAGATGTATATAACGATCCCACGGAGAGGTAGAGGCCAACTCGCCATGAATGTTTTCAAATATTACCGCCGAGATGTTTGATTGGGTTAGGCTAGGTTATATTACGTTATTGATGTATATAAAGATCCCACTGAGACGTAGAGGCCAACAAGCCAGGATTGTGTTCAAATATTACCGCCGAGATGTTAGATTGGGTTAGGTTAGGTTATATAACGTTAGTGATGTATATAAAGATCCCACGAAGACGTAGAGGCCAACAAGCCAGGAATGTCTTCAAATAATACCGCAGAGATGTTAGGTTGGGTTAGGTTCGGTTATATAACGTTATTGATGTATATAAAGGTTCCACGGAGACGTAGAGGCCAACAAGCCACGAATGTGTTCAAATATTACCGCCGAGATGTTAGATTGGGTTAGGTTAGGTTATATAACGTTATTGATGTATATAAAAATACCACGGAGACGTAGAGGCCAACTCGCCAGGAATGTTGTCAAATATTACCGCCGAGATGATAGGTTGGGTTAGGTTAGGTTATATTATGTTATTGATGTATATAAATGTACCACGGAGAGGTAGAGGCCAACTCGCCATGAATGTTTTCAAATATTACCGCCGAGATGTTAGGTTGGGTTAGGTTAGGTTATATTACGTTATAGATGTATATAAAGGCCCCACGGAGACGCAGAGGCCAACAAGCCAGGAATGTCTTCAAATATTACCGCCGAGATGATAGGTTGTGTTATGTTAGGTTATATTTCGTTATTGATGTTTATGAAGGTCAAACGGAGACGTAGAGGCCAACTCGCCAGTAATGTTGTCAAATATTACCGCCGAGATGATAGGTTGGGTTAGGTTAGGTTATATTTCGTTATTGATGTATATGAAGGTCCCACGGAGACGTAGAGGCCAACTCGCCATGAATGTTTTCAGATATTACCGCCGAGATGTTAGGTTGGGTTAGGTTAGGTTATATTACGTTATAGATGTATATGAAGGTCCCACGGAGACGTAGAGGCCAAATCGCCATGAATGTTTTCAAATATTACCGCGGAGATGTTAGGTTGGGTTAGGTTAGGTTATATTACGTTATAGATGTATATAAAGGTCCCACGGATACGTAGAGGCCAACAAGCCAGGAATGTGTTCAAATATTACCGCCGAGATGTTAGGTTGGGTTAGGTTAGTTTATATTACGTTATAGATGTATGTAAAGTTCCCACGGAGACGTAGAGGCCAACTCGCCAGGTATGTTTTCTAATATTACCGCCGAGATGTTAGGTTGGGTTAGGTTAGGTTATATTACGTTATAGATGTATGTAAAGTTCCCACGGAGAGGTAGAGGCCAACTCGCCATGAATGTTTTCAAATATTACCGCCGAGATGTTAGATTGGGTTAGGTTAGGTTATATTACGTTATTGATGTATATAAAGATCCCACGGAGACGTAGAGGCCAACAAGCAAGGAATGTGTTCAAATATTACCGCCGAGATGTTAGGTTGGGTTAGGTTAGGTTATATTACGTTATAGATGTATATAAAGTTCCCACGGAGACGTAGAGGCCAACAAGCCAGGAATGTGTTCAAATATTACCGCCGAGATGTTAGATTGGGTTAGGTTAGGTTATATTACGTTATTGATGTATATAAAGATCCCACGGAGACGTAGAGGCCAACAAGCCAGGAATGTCTTCAAATATTACCGCCGAGACGTTAGGCTGGGTTAGGTTCGGTTATATAACGTTATTGATGTATATAAAGGTCCCACGGAGACGTAGAGGCCAACAAGCCAGGAATGTGTTCAAATATTACCGCCGATATGTTAGATTGGGTTAGGTTAGGTTATATTACGTTATTGATGTATATAAAGATCCCACGGAGACGTAGAGGCCAACAAGCCAGGAATGTCTTCAAATATTACCGCAGAAATATTAGGTTGGGTTAGGTTCGGTAATATAACGTTATTGATGTATATAAAAATCCCACGGAGACGTAGAGGCCAACAAGCCAGGAATGTGTTCAAATATTACCGCCGAGATGTTAGATTGGGTTAGGTTAGGTTATATTACGTTATAGATGTATATAACGATCCCACGGAGACGTAGAGGCCAACTCGCCATGAATGTTTTCAAATATTACCGCCGAGATGTTTGGTTGGGTTAGGTTAGGTTATATTACGTTATTGATGTATATAAAGATCCCACGGAGACGTAGAGGCCAACAAGACAGGAATGTGTTTAAATATTACCGCCGAGATGTTAGGTTGGGTTAGGTTAGGTTATATTGCGTTATAGATGTATATAAAGTTCCCACGGAGACGTAGAGGCCAACAAGCCAGGAATGTGTTCAAATATTACCGCCGAGATGTTAGATTGGGTTAGGTTAGGTTATATTACGTTATTGATGTATATAAAGATCCCACGGAGACGTAGAGGCCAACAAGCCGGGAATGTGTTCAAATATTACCGCCGAGATGTTAGATTGGGTTAGGTTAGGTTATATAACGTTATTGATGTATATAAAGATCCCACGGAGACGTAGAGGCCAACAAGCCAGGAATGTCTTCAAATATTACCGCAGAGATGTTAGGTTGGGTTAGGTTCGGTTATATAACGTTATTGATGTATATAAAGGTCCCACGGAGACGTAGAGGCCAACAAGCCAGGAATGTGTTCAAATATTACCGCCGAGATGTTAGATTGGGTTAGGTTAGGTTATATAACGTTATTGATGTATATAAAAATACCACGGAGACGTAGAGGCCAACTCGCCAGGAATGTTGTCAAATATTACCGCCGAGATGATAGGTTGGGTTAGGTTAGGTTATATTACGTTATTGATGTATATAAATGTACCACGGAGAGGTAGAGGCCAACTCGCCATGAATGTTTTCAAATATTACCGCCGAGATGTTAGGTTGGGTTAGGTTAGGTTATATTACGTTATAGATGTATATAAAGGCCCCACGGAGACGCAGAGGCCAACAAGCCAGGAATGTCTTCAAATATTACCGCCGAGATGATAGGTTGTGTTATGTTAGGTTATATTTCGTTATTGATGTTTATGAAGGTCAAACGGAGACGTAGAGGCCAACTCGCCAGTAATGTTGTCAAATATTACCGCCGAGATGATAGGTTGGGTTAGGTTAGGTTATATTCCGTTATTGATGTATATGAAGGTCCCACGGAGACGTAGAGGCCAACTCGCCATGAATGTTTTCAGATATTACCGCCGAGATGTTAGGTTGGGTTAGGTTAGGTTATATTACGTTATAGATGTATATGAAGGTCCCACGGAGACGTAGAGGCCAAATCGCCATGAATGTTTTCAAATATTACCGCGGAGATGTTAGGTTGGGTTAGGTTAGGTTATATTACGTTATAGATGTATATAAAGGTCCCACGGAGACGTAGAGGCCAACAAGCCAGGTATGTTTTCTAATATTACCGCCGAGATGTTAGGTTGGGTTAGGTTAGGTTATATTACGTTATAGATGTATGTAAAGTTCCCACGGAGAGGTAGAGGCCAACTCGCCATGAATGTTTTCAAATATTACCGCCGAGATGTTAGATTGGGTTAGGTTAGGTTATATTACGTTATTGATGTATATAAAGATCCCACGGAGACGTAGAGGCCAACAAGCAAGGAATGTGTTCAAATATTACCGCCGAGATGTTAGGTTGGGTTAGGTTAGGTTATATTACGTTATAGATGTATATAAAGTTCCCACGGAGACGTAGAGGCCAACAAGCCAGGAATGTGTTCAAATATTACCGCCGAGATGTTAGATTGGGTTAGGTTAGGTTATATTACGTTATTGATGTATATAAAGATCCCACGGAGACGTAGAGGCCAACAAGCCAGGAATGTCTTCAAATATTACCGCCGAGACGTCAGGCTGGGTTAGGTTCGGTTATATAACGTTATTGATGTATATAAAGGTCCCACGGAGACGTAGAGGCCAACAAGCCAGGAATGTGTTCAAATATTACCGCCGATATGTTAGATTGGGTTAGGTTAGGTTATATTACGTTATTGATGTATATAAAGATCCCACGGAGACGTAGAGGCCAACAAGCCAGGAATGTCTTCAAATATTACCGCAGAAATATTAGGTTGGGTTAGGTTCGGTAATATACCGTTATTGATGTATATAAAAATCCCACGGAGACGTAGAGGCCAACAAGCCAGGAATGTGTTCAAATATTACCGCCGAGATGTTAGATTGGGTTAGGTTAGGTTATATTACGTTATAGATGTATATAACGATCCCACGGAGACGTAGAGGCCAACTCGCCATGAATGTTTTCAAATATTACCGCCGAGATGTTTGGTTGGGTTAGGTTAGGTTATATTACGTTATTGATGTATATAAAGATCCCACGGAGACGTAGAGGCCAACAAGACAGGAATGTGTTTAAATATTACCGCCGAGATGTTAGGTTGGGTTAGGATAGGTTATATTGCGTTATAGATGTATATAAAGTTCCCACGGAGACGTAGAGGCCAACAAGCCAGGAATGTGTTCAAATATTACCGCCGAGATGTTAGATTGGGTTAGGTTAGGTTATATTACGTTATTGATGTATATAAAGATCCCACGGAGACGTAGAGGCCAACAAGCCAGGAATGTGTTCAAATATTACCGCCGAGATGTTAGATTGGGTTAGGTTAGGTTATATAACGTTATTGATGTATATAAAAATACCACGGAGACGTAGAGGCCAACTCGCCAGGAATGTTGTCAAATATTACCGCCGAGATGATAGGTTGGGTTAGGTTAGGTTATATTACGTTATAGATGTATATAAAGGCCCCACGGAGACGCAGAGGCCAACAAGCCAGGAATGTCTTCAAATATTACCGCCGAGATGATAGGTTGTGTTATGTTAGATTACATTTCGTTATTGATGTTTATGAAGGTCAAACGGAGACGTAGAGGCCAACTCGCCAGTAATGTTGTCAAATATTACCGCCGAGATGATAGGTTGGGTTAGGTTAGGTTATATTTCGTTATTGATGTATATGAAGGTCCCACGGAGACGTAGAGGCCAACTCGCCATGAATGTTTTCAGATATTACCGCCGAGATGTTAGGTTGGGTTAGGTTAGGTTATATTACGTTATAGATGTATATGAAGGTCCCACGGAGACGTAGAGGCCAAATCGCCATGAATGTTTTCAAATATTACCGCGGAGATGTTAGGTTGGGTTAGGTTAGGTTATATTACGTTATAGATGTATATAAAGGTCCCACGGAGACGTAGAGGCCAACAAGCCAGGAATGTGTTCAAATATTACCGCCGAGATGTTAGGTTGGGTTAGGTTAGGTTATATTACGTTATAGATGTATATAAAGTTCCCACGGAGACGTAGAGGCCAACTCGCCAGGTATGTTTTCTAATATTACCGCCGAGATGTTAGGTTGGGTTAGGTTAGGTTATATTACGTTATAGATGTATGTAAAGTTCCCACGGAGAGGTAGAGGCCAACTCGCCATGAATGTTTTCAAATATTACCGCCGAGATGTTAGATTGGGTTAGGTTAGGTTATATTACGTTATTGATGTATATAAAGATCCCACGGAGACGTAGAGGCCAACAAGCAAGGAATGTGTTCAAATATTACCGCCGAGATGTTAGGTTGGGTTAGGTTAGGTTATATTACGTTATAGATGTATATAAAGTTCCCACGGAGACGTAGAGGCCAACAAGCCAGGAATGTGTTCAAATATTACCGCCGAGATGTTAGATTGGGTTAGGTTAGGTTATATTACGTTATTGATGTATATAAAGATCCCACGGAGACGTAGAGGCCAACAAGCCAGGAATGTCTTCAAATATTACCGCCGAGACGTCAGGCTGGGTTAGGTTCGGTTATATAACGTTATTGATGTATATAAAGGTCCCACGGAGACGTAGAGGCCAACAAGCCAGGAATGTGTTCAAATATTACCGCCGATATGTTAGATTGGGTTAGGTTAGGTTATATTACGTTATTGATGTATATAAAGATCCCACGGAGACGTAGAGGCCAACAAGCCAGGAATGTCTTCAAATATTACCGCAGAAATATTAGGTTGGGTTAGGTTCGGTAATATACCGTTATTGATGTATATAAAAATCCCACGGAGACGTAGAGGCCAACAAGCCAGGAATGTGTTCAAATATTACCGCCGAGATGTTAGATTGGGTTAGGTTAGGTAATATTACGTTATAGATGTATATAACGATCCCACGGAGACGTAGAGGCCAACTCGCCATGAATGTTTTCAAATATTACCGCCGAGATGTTTGGTTGGGTTAGGTTAGGTTATATTACGTTATTGATGTATATAAAGATCCCACGGAGACGTAGAGGCCAACAAGACAGGAATGTGTTTAAATATTACCGCCGAGATGTTAGGTTGGGTTAGGATAGGTTATATTGCGTTATAGATGTATATAAAGTTCCCACGGAGACGTAGAGGCCAACAAGCCAGGAATGTGTTCAAATATTATCGCCGAGATGTTAGATTGGGTTAGGTTAGGTTATATTACGTTATTGATGTATATAAAGATCCCACGGAGACGTAGAGGCCAACAAGCCAGGAATGTGTTCAAATATTACCGCCGAGATGTTAGATTGGGTTAGGTTAGGTTATATAACGTTATTGATGTATATAAAAATACCACGGAGACGTAGAGGCCAACTCGCCAGGAATGTTGTCAAATATTACCGCCGAGATGATAGGTTGGGTTAGGTTAGGTTATATTACGTTATAGATGTATATAAAGGCCCCACGGAGACGCAGAGGCCAACAAGCCAGGAATGTCTTCAAATATTACCGCCGAGATGATAGGTTGTGTTATGTTAGATTACATTTCGTTATTGATGTTTATGAAGGTCAAATGGAGACGTAGAGGCCAACTCGCCAGTAATGTTGTCAAATATTACCGCCGAGATGATAGGTTGGGTTAGGTTAGGTTATATTTCGTTATTGATGTATATGAAGGTCCCACGGAGACGTAGAGGCCAACTCGCCATGAATGTTTTCAGATATTACCGCCGAGATGTTAGGTTGGGTTAGGTTAGGTTATATTACGTTATAGATGTATATGAAGGTCCCACGGAGACGTAGAGGCCAAATCGCCATGAATGTTTTCAAATATTACCGCGGAGATGTTAGGTTGGGTTAGGTTAGGTTATATTACGTTATAGATGTATATAAAGGTCCCACGGAGACGTAGAGGCCAACAAGCCAGGAATGTGTTCAAATATTACCGCCGAGATGTTAGGTTGGGTTAGGTTAGGTTATATTACGTTATAGATGTATATAAAGTTCCCACGGAGACGTAGAGGCCAACTCGCCAGGTATGTTTTCTAATATTACCGCCGAGATGTTAGGTTGGGTTAGGTTAGGTTATATTACGTTATAGATGTATGTAAAGTTCCCACGGAGAGGTAGAGGCCAACTCGCCATGAATGTTTTCAAATATTACCGCCGAGATGTTAGATTGGGTTAGGTTCGGTTATATAACGTTATTGATGTATATAAAGGTCCCACGGAGACGTAGAGGCCAACAAGCCAGGAATGTGTTCAAATATTACCGCCGATATGTTAGATTGGGTTAGGTTAGGTTATATTACGTTATTGATGTATATAAAGATCCCACGGAAACGTAGAGGCCAACAAGCCAGGAATGTCTTCAAATATTACCGCAGAAATATTAGGTTGGGTTAGGTTCGGTAATTTAACGTTATTGATGTATATAAAAATCCCACGGAGACGTAGAGGCCAACAAGCCAGAAATGTGTTCAAATATTACCGCCGAGATGTTAGATTGGGTTAGGTTAGGTTATATTACGTTATAGATGTATATAAAGGCCCCACGGAGACGCAGAGGCCAACAAGCCAGGAATGTCTTCAAATATTACCGCCGAGATGATAGGTTGTGTTATGTTAGGTTATATTTCGTTATTGATGTTTATGAAGGTCAAACGGAGACGTAGAGGCCAACTCGCCAGTAATGTTGTCAAATATTACCGCCGAGATGATAGGTTGGGTTAGGTTAGGTTATATTTCGTTATTGATGTATATGAAGGTCCCACGGAGACGTAGAGGCCAACTCGCCATGAATGTTTTCAGATATTACCGCCGAGATGTTAGGTTGGGTTAGGTTAGGTTATATTACGTTATAGATGTATATGAAGGTCCCACGGAGACGTAGAGGCCAAATCGCCATGAATGTTTTCAAATATTACCGCGGAGATGTTAGGTTGGGTTAGGTTAGGTTATATTACGTTATAGATGTATATAAAGGTCCCACGGAGACGTAGAGGCCAACAAGCCAGGAATGTGTTCAAATATTACCGCCGAGATGTTAGGTTGGGTTAGGTTAGGTTATATTACGTTATAGATGTATATAAAGTTCCCACGGAGACGTAGAGGCCAACTCGCCAGGTATGTTTTCTAATATTACCGCCGAGATGTTAGGTTGGGTTAGGTTAGGTTATATTACGTTATAGATGTATGTAAAGTTCCCACGGAGAGGTAGAGGCCAACTCGCCATGAATGTTTTCAAATATTACCGCCGAGATGTTAGATTGGGTTAGGTTCGGTAATATAACGTTATTGATGTATATAAAAATCCCTCGGAGACGTAGAGGCCAACAAGCCAGGAATGTGTTCAAATATTACCGCCGAGATGTTAGATTGGGTTAGGTTAGGTTATATTACGTTATAGATGTATATAACGATCCCACGGAGACGTAGAGGCCAACTCGCCATGAATGTTTTCAAATATTACCGCCGAGATGTTTGGTTGGGTTAGGTTAGGTTATATTACGTTATTGATGTATATAAAGATCCCACGGAGACGTAGAGGCCAACAAGCAAGGAATGTGTTCAAATATTACCGCCGAGATGTTAGGTTGGGTTAGGTTAGGTTATATTACGTTATAGATGTATATAAAGTTCCCACGGAGACGTAGAGGCCAACAAGCCAGGAATGTGTTCAAATATTACCGCCGAGATGTTAGATTGGGTTAGGTTAGATTATATTACGTTATTGATGTATATAAAGATCCCACGGAGACGTAGAGGCCAACAAGCCAGGAATGTCTTCAAATATTACCGCCGAGACGTCAGGCTGGATTAGGTTCGGTTATATAACGTTATTGATGTATATAAAGGTCCCACGGAGACGTAGAGGCCAACAAGCCAGGAATGTGTTCAAATATTACCGCCGATATGTTAGATTGGGTTAGGTTAGGTTATATTACGTTATTGATGTATATAAAGATCCCACGGAGACGTAGAGGCCAACAAGCCAGGAATGTCTTCAAATATTACCGCAGAAATATTAGGTTGGGTTAGGTTCGGTAATATAACGTTATTGATGTATATAAAAATCCCTCGGAGACGTAGAGGCCAACAAGCCAGGAATGTGTTCAAATATTACCGCCGAGATGTTAGATTGGGTTAGGTTAGGTTATATTACGTTATAGATGTATATAACGATCCCACGGAGACGTAGAGGCCAACTCGCCATGAATGTTTTCAAATATTACCGCCGAGATGTTTGGTTGGGTTAGGTTAGGTTATATTACGTTATTGATGTATATAAAGATCCCACGGAGACGTAGAGACCAACAAGACAGGAATGTGTTTAAATATTACCGCCGAGATGTTAGGTTGGGTTAGGTTAGGTTATATTGCGTTATAGATGTATATAAAGTTCCCACGGAGACGTAGAGGCCAACAAGCCAGGAATGTGTTCAAATATTACCGCCGAGATGTTAGATCGAGTTAGGTTAGGTTATATTACGTTATTGATGTATATAAAGTTCCCACGGAGACGTAGAGGCCAACTCGCCAGGTATGTTTTCTAATATTACCGCCGAGATGTTAGGTTGGGTTAGGTTAGGTTATATTACGTTATTGATATATATAAAGATACCACGGAGACGTAGAGGCCAACGCGCCAGGAATGTTGTCAAATATTACCGCCGAGATGTTAGGTTGTGTTAGGTTAGGTTATATTACGTTATTGATGTATATAAATATCCCACGGAGACGTAGAGGCCAACAAGCCAGGAATGTGTTCAAATATTACCGCCGAGACGTCAGGCTGGGTTAGGTTCGGTTATATAACGTTATTGATGTATATAAAGGTCCCACGGAGACGTAGAGGCCAACAAGCCAGGAATGTGTTCAAATATTACCGCCGATATGTTAGATTGGGTTAGGTTAGGTTATATTACGTTATTGATGTATATAAAGATCCCACGGAGACGTAGAGGCCAACAAGCCAGGAATGTCTTCAAATATTACCGCAGAAATATTAGGTTGGGTTAGGTTCGGTAATATAACGTTATTGATGTATATAAAAATCCCTCGGAGACGTAGAGGCCAACAAGCCAGGAATGTGTTCAAATATTACCGCCGAGATGTTAGATTGGGTTAGGTTAGGTTATATTACGTTATAGATGTATATAACGATCCCACGGAGACGTAGAGGCCAACTCGCCATGAATGTTTTCAAATATTACCGCCGAGATGTTTGGTTGGGTTAGGTTAGGTTATATTACGTTATTGATGTATATAAAGATCCCACGGAGACGTAGAGACCAACAAGACAGGAATGTGTTTAAATATTACCGCCGAGATGTTAGGTTGGGTTAGGTTAGGTTATATTGCGTTATAGATGTATATAAAGTTCCCACGGAGACGTAGAGGCCAACAAGCCAGGAATGTGTTCAAATATTACCGCCGAGATGTTAGATCGAGTTAGGTTAGGTTATATTACGTTATTGATGTATATAAAGTTCCCACGGAGACGTAGAGGCCAACTCGCCAGGTATGTTTTCTAATATTACCGCCGAGATGTTAGGTTGGGTTAGGTTAGGTTATATTACGTTATTGATATATATAAAGATACCACGGAGACGTAGAGGCCAACGCGCCAGGAATGTTGTCAAATATTACCGCCGAGATGTTAGGTTGTGTTAGGTTAGG
This sequence comes from Xylocopa violacea, assembly GCA_963969225.1. Classification (NCBI taxonomy): domain Eukaryota; kingdom Metazoa; phylum Arthropoda; class Insecta; order Hymenoptera; family Apidae; genus Xylocopa; species Xylocopa violacea. The sequence continues at coordinate 1,457,274 of CAXAJV010000487.1, forward strand.
TTATATTACGTTATTGATGTATATAAATATCCCACGGAGACGTAGAGGCCAACAAGCCAGGAATGTGTTCAAATGTTACCGCCGAGATGTTAGGTTGGGTTAGGTTAGGTTATATTACGTTATAGATGTATATAACGATCCCACGGAGACGTAGAGGCCAACTCGCCATGAATGCTTTCAAATATTACCGCCGAGATGTTAGGTTGGGTTAGGTTAGGTTATATTACGTTATAGATGTATGTAAAGTTCCCACGGAGAGGTAGAGGCCAACTAGCCATGAATGTTTTCAAATATTACCGCCGAAATGTTTGATTGGGTTAGGCTAGGTTATATTACGTTATTGATGTATATAAAGATCCCACGGAGACGGAGAGGCCAACAAGCCAGGAATGTCTTCAAATAATACCGCAGAGATGTTAGGTTGGGTTAGGTTCGGTTATATAACGTTATTGATGTATATAAAGGTTCCACGGAGACGTAGAGGCCAACAAGCCAGGAATGTGTTCAAATATTACCGCCGAGATGTTAGATTGGGTTAGGTTAGGTTATATAACGTTATTGATGTATATAAAAATACCACGGAGACGTAGAGGCCAACTCGCCAGGAATGTTGTCAAATATTACCGCCGAGATGATAGGTTGGGTTAGGTTAGGTTATATTACGTTATTGATGTATATAAATGTACCACGGAGAGGTAGAGGCCAACTCGGCATGAATGTTTTCAAATATTACCGCCGAGATGATAGGTTGGGTTAGGTTAGGTTATATTACGTTATTGATGTATATAAATGTACCACGGAGAGGTAGAGGCCAACTCGGCATGAATGTTTTCAAATATTACCGCCGAGATGTTAGGTTGGGTTAGGTTAGGTTATATTACGTTATAGATGTATATAAAGGCCCCACGGAGACGCAGAGGCCAACAAGCCAGGAATGTCTTCAAATATTACCGCCGAGATGATAGGTTGTGTTATGTTAGGTTATATTTCGTTATTGATGTTTATGAAGGTCAAACGGAGACGTAGAGGCCAACTCGCCAGTAATGTTGTCAAATATTACCGCCGAGATGATAGGTTGGGTTAGGTTAGGTTATATTTCGTTATTGATGTATATGAAGGTCCCACGGAGACGTAGAGGCCAACTCGCCATGAATGTTTTCAGACATTACCGCCGAGATGTTAGGTTGGGTTAGGTTAGGTTATATTACGTTATAGATGTATATGAAGGTCCCACGGAGACGTAGAGGCCAAATCGCCATGAATGTTTTCAAATATTACCGCGGAGATGTTAGGTTGGGTTAGGTTAGGTTATATTACGTTATAGATGTATATAAAGGTCCCACGGAGACGTAGAGGCCAACAAGCCAGGAATGTGTTCAAATATTACCGCCGAGATGTTAGGTTGGGTTAGGTTAGGTTATATTACGTTATAGATGTATATAAAGTTCCCACGGAGACGTAGAGGCCAACTCGCCAGGTATGTTTTCTAATATTACCGCCGAGATGTTAGGTTGGGTTAGGTTAGGTTATATTACGTTATAGATGTATGTAAAGTTCCCACGGAGAGGTAGAGGCCAACTCGCCATGAATGTTTTCAAATATTACCGCCGAGATGTTAGATTGGGTTAGGTTAGGTTATATTACGTTATTGATGTATATAAAGATCCCACGGAGACGTAGAGGCCAACAAGCAAGGAATGTGTTCAAATATTACCGCCGAGATGTTAGGTTGGGTTAGGTTAGGTTATATTACGTTATAGATGTATATAAAGTTCCCACGGAGACGTAGAGGCCAACAAGCCAGGAATGTGTTCAAATATTACCGCCGAGATGTTAGATTGGGTTAGGTTAGGTTATATTACGTTATTGATGTATATAAAGATCCCACGGAGACGTAGAGGCCAACAAGCCAGGAATGTCTTCAAATATTACCGCCGAGACGTCAGGCTGGGTTAGGTTCGGTTATATAACGTTATTGATGTATATAAAGGTCCCACGGAGACGTAGAGGCCAACAAGCCAGGAATGTGTTCAAATATTACCGCCGATATGTTAGATTGGGTTAGGTTAGGTTATATTACGTTATTGATGTATATAAAGATCCCACGGAGACGTAGAGGCCAACAAGCCAGGAATGTCTTCAAATATTACCGCAGAAATATTAGGTTGGGTTAGGTTCGGTAATATAACGTTATTGATGTATATAAAAATCCCACGGAGACGTAGAGGCCAACAAGCCAGGAATGTGTTCAAATATTACCGCCGAGATGTTAGATTGGGTTAGGTTAGGTTATATTACGTTATAGATGTATATAACGATCCCACGGAGACGTAGAGGCCAACTCGCCATGAATGTTTTCAAATATTACCGCCGAGATGTTTGGTTGGGTTAGGTTAGGTTATATTACGTTATTGATGTATATAAAGATCCCACGGAGACGTAGAGACCAACAAGACAGGAATGTGTTTAAATATTACCGCCGAGATGTTAGGTTGGGTTAGGTTAGGTTATATTGCGTTATAGATGTATATAAAGTTCCCACGGAGACGTAGAGGCCAACAAGCCAGGAATGTGTTCAAATATTACCGCCGAGATGTTAGATCGAGTTAGGTTAGGTTATATTACGTTATTGATGTATATAAAGGTCCCACGGAGACGTAGAGGCCAACTCGCCATGAATGTTTTCTAATATTACCGCCGAGATGTTAGATTGGGTTAGGTTAGGTTATATTACGTTATTGATGTATATAAAGATCCCACGGAGACGTAGAGGCCAACAAGACAGGAATGTGTTTAAATATTACCGCCGAGATGTTAGATTGGATTAGGTTAGGTTATATTACGTTATTGATGTATATAAAGATCCCACGGAGACGTAGAGGCCAACTCGCCATGAATGTTTTCAGATATTACCGCCGAGATGTTAGGTTGGGTTAGGTTAGGTTATATTACGTTATAGATGTATATGAAGGTCCCACGGAGACGTAGAGGCCAAATCGCCATGAATGTTTTCAAATATTACGGCGGAGATGTTAGGTTGGGTTAGGTTAGGTTATATTACGTTATAGATGTATATAAGGGTCCCACGGAGACGTAGAGGCCAACAAGCCAGGAATGTGTTCAAATATTACCGCCGAGATGTTAGGTTGGGTTAGGTTAGGTTATATTACGTTATAGATGTATATAAAGTTCCCACGGAGACGTAGAGGCCAACTCGCCAGGTATGTTTTCTAATATTACCGCCGAGATGTTAGGTTGGGTTAGGTTAGGTTATATTACGTTATTGATGTATAAAAAGATCCCACGGAGACGGAGAAGCCAACGCGCCAGGAATGTTGTCAAATATTACCGCCGAGATGTTAGGTTGTGTTAGGTTAGGTTATATTACGTTATTGATGTATATAAATATCCCACGGAGACGTAGAGGCCAACAAGCCAGGAATGTGTTCAAATATTACCGCCGAGATGTTAGATCGAGTTAGGTTAGGTTATATTACGTTATTGATGTATATAAAGATACCACGGAGACGTAGAGGCCAACTCGCCAGGAATGTTGTCAAATATTACCGCCGAGATGATAGGTTGGGTTAGGTTAGGTTATATTACGTTATTGATGTATATAAATGTACCACGGAGAGGTAGAGGCCAACTCGCCATGAATGTTTTCAAATATTACCGCCGAGATGTTAGGTTGGGTTAGGTTAGGTTATATTACGTTATAGATGTATATAAAGGTCCCACGGAGACGCAGAGGCCAACAAGCCAGGAATGTCTTCAAATATTACCGCCGAGATGATAGGTTGTGTTATGTTAGGTTATATTTCGTTATTGATGTTTATGAAGGTCAAACGGAGACGTAGAGGCCAACTCGCCAGTAATGTTGTCAAATATTACCGCCGAGATGATAGGTTGGGTTAGGTTAGGTTATATTTCGTTATTGATGTATATGAAGGTCCCACGGAGACGTAGAGGCCAACTCGCCATGAATGTTTTCAAATATTACCGCCGAGATGTTTGGTTGGGTTAGGTTAGGTTATATTACGTTATTGATGTATATAAAGATCCCACGGAGACGTAGAGGCCAACAAGACAGGAATGTGTTTAAATATTACCGCCGAGATGTTAGGTTGGGTTAGGTTAGGTTATATTGCGTTATAGATGTATATAAAGTTCCCACGGAGACGTAGAGGCCAACAAGCCAGGAATGTGTTCAAATATTACCGCCGAGATGTTAGATTGGGTTAGGTTAGGTTATATTACGTTATTGATGTATATAAAGATCCCACGGAGACGTAGAGGCCAACAAGCCAGGAATGTGTTCAAATATTACCGCCGAGATGTTAGATTGGGTTAGGTTAGGTTATATAACGTTATTGATGTATATAAAGATCCCACGGAGACGTAGAGGCCAACAAGCCAGGAATGTCTTCAAATATTACCGCAGAGATGTTAGGTTGGGTTAGGTTCGGTTATATAACGTTATTGATGTATATAAAGGTCCCACGGAGACGTAGAGGCCAACAAGCCAGGAATGTGTTCAAATATTACCGCCGAGATGTTAGATCGAGTTAGGTTAGGTTATATTACGTTATTGATGTATATAAAGGTCCCACGGAGACGTAGAGGCCAACTCGCCATGAATGTTTTCTAATATTACCGCCGAGATGTTAGATTGGGTTAGGTTAGGTTATATTACGTTATTGATGTATATAAAGATCCCACGGAGACGTAGAGGCCAACAAGACAGGAATGTGTTTAAATATTACCGCCGAGATGTTAGATTGGATTAGGTTAGGTTATATTACGTTATTGATGTATATAAAGATCCCACGGAGACGTAGAGGCCAACTCGCCATGAATGTTTTCAGATATTACCGCCGAGATGTTAGGTTGGGTTAGGTTAGGTTATATTACGTTATAGATGTATATGAAGGTCCCACGGAGACGTAGAGGCCAAATCGCCATGAATGTTTTCAAATATTACCGCGGAGATGTTAGGTTGGGTTAGGTTAGGTTATATTACGTTATAGATGTATATAAGGGTCCCACGGAGACGTAGAGGCCAACAAGCCAGGAATGTGTTCAAATATTACCGCCGAGATGTTAGGTTGGGTTAGGTTAGGTTATATTACGTTATAGATGTATATAAAGTTCCCACGGAGACGTAGAGGCCAACTCGCCAGGTATGTTTTCTAATATTACCGCCGAGATGTTAGGTTGGGTTAGGTTAGGTTATATTACGTTATTGATGTATAAAAAGATCCCACGGAGACGGAGAAGCCAACGCGCCAGGAATGTTGTCAAATATTACCGCCGAGATGTTAGGTTGTGTTAGGTTAGGTTATATTACGTTATTGATGTATATAAATATCCCACGGAGACGTAGAGGCCAACAAGCCAGGAATGTGTTCAAATATTACCGCCGAGATGTTAGATCGAGTTAGGTTAGGTTATATTACGTTATTGATGTATATAAAGATACCACGGAGACGTAGAGGCCAACTCGCCAGGAATGTTGTCAAATATTACCGCCGAGATGATAGGTTGGGTTAGGTTAGGTTATATTACGTTATTGATGTATATAAATGTACCACGGAGAGGTAGAGGCCAACTCGCCATGAATGTTTTCAAATATTACCGCCGAGATGTTAGGTTGGGTTAGGTTAGGTTATATTACGTTATAGATGTATATAAAGGTCCCACGGAGACGCAGAGGCCAACAAGCCAGGAATGTCTTCAAATATTACCGCCGATATGTTAGATTGGGTTAGGTTAGGTTATATTACGTTATTGATGTATATAAAGATCCCACGGAGACGTAGAGGCCAACAAGCCAGGAATGTCTTCAAATATTACCGCAGAAATATTAGGTTGGGTTAGGTTCGGTTATATAACGTTATTGATGTATATAAAAAACCCACGGAGACGTAGGGGCCAACAAGCCAGGAATGTGTTCAAATATTACCGCCGAGATGTTAGATTGGGTTAGGTTAGGTTATATTACGTTATAGATGTATATAACGATCCCACGGAGACGTAGAGGCCAACTCGCCATGAATGTTTTCAAATATTACCGCCGAGATGTTTGGTTGGGTTAGGTTAGGTTATATTTCGTTATTGATGTATATGAAGGTCCCACGGAGACGTAGAGGCCAACAAGACAGGAATGTGTTTAAATATTACCGCCGAGATGTTAGGTTGGGTTAGGTTAGGTTATATTGCGTTACAGATGTATATAAAGTTCCCACGGAGACGTAGAGGCCAACAAGCCAGGAATGTGTTCAAATATTACCGCCGAGATGTTAGATTGGGTTAGGTTAGGTTATATTACGTTATAGATGTATGTGAAGGTCCCACGGAGACGTAGAGGCCAACAAGCCAGGAATGTGTTCAAATATTACCGCCGAGATGTTAGGTTGGGTTAGGTCAGGTTATATAACGTTATTGATGTATATAAAGATCCCACGGAGACGTAGAGGCCAACAAGCCAGGAATGTCTTCAAATAATACCGCCGAGATGTTAGGTTGGGTTAGGTTAGGTTATATTACGTTATAGATGTATGTAAAGTTCCCACGGAGAGGTAGAGGCCAACTCGCCATGAATGTTTTCAAATATTACCGCCGAGATGTTAGATTGGGTTAGGTTAGGTTATATTACGTTATTGATGTATATAAAGATCCCACGGAGACGTAGAGGCCAACAAGCAAGGAATGTGTTCAAATATTACCGCCGAGATGTTAGGTTGGGTTAGGTTAGGTTATATTACGTTATAGATGTATATAAAGTTCCCACGGAGACGTAGAGGCCAACAAGCCAGGAATGTGTTCAAATATTACCGCCGAGATGTTAGATTGGGTTAGGTTAGGTTATATTACGTTATTGATGTATATAAAGATCCCACGGAGACGTAGAGGCCAACAAGCCAGGAATGTCTTCAAATATTACCGCCGAGACGTTAGGCTGGGTTAGGTTCGGTTATATAACGTTATTGATGTATATAAAGGTCCCACGGAGACGTAGAGGCCAACAAGCCAGGAATGTGTTCAAATATTACCGCCGATATGTTAGATTGGGTTAGGTTAGGTTATATTACGTTATTGATGTATATAAAGATCCCACGGAGACGTAGAGGCCAACAAGCCTGGAATGTCTTCAAATATTACCGCAGAAATATTAGGTTGGGTTAGGTTCGGTAATATAACGTTATTGATGTATATAAAAATCCCACGGAGACGTAGAGGCCAACAAGCCAGGAATTTGTTCAAATATTACCGCCGAGATGTTAGATTGGGTTAGGTTAGGTTATATTACGTTATAGATGTATATAACGATCCCACGGAGACGTAGAGGCCAACTCGCCATGAATGTTTTCAAATATTACCGCCGAGATGTTTGGTTGGGTTAGGTTAGGTTATATAACGTTATTGATGTATATAAAGGTCCCACGGAGACGTAGAGGCCAACAAGCCAGGAATATGTTCAAATATTACCGCCGAGATGTTAGATCGAGTTAGGTTAGGTTATATTACGTTATTGATGTATATAAAGTTCCCACGGAGACGTAGAGGCCAACTCGCCAGGTATGTTTTCTAATATTACCGCCGAGATGTTAGGTTGGGTTAGGTTAGGTTATATTACGTTATTGATATATATAAAGATACCACGGAGACGTAGAGGCCAACGCGCCAGGAATGTTGTCAAATATTACCGCCGAGATGTTAGGTTGTGTTAGGTTAGGTTATATTACGTTATTGATGTATATAAATATCCCACGGAGACGTAGAGGCCAACAAGCCAGGAATGTGTTCAAATATTACCGCCGAGATGTTAGATTGGGTTAGGTTAGGTTATATTACGTTATAGATGTATATAACGATCCCACGGAGACGTAGAGGCCAACTCGCCATGAATGTTTTCAAATATTACCGCCGAGATGTTTGGTTGGGTTAGGTTAGGTTATATTTCGTTATTGATGTATATGAAGGTCCCACGGAGACGTAGAGGCCAACAAGACAGGAATGTGTTTAAATATTACCGCCGAGATGTTAGGTTGGGTTAGGTTAGGTTATATTGCGTTACAGATGTATATAAAGTTCCCACGGAGACGTAGAGGCCAACAAGCCAGGAATGTGTTCAAATATTACCGCCGAGATGTTAGATTGGGTTAGGTTAGGTTATATTACGTTATAGATGTATGTGAAGGTCCCACGGAGACGTAGAGGCCAACAAGCCAGGAATGTGTTCAAATATTACCGCCGAGATGTTAGGTTGGGTTAGGTCAGGTTATATAACGTTATTGATGTATATAAAGATCCCACGGAGACGTAGAGGCCAACAAGCCAGGAATGTCTTCAAATAATACCGCCGAGATGTTAGGTTGGGTTAGGTTAGGTTATATTACGTTATAGATGTATGTAAAGTTCCCACGGAGAGGTAGAGGCCAACTCGCCATGAATGTTTTCAAATATTACCGCCGAGATGTTAGATTGGGTTAGGTTAGGTTATATTACGTTATTGATGTATATAAAGATCCCACGGAGACGTAGAGGCCAACAAGCAAGGAATGTGTTCAAATATTACCGCCGAGATGTTAGGTTGGGTTAGGTTAGGTTATATTACGTTATAGATGTATATAAAGTTCCCACGGAGACGTAGAGGCCAACAAGCCAGGAATGTGTTCAAATATTACCGCCGAGATGTTAGATTGGGTTAGGTTAGGTTATATTACGTTATTGATGTATATAAAGATCCCACGGAGACGTAGAGGCCAACAAGCCAGGAATGTCTTCAAATATTACCGCCGAGACGTTAGGCTGGGTTAGGTTCGGTTATATAACGTTATTGATGTATATAAAGGTCCCACGGAGACGTAGAGGCCAACAAGCCAGGAATGTGTTCAAATATTACCGCCGATATGTTAGATTGGGTTAGGTTAGGTTATATTACGTTATTGATGTATATAAAGATCCCACGGAGACGTAGAGGCCAACAAGCCTGGAATGTCTTCAAATATTACCGCAGAAATATTAGGTTGGGTTAGGTTCGGTAATATAACGTTATTGATGTATATAAAAATCCCACGGAGACGTAGAGGCCAACAAGCCAGGAATTTGTTCAAATATTACCGCCGAGATGTTAGATTGGGTTAGGTTAGGTTATATTACGTTATAGATGTATATAACGATCCCACGGAGACGTAGAGGCCAACTCGCCATGAATGTTTTCAAATATTACCGCCGAGATGTTTGGTTGGGTTAGGTTAGGTTATATAACGTTATTGATGTATATAAAGGTCCCACGGAGACGTAGAGGCCAACAAGCCAGGAATATGTTCAAATATTACCGCCGAGATGTTAGATCGAGTTAGGTTAGGTTATATTACGTTATTGATGTATATAAAGTTCCCACGGAGACGTAGAGGCCAACTCGCCAGGTATGTTTTCTAATATTACCGCCGAGATGTTAGGTTGGGTTAGGTTAGGTTATATTACGTTATTGATATATATAAAGATACCACGGAGACGTAGAGGCCAACGCGCCAGGAATGTTGTCAAATATTACCGCCGAGATGTTAGGTTGTGTTAGGTTAGGTTATATTACGTTATTGATGTATATAAATATCCCACGGAGACGTAGAGGCCAACAAGCCAGGAATGTGTTCAAATGTTACCGCCGAGATGTTAGGTTGGGTTAGGTTAGGTTATATTACGTTATAGATGTATATGAAGGTCCCACGGAGACGTAGAGGCCAAATCGCCATGAATGTTTTCAAATATTACCGCGGAGATGTTAGGTTGGGTTAGGTTAGGTTATATTACGTTATAGATGTATGTGAAGGTCCCACGGAGACGTAGAGGCCAACAAGCCAGGAATGTGTTCAAATATTACCGCCGAGATGTTCGATTGGGTTAGGTTAGGTTATATTACGTTATTGATGTATATAAAGATACCACGAAGACGTAGAGGCCAACTCGCCATGAATGTTTTCAAATATTACCGCAGAGATGTTAGGTTGGGTTAGGTTCGGTTATATAAAGTTATTGATGTATATAAAGGTCCCACGGAGACGTAGAGGCCAACTCGCCATGAATGTTTTCTAATATTACCGCGGAGATGTTAGGTTGGGTTAGGTTAGGTTATATTACGTTATAGATGTATATAAAGGTCCCACGGAGACGTAGAGGCCAACAAGCCAGGAATGTGTTCAAATATTACCGCCGAGATGTTAGGTTGGGTTAGGTTAGGTTATATTACGTTATAGATGTATATAAAGTTCCCACGGAGACGTAGAGGCCAACTCGCCAGGTATGTTTTCTAATATTACCGCCGAGATGTTAGGTTGGGTTAGGTTAGGTTATATTACGTTATTGATGTATAAAAAGATCCCACGGAGACGGAGAAGCCAACGCGCCAGGAATGTTGTCAAATATTACCGCCGAGATGTTAGGTTGTGTTAGGTTAGGTTATATTACGTTATTGATGTATATAAATATCCCACGGAGACGTAGAGGCCAACAAGCCAGGAATGTGTTCAAATATTACCGCCGAGATGTTAGATCGAGTTAGGTTAGGTTATATTACGTTATTGATGTATATAAAGATACCACGGAGACGTAGAGGCCAACTCGCCAGGAATGTTGTCAAATATTACCGCCGAGATGATAGGTTGGGTTAGGTTAGGTTATATAACGTTATTGATGTATATAAAGGTCCCACGGAGACGTAGAGGCCAACAAGCCAGGAATGTGTTCAAATATTACCGCCGAGATGTTCGATTGGGTTAGGTTAGGTTATATTACGTTATTGATGTATATAAAAATACCACGGAGACGTAGAGGCCAACTCGCCAGGAATGTTGTCAAATATTACCGCCGAGATGATAGGTTGGGTTAGGTTAGGTTATATTACGTTATTGATGTATATAAATGTACCACGGAGAGGTAGAGGCCAACTCGCCATGAATGTTTTCAAATATTACCGCCGAGATGTTAGGTTGGGTTAGGTTAGGTTATATTACGTTATAGATGTATATAAAGGTCCCACGGAGACGCAGAGGCCAACAAGCCAGGAATGTCTTCAAATATTACCGCCGAGATGATAGGTTGTGTTATGTTAGGTTATATTTCGTTATTGATGTTTATGAAGGTCAAACGGAGACGTAGAGGCCAACTCGCCAGTAATGTTGTCAAATATTACCGCCGAGATGATAGGTTGGGTTAGGTTAGGTTATATTTCGTTATTGATGTATATGAAGGTCCCACGGAGACGTAGAGGCCAACTCGCCATGAATGTTTTCAGATATTACCGCCGAGATGTTAGGTTGGGTTAGGTTAGGTTATATTACGTTATAGATGTATATGAAGGTCCCACGGAGACGTAGAGGCCAAATCGCCATGAATGTTTTCAAATATTACCGCGGAGATGTTAGGTTGGGTTAGGTTAGGTTATATTACGTTATAGATGTATGTGAAGGTCCCACGGAGACGTAGAGGCCAACAAGCCAGGAATGTGTTCAAATATTACCGCCGAGATGTTCGATTGGGTTAGGTTAGGTTATATTACGTTATTGATGTATATAAAGATACCACGAAGACGTAGAGGCCAACTCGCCATGAATGTTTTCAAATATTACCGCAGAGACGTTAGGCTGGGTTAGGTTCGGTTATATAACGTTATTGATGTATATAAAGGTCCCACGGAGACGTAGAGGCCAACAAGCCAGGAATGTGTTCAAATATTACCGCCGATATGTTAGGTTGGGTTAGGTTAGGTTATATAACGTTATTGATGTATATAAAGATCCCACGGAGACGTAGAGGCCAACAAGCCAGGAATGTCTTCAAATAATACCGCCGAGATGTTAGGTTGGGTTAGGTTAGGTTATATTACGTTATAGATGTATGTAAAGTTCCCACGGAGAGGTAGAGGCCAACTCGCCATGAATGTTTTCAAATATTACCGCCGAGATGTTAGATTGGGTTAGGTTAGGTTATATTACGTTATTGATGTATATAAAGATCCCACGGAGACGTAGAGGCCAACAAGCAAGGAATGTGTTCAAATATTACCGCCGAGATGTTAGGTTGGGTTAGGTTAGGTTATATTACGTTATAGATGTATATAAAGTTCCCACGGAGACGTAGAGGCCAACAAGCCAGGAATGTGTTCAAATATTACCGCCGAGATGTTAGATTGGGTTAGGTTAGGTTATATTACGTTATTGATGTATATAAAGATCCCACGGAGACGTAGAGGCCAACAAGCCAGGAATGTCTTCAAATATTACCGCCGAGACGTTAGGCTGGGTTAGGTTCGGTTATATAACGTTATTGATGTATATAAAGGTCCCACGGAGACGTAGAGGCCAACAAGCCAGGAATGTGTTCAAATATTACCGCCGATATGTTAGATTGGGTTAGGTTAGGTTATATTACGTTATTGATGTATATAAAGATCCCACGGAGACGTAGAGGCCAACAAGCCAGGAATGTCTTCAAATATTACCGCAGAAATATTAGGTTGGGTTAGGTTCGGTAATATAACGTTATTGATGTATATAAAAATCCCACGGAGACGTAGAGGCCAACAAGCCAGGAATGTGTTCAAATATTACCGCCGAGATGTTAGATTGGGTTAGGTTAGGTTATATTACGTTATTGATGTATATAAAGATCCCACGGAGACGTAGAGGCCAACAAGCCTGGAATGTCTTCAAATATTACCGCAGAAATATTAGGTTGGGTTAGGTTCGGTAATATAACGTTATTGATGTATATAAAAATCCCACGGAGACGTAGAGGCCAACAAGCCAGGAATTTGTTCAAATATTACCGCCGAGATGTTAGATTGGGTTAGGTTAGGTTATATTACGTTATAGATGTATATAACGATCCCACGGAGACGTAGAGGCCAACTCGCCATGAATGTTTTCAAATATTACCGCCGAGATGTTTGGTTGGGTTAGGTTAGGTTATATAACGTTATTGATGTATATAAAGGTCCCACGGAGACGTAGAGGCCAACAAGCCAGGAATATGTTCAAATATTACCGCCGAGATGTTAGATCGAGTTAGGTTAGGTTATATTACGTTATTGATGTATATAAAGTTCCCACGGAGACGTAGAGGCCAACTCGCCAGGTATGTTTTCTAATATTACCGCCGAGATGTTAGGTTGGGTTAGGTTAGGTTATATTACGTTATTGATATATATAAAGATACCACGGAGACGTAGAGGCCAACGCGCCAGGAATGTTGTCAAATATTACCGCCGAGATGTTAGGTTGTGTTAGGTTAGGTTATATTACGTTATTGATGTATATAAATATCCCACGGAGACGTAGAGGCCAACAAGCCAGGAATGTGTTCAAATGTTACCGCCGAGATGTTAGGTTGGGTTAGGTTAGGTTATATTACGTTATAGATGTATATGAAGGTCCCACGGAGACGTAGAGGCCAAATCGCCATGAATGTTTTCAAATATTACCGCGGAGATGTTAGGTTGGGTTAGGTTAGGTTATATTACGTTATAGATGTATGTGAAGGTCCCACGGAGACGTAGAGGCCAACAAGCCAGGAATGTGTTCAAATATTACCGCCGAGATGTTCGATTGGGTTAGGTTAGGTTATATTACGTTATTGATGTATATAAAGATACCACGAAGACGTAGAGGCCAACTCGCCATGAATGTTTTCAAATATTACCGCAGAGATGTTAGGTTGGGTTAGGTTCGGTTATATAAAGTTATTGATGTATATAAAGGTCCCACGGAGACGTAGAGGCCAACTCGCCATGAATGTTTTCTAATATTACCGCGGAGATGTTAGGTTGGGTTAGGTTAGGTTATATTACGTTATAGATGTATATAAAGGTCCCACGGAGACGTAGAGGCCAACAAGCCAGGAATGTGTTCAAATATTACCGCCGAGATGTTCGATTGGGTTAGGTTAGGTTATATTACGTTATTGATGTATATAAAAATACCACGGAGACGTAGAGGCCAACTCGCCAGGAATGTTGTCAAATATTACCGCCGAGATGATAGGTTGGGTTAGGTTAGGTTATATTACGTTATTGATGTATATAAATGTACCACGGAGAGGTAGAGGCCAACTCGCCATGAATGTTTTCAAATATTACCGCCGAGATGTTAGGTTGGGTTAGGTTAGGTTATATTACGTTATAGATGTATATAAAGGTCCCACGGAGACGCAGAGGCCAACAAGCCAGGAATGTCTTCAAATATTACCGCCGAGATGATAGGTTGTGTTATGTTAGGTTATATTTCGTTATTGATGTTTATGAAGGTCAAACGGAGACGTAGAGGCCAACTCGCCAGTAATGTTGTCAAATATTACCGCCGAGATGATAGGTTGGGTTAGGTTAGGTTATATTTCGTTATTGATGTATATGAAGGTCCCACGGAGACGTAGAGGCCAACTCGCCATGAATGTTTTCAGATATTACCGCCGAGATGTTAGGTTGGGTTAGGTTAGGTTATATTACGTTATAGATGTATATGAAGGTCCCACGGAGACGTAGAGGCCAAATCGCCATGAATGTTTTCAAATATTACCGCGGAGATGTTAGGTTGGGTTAGGTTAGGTTATATTACGTTATAGATGTATGTGAAGGTCCCACGGAGACGTAGAGGCCAACAAGCCAGGAATGTGTTCAAATATTACCGCCGAGATGTTCGATTGGGTTAGGTTAGGTTATATTACGTTATTGATGTATATAAAGATACCACGAAGACGTAGAGGCCAACTCGCCATGAATGTTTTCAAATATTACCGCAGAGACGTTAGGCTGGGTTAGGTTCGGTTATATAACGTTATTGATGTATATAAAGGTCCCACGGAGACGTAGAGGCCAACAAGCCAGGAATGTGTTCAAATATTACCGCCGATATGTTAGGTTGGGTTAGGTTAGGTTATATAACGTTATTGATGTATATAAAGATCCCACGGAGACGTAGAGGCCAACAAGCCAGGAATGTCTTCAAATAATACCGCCGAGATGTTAGGTTGGGTTAGGTTAGGTTATATTACGTTATAGATGTATGTAAAGTTCCCACGGAGAGGTAGAGGCCAACTCGCCATGAATGTTTTCAAATATTACCGCCGAGATGTTAGATTGGGTTAGGTTAGGTTATATTACGTTATTGATGTATATAAAGATCCCACGGAGACGTAGAGGCCAACAAGCAAGGAATGTGTTCAAATATTACCGCCGAGATGTTAGGTTGGGTTAGGTTAGGTTATATTACGTTATAGATGTATATAAAGTTCCCACGGAGACGTAGAGGCCAACAAGCCAGGAATGTGTTCAAATATTACCGCCGAGATGTTAGATTGGGTTAGGTTAGGTTATATTACGTTATTGATGTATATAAAGATCCCACGGAGACGTAGAGGCCAACAAGCCAGGAATGTCTTCAAATATTACCGCCGAGACGTTAGGCTGGGTTAGGTTCGGTTATATAACGTTATTGATGTATATAAAGGTCCCACGGAGACGTAGAGGCCAACAAGCCAGGAATGTGTTCAAATATTACCGCCGATATGTTAGATTGGGTTAGGTTAGGTTATATTACGTTATTGATGTATATAAAGATCCCACGGAGACGTAGAGGCCAACAAGCCAGGAATGTCTTCAAATATTACCGCAGAAATATTAGGTTGGGTTAGGTTCGGTAATATAACGTTATTGATGTATATAAAAATCCCACGGAGACGTAGAGGCCAACAAGCCAGGAATGTGTTCAAATATTACCGCCGAGATGTTAGATTGGGTTAGGTTAGGTTATATTACGTTATAGATGTATATAACGATCCCACGGAGACGTAGAGGCCAACTCGCCATGAATGTTTTCAAATATTACCGCCGAGATGTTTGGTTGGGTTAGGTTAGGTTATATTACGTTATTGATGTATATAAAGATCCCACGGAGACGTAGAGGCCAACAAGACAGCAATGTGTTTAAATATTACCGCCGAGATGTTAGGTTGGGTTAGGTTAGTTTATATTGCGTTATAGATGTATATAAAGTTCCCACGGAGACGTAGAGGCCAACAAGCCAGGAATGTGTTCAAATATTACCGCCGAGATGTTAGATTGGGTTAGGTTAGGTTATATTACGTTATTGATGTATATAAAGATCCCACGGAGACGTAGAGGCCAACAAGCCAGGAATGTGTTCAAATATTACCGCCGAGATGTTAGATTGGGTTAGGTTAGGTTATATAACGTTATTGATGTATATAAAAATCCCACGGAGACGTAGAGGCCAACAAGCCAGGAATGTCTTCAAATATTACCGCAGAGATGTTAGGTTGGGTTAGGTTCGGTTATATAACGTTATTGATGTATATAAAGGTCCCACGGAGACGTAGAGGCCAACAAGCCAGGAATGTGTTCAAATATTACCGCCGAGATGTTAGATCGAGTTAGGTTAGGTTATATTACGTTATTGATGTATATAAAGTTCCCACGGAGACGTAGAGGCCAACTCGCCAGGTATGTTTTCTAATATTACCGCCGAGATGTTAGGTTGGGTTAGGTTAGGTTATATTACGTTATTGATATATATAAAGATACCACGGAGACGTAGAGGCCAAATCGCCATGAATGTTGTCAAATATTACCGCCGAGATGTTAGGTTGTGTTAGGTTAGGTTATATTACGTTATTGATGTATATAAATATCCCACGGAGACGTAGAGGCCAACAAGCCAGGAATGTTTTCAAATATTACCGCCGAGATGTTAGGTTGGGTTAGGTTAGGTTATATTACGTTATAGATGTATATGAAGGTCCCACGGAGACGTAGAGGCCAAATCGCCATGAATGTTTTCAAATATTACCGCGGAGATGTTAGGTTGGGTTAGGTTAGGTTATATTACGTTATAGATGTATATAAAGGTCCCACGGAGACGTAGAGGCCAACAAGCCAGGAATGTGTTCAAATATTACCGCCGAGATGTTAGGTTGGGTTAGGTTAGGTTATATTACGTTATAGATGTATATAAAGTTCCCACGGAGACGTAGAGGCCAACTCGCCAGGTATGTTTTCTAATATTACCGCCGAGATGTTAGGTTGGGTTAGGTTAGGTTATATTACGTTATTGATGTATAAAAAGATCCCACGGAGACGGAGAAGCCAACGCGCCAGGAATGTTGTCAAATATTACCGCCGAGATGTTAGGTTGTGTTAGGTTAGGTTATATTACGTTATTGATGTATATAAATATCCCACGGAGACGTAGAGGCCAACAAGCCAGGAATGTGTTCAAATATTACCGCCGAGATGTTAGATCGAGTTAGGTTAGGTTATATTACGTTATTGATGTATATAAAGATACCACGGAGACGTAGAGGCCAACTCGCCAGGAATGTTGTCAAATATTACCGCCGAGATGATAGGTTGGGTTAGGTTAGGTTATATAACGTTATTGATGTATATAAAGGTCCCACGGAGACGTAGAGGCCAACAAGCCAGGAATGTGTTCAAATATTACCGCCGAGATGTTCGATTGGGTTAGGTTAGGTTATATTACGTTATTGATGTATATAAAAATACCACGGAGACGTAGAGGCCAACTCGCCAGGAATGTTGTCAAATATTACCGCCGAGATGATAGGTTGGGTTAGGTTAGGTTATATTACGTTATTGATGTATATAAATGTACCACGGAGAGGTAGAGGCCAACTCGCCATGAATGTTTTCAAATATTACCGCCGAGATGTTAGGTTGGGTTAGGTTAGGTTATATTACGTTATAGATGTTTATAAAGGTCCCACGGAGACGCAGAGGCCAACAAGCCAGGAATGTCTTCAAATATTACCGCCGAGATGATAGGTTGTGTTATGTTAGGTTATATTTCGTTATTGATGTTTATGAAGGTCAAACGGAGACGTAGAGGCCAACTCGCCAGTAATGTTGTCAAATATTACCGCCGAGATGATAGGTTGGGTTAGGTTAGGTTATATTTCGTTATTGATGTATATGAAGGTCCCACGGAGACGTAGAGGCCAACTCGCCATGAATGTTTTCAGATATTACCGCCGAGATGTTAGGTTGGGTTAGGTTAGGTTATATTACGTTATAGATGTATATGAAGGTCCCACGGAGACGTAGAGGCCAAATCGCCATGAATGTTTTCAAATATTACCGCGGAGATGTTAGGTTGGGTTAGGTTAGGTTATATTACGTTACAGATGTATATAAAGTTCCCACGGAGACGTAGAGGCCAACAAGCCAGGAATGTGTTCAAATATTACCGCCGAGATGTTAGATTGGGTTAGGTTAGGTTATATTACGTTATAGATGTATGTGAAGGTCCCACGGAGACGTAGAGGCCAACAAGCCAGGAATGTGTTCAAATATTACCGCCGAGATGTTAGGTTGGGTTAGGTTAGGTTATATAACGTTATTGATGTATATAAAGATCCCACGGAGACGTAGAGGCCAACAAGCCAGGAATGTCTTCAAATAATACCGCCGAGATGTTAGGTTGGGTTAGGTTAGGTTATATTACGTTATAGATGTATGTAAAGTTCCCACGGAGAGGTAGAGGCCAACTCGCCATGAATGTTTTCAAATATTACCGCCGAGATGTTAGATTGGGTTAGGTTAGGTTATATTACGTTATTGATGTATATAAAGATCCCACGGAGACGTAGAGGCCAACAAGCAAGGAATGTGTTCAAATATTACCGCCGAAATGTTAAGTTGGGTTAGGTTAGGTTATATTACGTTATAGATGTATATAAAGTTCCCACGGAGACGTAGAGGCCAACAAGCCAGGAATGTGTTCAAATATTACCGCCGAGATGTTAGATTGGGTTAGGTTAGGTTATATTACGTTATTGATGTATATAAAGATCCCACGGAGACGTAGAGGCCAACAAGCCAGGAATGTCTTCAAATATTACCGCCGAGACGTTAGGCTGGGTTAGGTTCGGTTATATAACGATATTGATGTATATAAAGGTCCCACGGAGACGTAGAGGCCAACAAGCCAGGAATGTGTTCAAATATTACCGCCGATATGTTAGATTGGGTTAGGTTAGGTTATATTACGTTATTGATGTATATAAAGATCCCACGGAGACGTAGAAGCCAACAAGCCAGGAATGTCTTCAAATATTACCGCAGAAATATTAGGTTGGGTTAGGTTCGGTAATATAACGTTATTGATGTATATAAAAATCCCACGGAGACGTAGAGGCCAACAAGCCAGGAATGTGTTCAAATATTACCGCCGAGATGTTAGATTGGGTTAGGTTAGGTTATATTACGTTATAGATGTATATAACGATCCCACGGAGACGTAGAGGCCAACTCGCCATGAATGTTTTCAAATATTACCGCCGAGATGTTTGGTTGGGTTAGGTTAGGTTATATTACGTTATTGATGTATATAAAGATCCCACGGAGACGTAGAGGCCAACAAGACAGGAATGTGTTTAAATATTACCGCCGAGATGTTAGGTCGGGTTAGGTTAGGTTATATTGCGTTATAGATGTATATAAAGTTCCCACGGAGACGTAGAGGCCAACAAGCCAGGAATGTGTTCAAATATTACCGCCGAGATGTTAGATTGGGTTAGGTTAGGTTATATTACGTTATTGATGTATATAAAGATCCCACGGAGACGTAGAGGCCAACAAGCCAGGAATGTGTTCAAATATTACCGCCGAGATGTTAGATTGGGTTAGGTTAGGTTATATAACGTTATTGATGTATATAAAGATCCCTCGGAGACGTAGAGGCCAACAAGCCAGGAATGTCTTCAAATATTACCGCAGAGATGTTAGGTTGGGTTAGGTTCGGTTATATAACGTTATTGATGTATATAAAGGTCCCACGGAGACGTAGAGGCCAACAAGCCAGGAATGTGTTCAAATTTTACCGCCGAGATGTTAGATCGAGTTAGGTTAGGTTATATTTCGTTATTGATGTATATGAAGGTCCCACGGAGACGTAGAGGCCAACTCGCCATGAATGTTTTCAGATATTACCGCCGAGATGTTAGGTTGGGTTAGGTTAGGTTATATTACGTTATAGATGTATATGAAGGTCCCACGGAGACGTAGAGGCCAAATCGCCATGAATGTTTTCAAATATTACCGCGGAGATGTTAGGTTGGGTTAGGTTAGGTTATATTACGTTATAGATGTATATAAAGGTCCCACGGAGACGTAGAGGCCAACAAGCCAGGAATGTGTTCAAATATTACCGCCGAGATGTTAGGTTGGGTTAGGTTAGGTTATATTACGTTATAGATGTATATAAAGTTCCCACGGAGACGTAGAGGCCAACTCGCCAGGTATGTTTTCTAATATTACCGCCGAGATGTTAGGTTGGGTTAGGTTAGGTTATATTACGTTATAGATGTATGTAAAGTTCCCACGGAGAGGTAGAGGCCAACTCGCCATGAATGTTTTCAAATATTACCGCCGAGATGTTAGATTGGGTTAGGTTAGGTTATATTACGTTATTGATGTATATAAAGATCCCACGGAGACGTAGAGGCCAACAAGCAAGGAATGTGTTCAAATATTACCGCCGAGATGTTAGGTTGGGTTAGGTTAGGTTATATTACGTTATAGATGTATATAAAGTTCCCACGGAGACGTAGAGGCCAACAAGCCAGGAATGTGTTCAAATATTACCGCCGAGATGTTAGATTGGGTTAGGTTAGGTTATATTACGTTATTGATGTATATAAAGATCCCACGGAGACGTAGAGGCCAACAAGCCAGGAATGTCTTCAAATATTACCGCCGAGACGTTAGGCTGGGTTAGGTTCGGTTATATAACGTTATCAATGTATATAAAGGTCCCACGGAGACGTAGAGGCCAACAAGCCAGGAATGTGTTCAAATATTACCGCCGATATGTTAGATTGGGTTAGGTTAGGTTATATTACGTTATTGATGTATATAAAGATCCCACGGAGACGTAGAGGCCAACAAGCCAGGAATGCCTTCAAATATTACCGCAGAAATATTAGGTTGGGTTAGGTTCGGTAATATAACGTTATTGATGTATATAAAAATCCCACGGAGACGTAGAGGCCAACAAGCCAGGAATGTGTTCAAATATTACCGCCGAGATGTTAGATTGGGTTAGGTTAGGTTATATTACGTTATAGATGTATATAACGATCCCACGGAGACGTAGAGGCCAACTCGCCATGAATGTTTTCAAATATTACCGCCGAGATGTTTGGTTGGGTTAGGTTAGGTTATATTACGTTATTGATGTATATAAAGATCCCACGGAGACGTAGAGGCCAACAAGACAGGAATGTGTTTAAATATTACCGCCGAGATGTTAGGTTGGGTTAGGTTAGGTTATATTGCGTTATAGATGTATATAAAGTTCCCACGGAGACGTAGAGGCCAACAAGCCAGGAATGTGTTCAAATATTACCGCCGAGATGTTAGATTGGGTTAGGTTAGGTTATATTACGTTATTGATGTATATAAAGATCCCACGGAGACGTAGAGGCCAACAAGCCAGGAATGTGTTCAAATATTACCGCCGAGATGTTAGATTGGGTTAGGTTAGGTTATATAACGTTATTGATGTATATAAAGATCCCACGGAGACGTAGAGGCCAACAAGCCAGGAATGTCTTCAAATATTACCGCAGAGATGTTAGGTTGGGTTAGGTTCGGTTATATAACGTTATTGATGTATATGAATGTCCCACGGAGACGTAGAGGCCAACAAGCCAGGAATGTGTTCAAATATTACCGCCGAGATGATAGGTTGTGTTATGTTAGGTTATATTTCGTTATTGATGTTTATGAAGGTCAAACGGAGACGTAGAGGCCAACTCGCCAGTAATGTTGTCAAATATTACCGCCGAGATGATAGGTTGGGTTAGGTTAGGTTATATTTCGTTATTGATGTATATGAAGGTCCCACGGAGACGTAGAGGCCAACTCGCCATGAATGTTTTCAGATATTACCGCCGAGATGTTAGGTTGGGTTAGGTTAGGTTATATTACGTTATAGATGTATATGAAGGTCCCACGGAGACGTAGAGGCCAAATCGCCATGAATGTTTTCAAATATTACCGCGGAGATGTTAGGTTGGGTTAGGTTAGGTTATATTACGTTATAGATGTATGTGAAGGTCCCACGGAGACGTAGAGGCCAACAAGCCAGGAATGTGTTCAAATATTACCGCCGAGATGTTCGATTGGGTTAGGTTAGGTTATATTACGTTATTGATGTATATAATGATACCACGAAGACGTAGAGGCCAACTCGCCATGAATGTTTTCAAATATTACCGCAGAGATGTTAGGTTGGGTTAGGTTCGGTTATATAACGTTATTGATGTATATAAAGGTCCCACGGAGACGTAGAGGCCAACTCGCCATGAATGTTTTCTAATATTACCGCCGAGATGTTAGATTGGGTTAGGTTAGGTTATATTACGTTATTGATGTATATAAAGATCCCACGGAGACGTAGAGGCCAACAAGACAGGAATGTGTTTAAATATTACCGCCGAGATGTTAGATTGGATTAGGTTAGGTTATATTACGTTATTGATGTATATTAATATCCCACGGAGACGTAGAGGCCAACAAGCCAGGAATGTGTTCAAATATTACCGCCGAGATGTTAGATCGAGTTAGGTTAGGTTATATTACGTTATTGATGTATATAAAGATACCACGGAGACGTAGAGGCCAACTCGCCAGGAATGTTGTCAAATATTACCGCCGAGATGATAGGTTGGGTTAGGTTAGGTTATATAACGTTATTGATGTATATAAAGGTCCCACGGAGACGTAGAGGCCAACAAGCCAGGAATGTGTTCAAATATTACCGCCGAGATGTTCGATTGGGTTAGGTTAGGTTATATTACGTTATTGATGTATATAAAAATACCACGGAGACGTAGAGGCCAACTCGCCAGGAATGTTGTCAAATATTACCGCCGAGATGATAGGTTGGGTTAGGTTAGGTTATATTACGTTATTGATGTATATAAATGTACCACGGAGAGGTAGAGGCCAACTCGCCATGAATGTTTTCAAATATTACCGCCGAGATGTTAGGTTGGGTTAGGTTAGGTTATATTACGTTATAGATGTATATAAAGGTCCCACGGAGACGCAGAGGCCAACAAGCCAGGAATGTCTTCAAATATTACCGCCGAGATGATAGGTTGTGTTATGTTAGGTTATATTTCGTTATTGATGTTTATGAAGGTCAAACGGAGACGTAGAGGCCAACTCGCCAGTAATGTTGTCAAATATTACCGCCGAGATGATAGGTTGGGTTAGGTTAGGTTATATTTCGTTATTGATGTATATGAAGGTCCCACGGAGACGTAGAGGCCAACTCGCCATGAATGTTTTCAGATATTACCGCCGAGATGTTAGGTTGGGTTAGGTTAGGTTATATTACGTTATAGATGTATATGAAGGTCCCACGGAGACGTAGAGGCCAAATCGCCATGAATGTTTTCAAATATTACCGCGGAGATGTTAGGTTGGGTTAGGTTAGGTTATATTACGTTATAGATGTATGTGAAGGTCCCACGGAGACGTAGAGGCCAACAAGCCAGGAATGTGTTCAAATATTACCGCCGAGATGTTCGATTGGGTTAGGTTAGGTTATATTACGTTATTGATGTATATAAAGATACCACGAAGACGTAGAGGCCAACTCGCCATGAATGTTTTCAAATATTACCGCAGAGACGTTAGGCTGGGTTAGGTTCGGTTATATAACGTTATTGATGTATATAAAGGTCCCACGGAGACGTAGAGGCCAACAAGCCAGGAATGTGTTCAAATATTACCGCCGATATGTTAGATTGGGTTAGGTTAGGTTATATTACGTTATTGATGTATATAAAGATCCCACGGAGACGTAGAGGCCAACAAGCCAGGAATGTCTTCAAATATTACCGCCGAGATGTTAGATTGGGTTAGGTTAGGTTATATTACGTTATTGATGTATATAAAGATCCCACGGAGACGTAGAGGCCAACAAGCCAGGAATGTGTTCAAATATTACCGCCGAGATGTTAGATTGGGTTAGGTTAGGTTATATAACGTTATTGATGTATATAAAGATCCCACGGAGACGTAGAGGCCAACAAGCCAGGAATGTCTTCAAATATTACCGCCGAGATGATAGGTTGGGTTAGGTTAGGTTATATTACGTTATTGATGTATATAAATGTACCACGGAGAGGTAGAGGCCAACTCGCCATGAATGTTTTCAAATATTACCGCCGAGATGTTAGGTTGGGTTAGGTTAGGTTATATTACGTTATAGATGTATATAAAGGTCCCACGGAGACGCAGAGGCCAACAAGCCAGGAATGTCTTCAAATATTACCGCCGAGATGATAGGTTGTGTTATGTTAGGTTATATTTCGTTATTGATGTTTATGAAGGTCAAACGGAGACGTAGAGGCCAACTCGCCAGTAATGTTGTCAAATATTACCGCCGAGATGATAGGTTGGGTTAGGTTAGGTTATATTTCGTTATTGATGTATATGAAGGTCCCACGGAGACGTAGAGGCCAACTCGCCATGAATGTTTTCAGATATTACCGCCGAGATGTTAGGTTGGGTTAGGTTAGGTTATATTACGTTATAGATGTATATGAAGGTCCCACGGAGACGTAGAGGCCAAATCGCCATGAATGTTTTCAAATATTACCGCGGAGATGTTAGGTTGGGTTAGGTTAGGTTATATTACGTTATAGATGTATGTGAAGGTCCCACGGAGACGTAGAGGCCAACAAGCCAGGAATGTGTTCAAATATTACCGCCGAGATGTTCGATTGGGTTAGGTTAGGTTATATTACGTTATTGATGTATATAAAGATACCACGAAGACGTAGAGGCCAACTCGCCATGAATGTTTTCAAATATTACCGCAGAGACGTTAGGCTGGGTTAGGTTCGGTTATATAACGTTATTGATGTATATAAAGGTCCCACGGAGACGTAGAGGCCAACAAGCCAGGAATGTGTTCAAATATTACCGCCGATATGTTAGATTGGGTTAGGTTAGGTTATATTACGTTATTGATGTATATAAAGATCCCACGGAGACGTAGAGGCCAACAAGCCAGGAATGTCTTCAAATATTACCGCAGAAATATTAGGTTGGGTTAGGTTCGGTTATATAACGTTATTGATGTATATAAAAATCCCACGGAGACGTAGAGGCCAACAAGCCAGGAATGTGTTCAAATATTACCGCCGAGATGTTAGATTGGGTTAGGTTAGGTTATATTACGTTATAGATGTATATAACGATCCCACGGAGACGTAGAGGCCAACTCGCCATGAATGTTTTCAAATATTACCGCCGAGATGTTTGGTTGGGTTAGGTTAGTTTATATTTCGTTATTGATGTATATGAAGGTCCCACGGAGACGTAGAGGCCAACAAGACAGGAATGTGTTTAAATATTACCGCCGAGATGTTAGGTTGGGTTAGGTTGGGTTATATTGCGTTATAGATGTATATAAAGTTCCCACGGAGACGTAGAGGCCAACAAGCCAGGAATGTGTTCAAATATTACCGCCGAGATGTTAGATTGGGTTAGGTTAGGTTATATTACGTTATAGATGTATGTGAAGGTCCCACGGAGACGTAGAGGCCAACAAGCCAGGAATGTGTTCAAATATTACCGCCGAGATGTTAGGTTGGGTTAGGTTAGGCTATATTACGTTATAGATGTATATAAAGTTCCCACGGAGACGTAGAGGCCAACAAGCCAGGAATGTGTTCAAATATTACCGCCGAGATGTTAGATTGGGTTAGGTTAGGTTATATTACGTTATAGATGTATGTGATGGTCCCACGGAGACGTAGAGGCCAACAAGCCAGGAATGTGTTCAAATATTACCGCCGAGATGTTAGGTTGGGTTAGGTTAGGTTATATTACGTTATAGATGTATGTAAAGTTCCCACGGAGAGGTAGAGGCCAACTCGCCATTAATGTTTTCAAATATTACCGCCGAGATGTTAGGTTGGGTTAGGTTAGGTTATATTACGTTATAGATGTATGTAAAGTTCCCACGGAGAGGTAGAGGCCAACTCGCCATGAATGTTTTCAAATATTACCGCCGAGATGTTAGGTTGGGTTAGGTTAGGTTATATTACGTTATAGATGTATGTGATGGTCCCACGGAGACGTAGAGGCCAACAAGCCAGGAATGTGTTCAAATATTACCGCCGAGATGTTTGGTTGGGTTAGGTTAGGTTATATTACGTTATTGATGTATATAAAGATCCCAGGGAGACGTAGAGGCCAACAAGCCAGGAATGTGTTTAAATATTACCGCCGAGATGTTAGGTTGGGTTAGGTTAGGTTATATTGCGTTATAGATGTATATAAAGATCCCACGGAGACGTAGAGGCCAACAAGCCAGGAATGTCTTCAAATATTACCGCAGAGATGTTAGGTTGGGTTAGGTTCGGTTATATAACGTTATTGATGTATATGAAGGTCCCACGGAGACGTAGAGGCCAACAAGCCAGGAATGTGTTCAAATATTACCGCCGAGATGTTAGATTGGGTTAGGTTAGGTTATATTACGTTATAGATGTATATAACGATCCCACGGAGACGTAGAGGCCAACTCGCCATGAATGTTTTCAAATATTACCGCCGAGATGTTTGGTTGGGTTAGGTTAGGTTATATTTCGTTATTGATGTATATGAAGGTCCCACGGAGACGTAGAGGCCAACAAGACAGGAATGTGTTTAAATATTACCGCCGAGATGTTAGGTTGGGTTAGGTTAGGTTATATTACGTTATTGATGTACATAAAGATCCCAGGGAGACGTAGAGGCCAACAAGCCAGGAATGTGTTTAAATATTACCGCCGAGATGTTAGGTTGGGTTAGGTTAGGTTATATTGCGTTATAGATGTATATAAAGATCCCACGGAGACGTAGAGGCCAACAAGCCAGGAATGTCTTCAAATATTACCGCAGAGATGTTAGGTTGGGTTAGGTTCGGTTATATAACGTTATTGATGTATATAAAGGTCCCACGGAGACGTAGAGGCCAAATCGCCATGAATGTTTTCAAATATTACCGCGGAGATGTTAGGTTGGGTTAGGTTAGGTTATATTACGTTATAGATGTATGTGAAGGTCCCACGGAGACGTAGAGGCCAACAAGCCAGGAATGTGTTCAAATATTACCGCCGAGATGTTCGATTGGGTTAGGTTAGGTTATATTACGTTATTGATGTATATAATGATACCACGAAGACGTAGAGGCCAACTCGCCATGAATGTTTTCAAATATTACCGCAGAGATGTTAGGTTGGGTTAGGTTCGGTTATATAACGTTATTGATGTATATAAAGGTCCCACGGAGACGTAGAGGCCAACTCGCCATGAATGTTTTCTAATATTACCGCCGAGATGTTAGATTGGGTTAGGTTAGGTTATATTACGTTATTGATGTATATAAAGATCCCACGGAGACGTAGAGGCCAACAAGACAGGAATGTGTTTAAATATTACCGCCGAGATGTTAGATTGGATTAGGTTAGGTTATATTACGTTATTGATGTATATTAATATCCCACGGAGACGTAGAGGCCAACAAGCCAGGAATGTGTTCAAATATTACCGCCGAGATGTTAGATCGAGTTAGGTTAGGTTATATTACGTTATTGATGTATATAAAGATACCACGGAGACGTAGAGGCCAACTCGCCAGGAATGTTGTCAAATATTACCGCCGAGATGATAGGTTGGGTTAGGTTAGGTTATATAACGTTATTGATGTATATAAAGGTCCCACGGAGACGTAGAGGCCAACAAGCCAGGAATGTGTTCAAATATTACCGCCGAGATGTTCGATTGGGTTAGGTTAGGTTATATTACGTTATTGATGTATATAAAAATACCACGGAGACGTAGAGGCCAACTCGCCAGGAATGTTGTCAAATATTACCGCCGAGATGATAGGTTGGGTTAGGTTAGGTTATATTACGTTATTGATGTATATAAATGTACCACGGAGAGGTAGAGGCCAACTCGCCATGAATGTTTTCAAATATTACCGCCGAGATGTTAGGTTGGGTTAGGTTAGGTTATATTACGTTATAGATGTATATAAAGGTCCCACGGAGACGCAGAGGCCAACAAGCCAGGAATGTCTTCAAATATTACCGCCGAGATGATAGGTTGTGTTATGTTAGGTTATATTTCGTTATTGATGTTTATGAAGGTCAAACGGAGACGTAGAGGCCAACTCGCCAGTAATGTTGTCAAATATTACCGCCGAGATGATAGGTTGGGTTAGGTTAGGTTATATTTCGTTATTGATGTATATGAAGGTCCCACGGAGACGTAGAGGCCAACTCGCCATGAATGTTTTCAGATATTACCGCCGAGATGTTAGGTTGGGTTAGGTTAGGTTATATTACGTTATTGATGTATATAAAGATACCACGAAGACGTAGAGGCCAACTCGCCATGAATGTTTTCAAATATTACCGCAGAGACGTTAGGCTGGGTTAGGTTCGGTTATATAACGTTATTGATGTATATAAAGGTCCCACGGAGACGTAGAGGCCAACAAGCCAGGAATGTGTTCAAATATTACCGCCGATATGTTAGATTGGGTTAGGTTAGGTTATATTACGTTATTGATGTATATAAAGATCCCACGGAGACGTAGAGGCCAACAAGCCAGGAATGTCTTCAAATATTACCGCAGAAATATTAGGTTGGGTTAGGTTCGGTTATATAACGTTATTGATGTATATAAAAATCCCACGGAGACGTAGAGGCCAACAAGCCAGGAATGTGTTCAAATATTACCGCCGAGATGTTAGATTGGGTTAGGTTAGGTTATATTACGTTATAGATGTATATAACGATCCCACGGAGACGTAGAGGCCAACTCGCCATGAATGTTTTCAAATATTACCGCCGAGATGTTTGGTTGGGTTAGGTTAGTTTATATTTCGTTATTGATGTATATGAAGGTCCCACGGAGACGTAGAGGCCAACAAGACAGGAATGTGTTTAAATATTACCGCCGAGATGTTAGGTTGGGTTAGGTTGGGTTATATTGCGTTATAGATGTATATAAAGTTCCCACGGAGACGTAGAGGCCAACAAGCCAGGAATGTGTTCAAATATTACCGCCGAGATGTTAGATTGGGTTAGGTTAGGTTATATTACGTTATAGATGTATGTGAAGGTCCCACGGAGACGTAGAGGCCAACAAGCCAGGAATGTGTTCAAATATTACCGCCGAGATGTTAGGTTGGGTTAGGTTAGGCTATATTACGTTATAGATGTATATAAAGTTCCCACGGAGACGTAGAGGCCAACAAGCCAGGAATGTGTTCAAATATTACCGCCGAGATGTTAGATTGGGTTAGGTTAGGTTATATTACGTTATAGATGTATGTGATGGTCCCACGGAGACGTAGAGGCCAACAAGCCAGGAATGTGTTCAAATATTACCGCCGAGATGTTAGGTTGGGTTAGGTTAGGTTATATTACGTTATAGATGTATGTAAAGTTCCCACGGAGAGGTAGAGGCCAACTCGCCATTAATGTTTTCAAATATTACCGCCGAGATGTTAGGTTGGGTTAGGTTAGGTTATATTACGTTATAGATGTATGTAAAGTTCCCACGGAGAGGTAGAGGCCAACTCGCCATGAATGTTTTCAAATATTACCGCCGAGATGTTAGGTTGGGTTAGGTTAGGTTATATTACGTTATAGATGTATGTGATGGTCCCACGGAGACGTAGAGGCCAACAAGCCAGGAATGTGTTCAAATATTACCGCCGAGATGTTTGGTTGGGTTAGGTTAGGTTATATTACGTTATTGATGTATATAAAGATCCCAGGGAGACGTAGAGGCCAACAAGCCAGGAATGTGTTTAAATATTACCGCCGAGATGTTAGGTTGGGTTAGGTTAGGTTATATTGCGTTATAGATGTATATAAAGATCCCACGGAGACGTAGAGGCCAACAAGCCAGGAATGTCTTCAAATATTACCGCAGAGATGTTAGGTTGGGTTAGGTTCGGTTATATAACGTTATTGATGTATATGAAGGTCCCACGGAGACGTAGAGGCCAACAAGCCAGGAATGTGTTCAAATATTACCGCCGAGATGTTAGATTGGGTTAGGTTAGGTTATATTACGTTATAGATGTATATAACGATCCCACGGAGACGTAGAGGCCAACT
The DNA here is from genome assembly GCA_963969225.1 of Xylocopa violacea. Classification (NCBI taxonomy): domain Eukaryota; kingdom Metazoa; phylum Arthropoda; class Insecta; order Hymenoptera; family Apidae; genus Xylocopa; species Xylocopa violacea. Next base: position 1,487,521 of record CAXAJV010000487.1, read on the forward strand.
CGCCATGAATGTTTTCAAATATTACCGCCGAGATGTTTGGTTGGGTTAGGTTAGGTTATATTTCGTTATTGATGTATATGAAGGTCCCACGGAGACGTAGAGGCCAACAAGACAGGAATGTGTTTAAATATTACCGCCGAGATGTTAGGTTGGGTTAGGTTAGGTTATATTACGTTATTGATGTACATAAAGATCCCAGGGAGACGTAGAGGCCAACAAGCCAGGAATGTGTTTAAATATTACCGCCGAGATGTTAGGTTGGGTTAGGTTAGGTTATATTGCGTTATAGATGTATATAAAGATCCCACGGAGACGTAGAGGCCAACAAGCCAGGAATGTCTTCAAATATTACCGCAGAGATGTTAGGTTGGGTTAGGTTCGGTTATATAACGTTATTGATGTATATAAAGGTCCCACGGAGACGTAGAGGCCAACAAGCCAGGAATGTGTTCAAATATTACCGCCGAGATGTTAGATTGGGTTAGGTTAGGTTATATTACGTTATAGATGTATATAACGATCCCACGGAGACGTAGAGGCCAACTCGCCATGAATGTTTTCAAATATTACCGCCGAGATGTTTGGTTGGGTTAGGTTAGGTTATATTTCGTTATTGATGTATATGAAGGTCCCACGGAGACGTAGAGGCCAACAAGACAGGAATGTGTTTAAATATTACCGCCGAGATGTTAGGTTGGGTTAGGTTAGGTTATATTGCGTTATAGATGTATATAAAGTTCCCACGGAGACGTAGAGGCCAACAAGCCAGGAATGTGTTCAAATATTACCGCCGAGATGTTAGATTGGGTTAGGTTAGGTTATATTACGTTATAGATGTATGTGAAGGTCCCACGGAGACGTAGAGGCCAACAAGCCAGGAATGTGTTCAAATATTACCGCCGAGATGTTAGGTTGGGTTAGGTTAGGCTATATTACGTTATAGATGTATATAAAGTTCCCACGGAGACGTAGAGGCCAACAAGCCAGGAATGTGTTCAAATATTACCGCCGAGATGTTAGATTGGGTTAGGCTAGGTTATATTACGTTATAGATGTATGTGATGGTCCCACGGAGACGTAGAGGCCAACAAGCCAGGAATGTGTTCAAATATTACCGCCGAGATGTTAGGTTGGGTTAGGTTAGGTTATATTACGTTATAGATGTATGTAAAGTTCCCACGGAGAGGTAGAGGCCAACTCGCCATGAATGTTTTCAAATATTACCGCCGAGATGTTAGGTTGGGTTAGGTTAGGTTATATTACGTTATAGATGTATGTAAAGTTCCCACGGAGAGGTAGAGGCCAACTCGCCATGAATGTTTTCAAATATTACCGCCGAGATGTTAGGTTGGGTTAGGTTAGGTTATATTACGTTATAGATGTATGTAAAGTTCCCACGGAGACGTAGAGGCCAAATCGCCATGAATGTTTTCAAATATTACCGCGGAGATGTTAGGTTGGGTTAGGTTAGGTTATATTACGTTATAGATGTATATAAAGGTCCCACGGAGACGTAGAGGCCAACAAGCCAGGAATGTGTTCAAATATTACCGCCGAGATGTTAGGTTGGCTTAGGTTAGGTTATATTACGTTATAGATGTATATAAAGTTCCCACGGAGACGTAGAGGCCAACTCGCCAGGTATGTTTTCTAATATTACCGCCGAGATGTTAGGTTGGGTTAGGTTAGGTAATATTACGTTATTGATGTATAAAAAGATCCCACGGAGACGGAGAAGCCAACGCGCCAGGAATGTTGTCAAATATTACCGCCGAGATGTTAGGTTGTGTTAGGTTAGGTTATATTACGTTATTGATGTATATAAATATCCCACGGAGACGTAGAGGCCAACAAGCCAGGAATGTCTTCAAATATTACCGCAGAGATGTTAGGTTGGGTTAGGTTCGGTTATATAACGTTATTGATGTATATAAATGTTCCACGGAGACGTAGAGGCCAACAAGCCAGGAATGTGTTCAAATATTACCGCCGAGATGTTAGATCGGGTTAGGTTAGGTTATATTACGTTATTGATGTATATAAAGATACCACGGAGACGTAGAGGCCAACTCGCCAGGAATGTTGTCAAATATTACCGCCGAGATGATAGGTTGGGTTAGGGTAGGTTATATAACGTTATTGATGTATATAAAGGTCCCACGGAGACGTAGAGGCCAACAAGCCAGGAATGTGTTCAAATATTACCGCCGAGATGTTCGATTGGGTTAGGTTAGGTTATATTACGTTATTGATGTATATAAATATCCCACGGAGACGTAGAGGCCAACAAGCCAGGAATGTCTTCAAATATTACCGCAGAAATATTAGGTTGGGTTAGGTTCGGTTATATAACGTTATTGATGTATATAAAAATCCCACGGAGACGTAGAGGCCAACAAGCCAGGAATGTGTTCAAATGTTACCGCCGAGATGTTAGGTTGGGTTAGATTAGGTTATATTACGTTATAGATGTATGTAAAGTTCCCACGGAGAGGTAGAGGCCAACTCGCCATGAATGTTTTCAAATATTACCGCCGAGATGTTAGGTTGGGTTAGGTTAGGTTATATTACGTTATAGATGTATGTAAAGTTCCCACGGAGAGGTAGAGGCCAACTCGCCATGAATGTTTTCTAATATTACCGCCGAGATGTTAGATTGGGTTAGGTTAGGTTATATTACGTTATTGATGTATATAAAGATCCCACGGAGACGTAGAGGCCAACAAGACAGGAATGTGTTTAAATATTACCGCCGAGATGTTAGATTGGATTAGGTTAGGTTATATTACGTTATTGATGTATATAAAGATCCCACGGAGACGTAGAGGCCAACTCGCCATGAATGTTTTCAGATATTACCGCCGATATGTTAGGTTGGGTTAGGTTAGGTTATATTACGTTATAGATGTATATGAAGGTCCCACGGAGACGTAGAGGCCAAATCGCCATGAATGTTTTCAAATATTACCGCGGAGATGTTAGGTTGGGTTAGGTTAGGTTATATTACGTTATAGATGTATATAAAGGTCCCACGGAGACGTAGAGGCCAACAAGCCAGGAATGTGTTCAAATATTACCGCCGAGATGTTAGGTTGGCTTAGGTTAGGTTATATTACGTTATAGATGTATATAAAGTTCCCACGGAGACGTAGAGGCCAACTCGCCAGGTATGTTTTCTAATATTACCGCCGAGATGTTAGGTTGGGTTAGGTTAGGTAATATTACGTTATTGATGTATAAAAAGATCCCACGGAGACGGAGAAGCCAACGCGCCAGGAATGTTGTCAAATATTACCGCCGAGATGTTAGGTTGTGTTAGGTTAGGTTATATTACGTTATTGATGTACATAAATATCCCACGGAGACGTAGAGGCCAACAAGCCAGGAATGTCTTCAAATATTACCGCAGAGATGTTAGGTTGGGTTAGGTTCGGTTATATAACGTTATTGATGTATATAAATGTCCCACGGAGACGTAGAGGCCAACAAGCCAGGAATGTGTTCAAATATTACCGCCGAGATGTTAGATCGGGTTAGGTTAGGTTATATTACGTTATTGATGTATATAAAGATACCACGGAGACGTAGAGGCCAACTCGCCAGGAATGTTGTCAAATATTACCGCCGAGATGATAGGTTGGGTTAGGGTAGGTTATATAACGTTATTGATGTATATAAAGGTCCCACGGAGACGTAGAGGCCAACAAGCCAGGAATGTGTTCAAATATTACCGCCGAGATGTTCGATTGGGTTAGGTTAGGTTATATTACGTTATTGATGTATATAAATATCCCACGGAGACGTAGAGGCGAACAAGCCAGGAATGTCTTCAAATATTACCGCAGAAATATTAGGTTGGGTTAGGTTCGGTTATATAACGTTATTGATGTATATAAAAATCACACGGAGACGTAGAGGCCAACAAGCCAGGAATGTGTTCAAATGTTACCGCCGAGATGTTAGGTTGGGTTAGATTAGGTTATATTACGTTATAGATGTATGTAAAGTTCCCACGGAGAGGTAGAGGCCAACTCGCCATGAATGTTTTCAAATATTACCGCCGAGATGTTAGGTTGGGTTAGGTTAGGTTATATTACGTTATAGATGTATGTAAAGTTCCCACGGAGAGGTAGAGGCCAACTCGCCATGAATGTTTTCTAATATTACCGCCGAGATGTTAGATTGGGTTAGGTTAGGTTATATTACGTTATTGATGTATATAAAGATCCCACGGAGACGTAGAGGCCAACAAGACAGGAATGTGTTTAAATATTACCGCCGAGATGTTAGATTGGATTAGGTTAGGTTATATTACGTTATTGATGTATATAAAGATCCCACGGAGACGTAGAGGCCAACTCGCCATGAATGTTTTCAGATATTACCGCCGATATGTTAGGTTGGGTTAGGTTAGGTTATATTACGTTATAGATGTATATGAAGGTCCCACGGAGACGTAGAGGCCAAATCGCCATGAATGTTTTCAAATATTACCGCGGAGATGTTAGGTTGGGTTAGGTTAGGTTATATTACGTTATAGATGTATATAAAGGTCCCACGGAGACGTAGAGGCCAACAAGCCAGGAATGTGTTCAAATATTACCGCCGAGATGTTAGGTTGGCTTAGGTTAGGTTATATTACGTTATAGATGTATATAAAGTTCCCACGGAGACGTAGAGGCCAACTCGCCAGGTATGTTTTCTAATATTACCGCCGAGATGTTAGGTTGGGTTAGGTTAGGTAATATTACGTTATTGATGTATAAAAAGATCCCACGGAGACGGAGAAGCCAACGCGCCAGGAATGTTGTCAAATATTACCGCCGAGATGTTAGGTTGTGTTAGGTTAGGTTATATTACGTTATTGATGTACATAAATATCCCACGGAGACGTAGAGGCCAACAAGCCAGGAATGTCTTCAAATATTACCGCAGAGATGTTAGGTTGGGTTAGGTTCGGTTATATAACGTTATTGATGTATATAAATGTCCCACGGAGACGTAGAGGCCAACAAGCCAGGAATGTGTTCAAATATTACCGCCGAGATGTTAGATCGGGTTAGGTTAGGTTATATTACGTTATTGATGTATATAAAGATACCACGGAGACGTAGAGGCCAACTCGCCAGGAATGTTGTCAAATATTACCGCCGAGATGATAGGTTGGGTTAGGGTAGGTTATATAACGTTATTGATGTATATAAAGGTCCCACGGAGACGTAGAGGCCAACAAGCCAGGAATGTGTTCAAATATTACCGCCGAGATGTTCGATTGGGTTAGGTTAGGTTATATTACGTTATTGATGTATATAAATATCCCACGGAGACGTAGAGGCGAACAAGCCAGGAATGTCTTCAAATATTACCGCAGAAATATTAGGTTGGGTTAGGTTCGGTTATATAACGTTATTGATGTATATAAAAATCACACGGAGACGTAGAGGCCAACAAGCCAGGAATGTGTTCAAATGTTACCGCCGAGATGTTAGGTTGGGTTAGATTAGGTTATATTACGTTATAGATGTATATAACGATCCCACGGAGACGTAGAGGCCAACTCGCCATGAATGTTTTCAAATATTACCACCGAGATGTTAGGTTGGGTTAGGTTAGGTTATATTACGTTATAGATGTATGTAAAGTTCCCACGGAGAGGTAGAGGCCAACTCGCCATGAATGTTTTCAAATATTACCGCCGAGATGTTAGATTGGGTTAGGTTAGGTTATATTACGTTATTGATGTATATAAAGATCCCACGGAGACGTAGAGGCCAACAAGCAAGGAATGTGTTCAAATATTACCGCCGAGATGTTAGGTTGGGTTAGGTTAGGTTATATTACGTTATAGATGTATATAAAGTTCCCACGGAGACGTAGAGGCCAACAAGCCAGGAATGTGTTCAAATATTACCGCCGAGATGTTAGATTGGGTTAGGTTAGGTTATATTACGTTATTGATGTATATAAAGATCCCACGGAGACGTAGAGGCCAACAAGCCAGGAATGTCTTCAAATATTACCGCCGAGACGTTAGGCTGGGTTAGGTTCGGTTATATAACGTTATTGATGTATATAAAGGTCCCACGGAGACGTAGAGGCCAACAAGCCAGGAATGTGTGCAAATATTACCGCCGATATGTTAGATTGGGTTAGGTTAGGTTATATAACGTTATTGATGTATATAAAGATCCCACGGAGACGTAGAAGCCAACAAGCCAGGAATGTCTTCAAATATTACCGCAGAGATGTTAGGTTGGGTTAGGTTCGGTTATATAAAGTTATTGATGTATATAAATGTCCCACGGAGACGTAGAGGCCAACAAGCCAGGAATGTGTTCAAATATTACCGCCGAGATGTTAGATCGGGTTAGGTTAGGTTATATTACGTTATTGATGTATATAAAGATACCACGGAGACGTAGAGGCCAACTCGCCAGGAATGTTGTCAAATATTACCGCCGAGATGATAGGTTGGGTCAGGTTAGGTTATATAACGTTATTGATGTATATAAAGGTCCCACGGAGACGTAGAGGCCAACAAGCCAGGAATGTGTTCAAATATTACCGCCGAGATGTTCGATTGGGTTAGGTTAGGTTATATTACGTTATTGATGTATATAAAGATACCACGGAGACGTAGAGGCCAACTCGCCATGAATGTTTTCAAATATTACCGCAGAGATGTTAGGTTGGGTTAGGTTCGGTTATATAACGTTATTGATGTATATAAAGGTCCCACGGAGACGTAGAGGCCAACAAGCCAGGAATGTGTTCAAATATTACCGCCGAGATGTTCGATTGGGTTAGGTTAGGTTATATTACGTTATTGATGTATATAAAGATACCACGGAGACGTAGAGGCCAACTCGCCATGAATGTTTTCAGATATTACCGCCGAGATGTTAGGTTGGGTTAGGTTAGGTTATATTACGTTATAGATGTATGTGAAGGTCCCACGGAGACGTAGAGGCCAACTCGCCATGAATGTTTTCAAATATTACCGCGGAGATGTTAGGTTGGGTTAGGTTAGGTTATATTACGTTATAGATGAATGTAAAGTTCCCACGGAGAGGTGGAGGCCAACTCGCCATGAATGTTTTCTAATATTACCGCCGAGATGTTAGATTGGGTTAGGTTAGGTTATATTACGTTATTGATGTATATAAAGATCCCACGGAGACGTAGAGGCCAACAAGACAGGAATGTGTTTAAATATTACCGCCGAGATGTTAGATTGGATTAGGTTAGGTTATATTACGTTATTGATGTATATAAAGATCCCACGGAGACGTAGACGCCAACAAGACAGGAATGTGTTCAAATATTACCGCCGAGATGTTAGGTTGGGTCAGGTTAGGTTATATTGCGTTATAGATGTATATAAAGTTCCCACGGAGACGTAGAGGCCAACAAGCCAGGAATGTGTTCAAATATTACCGCCGAGATGTTAGGTTGGGTTAGGTTAGGTTATATTGCGTTATAGATGTATATAAAGTTCCCACGGAGACGTAGAGGCCAACAAGCCAGGAATGTGTTCAAATATTACCGCCGAGATGTTAGATTGGGTTAGGTTAGGTTATATTACGTTATTGATGTATATAAAGATCCCACGGAGACGTAGAGGCCAACAAGCCAGGAATGTCTTCAAATATTACCGCAGAGATGTTAGGTTGGGTTAGGTTCGGTTATATAACGTTATTGATGTATATAAATGTCCCACGGAGACGTAGAGGCCAACAAGCCAGGAATGTGTTCAAATATTACCGCCGAGATGTTAGATCGGGTTAGGTTAGGTTATATTACGTTATTGATGTATATAAAGATACCACGGAGACGTAGAGGCCAACTCGCCAGGAATGTTGTCAAATATTACCGCCGAGATGATAGGTTGGGTTAGGGTAGGTTATATAACGTTATTGATGTATATAAAGGTCCCACGGAGACGTAGAGGCCAACAAGCCAGGAATGTGTTCAAATATTACCGCCGAGATGTTCGATTGGGTTAGGTTAGGTTATATTACGTTATTGATGTATATAAATATCCCACGGAGACGTAGAGGCCAACAAGCCAGGAATGTCTTCAAATATTACCGCAGAAATATTAGGTTGGGTTAGGTTCGGTTATATAACGTTATTGATGTATATAAAAATCCCACGGAGACGTAGAGGCCAACAAGCCAGGAATGTGTTCAAATGTTACCGCCGAGATGTTAGGTTGGGTTAGATTAGGTTATATTACGTTATAGATGTATATAACGATCCCACGGAGACGTAGAGGCCAACTCGCCATGAATGTTTTCAAATATTACCGCCGAGATGTTAGGTTGGGTTAGGTTAGGTTATATTACGTTATAGATGTATGTGAAGGTCCCACGGAGACGTAGAGGCCAACAAGCCAGGAATGTGTTCAAATATTACCGCCGAGATGTTAGGTTGGGTTAGGTTAGGCTATATTACGTTATAGATGTATATAAAGTTCCCACGGAGACGTAGAGGCCAACAAGCCAGGAATGTGTTCAAATATTACCGCCGAGATGTTAGATTGGGTTAGGTTAGGTTATATTACGTTATAGATGTATGTGATGGTCCCACGGAGACGTAGAGGCCAACAAGCCAGGAATGTGTTCAAATATTACCGCCGAGATGTTAGGTTGGGTTAGGTTAGGTTATATTACGTTATAGATGTATGTAAAGTTCCCACGGAGAGGTAGAGGCCAACTCGCCATGAATGTTTTCAAATATTACCGCCGAGATGTTAGGTTGGGTTAGGTTAGGTTATATTACGTTATAGATGTATGTAAAGTTCCCACGGAGAGGTAGAGGCCAACTCGCCATGAATGTTTTCAAATATTACCGCCGAGATGTTAGGTTGGGTTAGGTTAGGTTATATTACGTTATAGATGTATGTAAAGTTCCCACGGAGAGGTAGAGGCCAACTCGCCATGAATGTTTTCTAATATTACCGCCGAGATGTTAGATTGGGTTAGGTTAGGTTATATTACGTTATTGATGTATATAAAGATCCCACGGAGACGTAGAGGCCAACAAGACAGGAATGTGTTTAAATATTACCGCCGAGATGTTAGATTGGATTAGGTTAGGTTATATTACGTTATTGATGTATATAAAGATCCCACGGAGACGTAGAGGCCAACTCGCCATGAATGTTTTCAGATATTACCGCCGATATGTTAGGTTGGGTTAGGTTAGGTTATATTACGTTATAGATGTATATGAAGGTCCCACGGAGACGTAGAGGCCAAATCGCCATGAATGTTTTCAAATATTACCGCGGAGATGTTAGGTTGGGTTAGGTTAGGTTATATTACGTTATAGATGTATATAAAGGTCCCACGGAGACGTAGAGGCCAACAAGCCAGGAATGTGTTCAAATATTACCGCCGAGATGTTAGGTTGGCTTAGGTTAGGTTATATTACGTTATAGATGTATATAAAGTTCCCACGGAGACGTAGAGGCCAACTCGCCAGGTATGTTTTCTAATATTACCGCCGAGATGTTAGGTTGGGTTAGGTTAGGTAATATTACGTTATTGATGTATAAAAAGATCCCACGGAGACGGAGAAGCCAACGCGCCAGGAATGTTGTCAAATATTACCGCCGAGATGTTAGGTTGTGTTAGGTTAGGTTATATTACGTTATTGATGTATATAAATATCCCACGGAGACGTAGAGGCCAACAAGCCAGGAATGTCTTCAAATATTACCGCAGAGATGTTAGGTTGGGTTAGGTTCGGTTATATAACGTTATTGATGTATATAAATGTCCCACGGAGACGTAGAGGCCAACAAGCCAGGAATGTGTTCAAATATTACCGCCGAGATGTTAGATCGGGTTAGGTTAGGTTATATTACGTTATTGATGTATATAAAGATACCACGGAGACGTAGAGGCCAACTCGCCAGGAATGTTGTCAAATATTACCGCCGAGATGATAGGTTGGGTTAGGGTAGGTTATATAACGTTATTGATGTATATAAAGGTCCCACGGAGACGTAGAGGCCAACAAGCCAGGAATGTGTTCAAATATTACCGCCGAGATGTTCGATTGGGTTAGGTTAGGTTATATTACGTTATTGATGTATATAAATATCCCACGGAGACGTAGAGGCGAACAAGCCAGGAATGTCTTCAAATATTACCGCAGAAATATTAGGTTGGGTTAGGTTCGGTTATATAACGTTATTGATGTATATAAAAATCCCACGGAGACGTAGAGGCCAACAAGCCAGGAATGTGTTCAAATGTTACCGCCGAGATGTTAGGTTGGGTTAGATTAGGTTATATTACGTTATAGATGTATGTAAAGTTCCCACGGAGAGGTAGAGGCCAACTCGCCATGAATGTTTTCAAATATTACCGCCGAGATGTTAGGTTGGGTTAGGTTAGGTTATATTACGTTATAGATGTATGTAAAGTTCCCACGGAGAGGTAGAGGCCAACTCGCCATGAATGTTTTCTAATATTACCGCCGAGATGTTAGATTGGGTTAGGTTAGGTTATATTACGTTATTGATGTATATAAAGATCCCACGGAGACGTAGAGGCCAACAAGACAGGAATGTGTTTAAATATTACCGCCGAGATGTTAGATTGGATTAGGTTAGGTTATATTACGTTATTGATGTATATAAAGATCCCACGGAGACGTAGAGGCCAACTCGCCATGAATGTTTTCAGATATTACCGCCGATATGTTAGGTTGGGTTAGGTTAGGTTATATTACGTTATAGATGTATATGAAGGTCCCACGGAGACGTAGAGGCCAAATCGCCATGAATGTTTTCAAATATTACCGCGGAGATGTTAGGTTGGGTTAGGTTAGGTTATATTACGTTATAGATGTATATAAAGGTCCCACGGAGACGTAGAGGCCAACAAGCCAGGAATGTGTTCAAATATTACCGCCGAGATGTTAGGTTGGCTTAGGTTAGGTTATATTACGTTATAGATGTATATAAAGTTCCCACGGAGACGTAGAGGCCAACTCGCCAGGTATGTTTTCTAATATTACCGCCGAGATGTTAGGTTGGGTTAGGTTAGGTAATATTACGTTATTGATGTATAAAAAGATCCCACGGAGACGGAGAAGCCAACGCGCCAGGAATGTTGTCAAATATTACCGCCGAGATGTTAGGTTGTGTTAGGTTAGGTTATATTACGTTATTGATGTACATAAATATCCCACGGAGACGTAGAGGCCAACAAGCCAGGAATGTCTTCAAATATTACCGCAGAGATGTTAGGTTGGGTTAGGTTCGGTTATATAACGTTATTGATGTATATAAATGTCCCACGGAGACGTAGAGGCCAACAAGCCAGGAATGTGTTCAAATATTACCGCCGAGATGTTAGATCGGGTTAGGTTAGGTTATATTACGTTATTGATGTATATAAAGATACCACGGAGACGTAGAGGCCAACTCGCCAGGAATGTTGTCAAATATTACCGCCGAGATGATAGGTTGGGTTAGGGTAGGTTATATAACGTTATTGATGTATATAAAGGTCCCACGGAGACGTAGAGGCCAACAAGCCAGGAATGTGTTCAAATATTACCGCCGAGATGTTCGATTGGGTTAGGTTAGGTTATATTACGTTATTGATGTATATAAATATCCCACGGAGACGTAGAGGCCAACAAGCCAGGAATGTCTTCAAATATTACCGCAGAAATATTAGGTTGGGTTAGGTTCGGTTATATAACGTTATTGATGTATATAAAAATCACACGGAGACGTAGAGGCCAACAAGCCAGGAATGTGTTCAAATGTTACCGCCGAGATGTTAGGTTGGGTTAGATTAGGTTATATTACGTTATAGATGTATATAACGATCCCACGGAGACGTAGAGGCCAACTCGCCATGAATGTTTTCAAATATTACCACCGAGATGTTAGGTTGGGTTAGGTTAGGTTATATTACGTTATAGATGTATGTAAAGTTCCCACGGAGAGGTAGAGGCCAACTCGCCATGAATGTTTTCAAATATTACCGCCGAGATGTTAGATTGGGTTAGGTTAGGTTATATTACGTTATTGATGTATATAAAGATCCCACGGAGACGTAGAGGCCAACAAGCAAGGAATGTGTTCAAATATTACCGCCGAGATGTTAGGTTGGGTTAGGTTAGGTTATATTACGTTATAGATGTATATAAAGTTCCCACGGAGACGTAGAGGCCAACAAGCCAGGAATGTGTTCAAATATTACCGCCGAGATGTTAGATTGGGTTAGGTTAGGTTATATTACGTTATTGATGTATATAAAGATCCCACGGAGACGTAGAGGCCAACAAGCCAGGAATGTCTTCAAATATTACCGCCGAGACGTTAGGCTGGGTTAGGTTCGGTTATATAACGTTATTGATGTATATAAAGGTCCCACGGAGACGTAGAGGCCAACAAGCCAGGAATGTGTGCAAATATTACCGCCGATATGTTAGATTGGGTTAGGTTAGGTTATATAACGTTATTGTTGTATATAAAGATCCCACGGAGACGTAGAAGCCAACAAGCCAGGAATGTCTTCAAATATTACCGCAGAGATGTTAGGTTGGGTTAGGTTCGGTTATATAAAGTTATTGATGTATATAAATGTCCCACGGAGACGTAGAGGCCAACAAGCCAGGAATGTGTTCAAATATTACCGCCGAGATGTTAGATCGGGTTAGGTTAGGTTATATTACGTTATTGATGTATATAAAGATACCACGGAGACGTAGAGGCCAACTCGCCAGGAATGTTGTCAAATATTACCGCCGAGATGATAGGTTGGGTTAGGTTAGGTTATATAACGTTATTGATGTATATAAAGGTCCCACGGAGACGTAGAGGCCAACAAGCCAGGAATGTGTTCAAATATTACCGCCGAGATGTTCGATTGGGTTAGGTTAGGTTATATTACGTTATTGATGTATATAAAGATACCACGGAGACGTAGAGGCCAACTCGCCATGAATGTTTTCAAATATTACCGCAGAGATGTTAGGTTGGGTTAGGTTCGGTTATATAACGTTATTGATGTATATAAAGGTCCCACGGAGACGTAGAGGCCAACAAGCCAGGAATGTGTTCAAATATTACCGCCGAGATGTTCGATTGGGTTAGGTTAGGTTATATTACGTTATTGATGTATATAAAGATACCACGGAGACGTAGAGGCCAACTCGCCATGAATGTTTTCAGATATTACCGCCGAGATGTTAGGTTGGGTTAGGTTAGGTTATATTACGTTATAGATGTATGTGAAGGTCCCACGGAGACGTAGAGGCCAACTCGCCATGAATGTTTTCAAATATTACCGCGGAGATGTTAGGTTGGGTTAGGTTAGGTTATATTACGTTATAGATGAATGTAAAGTTCCCACGGAGAGGTGGAGGCCAACTCGCCATGAATGTTTTCTAATATTACCGCCGAGATGTTAGATTGGGTTAGGTTAGGTTATATTACGTTATTGATGTATATAAAGATCCCACGGAGACGTAGAGGCCAACAAGACAGGAATGTGTTTAAATATTACCGCCGAGATGTTAGATTGGATTAGGTTAGGTTATATTACGTTATTGATGTATATAAAGATCCCACGGAGACGTAGACGCCAACAAGACAGGAATGTGTTCAAATATTACCGCCGAGATGTTAGGTTGGGTCAGGTTAGGTTATATTGCGTTATAGATGTATATAAAGTTCCCACGGAGACGTAGAGGCCAACAAGCCAGGAATGTGTTCAAATATTACCGCCGAGATGTTAGGTTGGGTTAGGTTAGGTTATATTGCGTTATAGATGTATATAAAGTTCCCACGGAGACGTAGAGGCCAACAAGCCAGGAATGTGTTCAAATATTACCGCCGAGATGTTAGATTGGGTTAGGTTAGGTTATATTACGTTATTGATGTATATAAAGATCCCACGGAGACGTAGAGGCCAACAAGCCAGGAATGTCTTCAAATATTACCGCCGAGATGTTAGATTGGGTTAGGTTAGGTTATATAACGTTAATGATGTATATAAAGATCCCACGGAGACGTAGAGGCCAACTCGCCAGGAAAGTTGTCAAATATTACCGCCGAGATGATAGGTTGGGTTAGGTTAGGTTATATTACGTTATTGATGTATATAAATGTACCACGGAGAGGTAGAACCCAACTCGCCATGAATGTTTTCAAATATTACCGCCGAGATGTTAGGTTGGGTTAGGTTAGGTTATATTACGTTATAGATGTATATAAAGGTCCCACGGAGACGCAGAGGCCAACAAGCCAGGAATGTCTTCAAATATTACCGCCGAGATGATAGGTTGTGTTATGTTAGGTTATATTTCGTTATTGATGTTTATGAAGGTCAAACGGAGACGTAGAGGCCAACTCGCCATGAATGTTTTCAGATATTACCGCCGAGATGTTAGATTGGATTAGGTTAGGTTATATTACGTTATTGACGTATATAAAGATCCCACGGAGACGTAGAGGCCAACAAGCCAGGAATGTGTTCAAATATTACCGCCGAGATGTTAGATTGGGTTAGGTTAGGTTATATAACGTTATTGATGTATATAAAGATCCCACGGAGACGTAGATGCCAACAAGCCAGGAATGTGTTCAAATATTACCGCCGAGATGTTAGGTTGGGTGAGGTTAGGTTATATTGCGTTATAGATGTATATAAAGTTCCCACGGAGACGTAGAGGCCAACAAGCCAGGAATGTGTTCAAATATTACCGCCGAGATGTTAGATTGGGTTAGGTTAGGTTATATTACGTTATTGATGTATATAAAGATACCACGGAGACGTAGAGGCCAACTCGCCAGGAATGTTGTCAAATATTACCGCCGAGATGATAGGTTGGGTTAGGTTAGGATATATTACGTTATTGATGTATATAAATGTACCACGGAGAGCTAGAGGCCAACTCGCCATGAATGTTTTCAAATATTACCGCCGAGATGTTAGTTTGGGTTAGGTTAGGTTATATTACGTTATAGATGTATATAAAGGTCCCACGGAGGCGCAGAGGCCAACAAGCCAGGAATGTCTTCAAATATTACCGCCGAGATGATAGGTTGTGTTATGTTAGGTTATATTTCGTTATTGATGTTTATGAAGGTCAAACGGAGACGTAGAGGCCAACTCGCCAGTAATGTTGTCAAATATTACCGCCGAGATGATAGGTTGGGTTAGGTTAGGTTATAATTCGTTATTGATGTATATGAAGGTCCCACGGAGACGTAGAGGCCAACTCGCCATGAATGTTTTCAGATATTACCGCCGAGATGTTAGGTTGGGTTAGGTTAGGTTATATTACGTTATAGATGTATATGAAGGTCCCACGGAGACGCAGAGGCCAACTCGCCATGAATGTTTTCAGATATTACCGCCGAGATGTTAGATTGGATTAGGTTAGGTTATATTACGTTATTGATGTATATAAAGATCCCACGGAGACGCAGAGGCCAACAAGCCAGGAATGTGTTCAAATATTACCGCCGAGATGTTAGATTGGGTTAGGTTAGGTTATATAACGTTATTGATGTATATAAAGATCCCACGGAGACGTAGAGGCCAACAAGCCAGGAATGTGTTCAAATATTACCGCCGAGATGTTAGGTTGGGTGAGGTTAGGTTATATTGCGTTATAGATGTATATAAAGTTCCCACGGAGACGTAGAGGCCAACAAGCCAGGAATGTGTTCAAATATTACCGCCGAGATGTTAGATTGGGTTAGGTTAGGTTATATTACGTTATTGATGTATATAAAGATACCACGGAGACGTAGAGGCCAACTCGCCAGGAATGTTGTCAAATATTACCGCCGAGATGATAGGTTGGGTTAGGTTAGGTTATATTACGTTATTGATGTATATAAATGTACCACGGAGAGGTAGAGGCCAACTCGCCATGAATGTTTTCAAATATTACCGCCGAGATGTTAGGTTGGGTTAGGTTAGGTTATATTACGTTATAGATGTATATAAAGGTCCCACGGAGACTCAGAGGCCAACAAGCCAGGAATGTCTTCAAATATTACCGCCGAGATGATAGGTTGTGTTATGTTAGGTTATATTTCGTTATTGATGTTTATGAAGGTCAAACGGAGACGTAGAGGCCAACTCGCCAGTAATGTTGTCAAATATTACCGCCGAGATGTTAGGTTGGGTTAGGTTAGGTTATATTACGTTATAGATGTATATGAAGGTCCCACGGAGACGTAGAGGCCAACTCGCCATGAATGTTTTCAAATATTACCGCGGAGATTTTAGGTTGGGTTAGGTTAGGTTATATTACGTTATTGATGTATATAAAGATCCCACGGAGACGTAGACGCCAACAAGACAGGAATGTGTTTAAATAGTACCGCCGAGATGTTAGGTTGGGTCAGGTTAGGTTATATTGCGTTATAGATGTATATAAAGTTCCCACGGAGACGTAGAGGCCACCAAGCCAGGAATGTGTTCAAATATTACCGCCGAGATGTTAGATTGGGTTAGGATAGGTTATATTACGTTATAGATGTATATAAAGTTCCCACGGAGACGTAGAGGCCAACTCGCCAGGTATGTTTTCTAATATTACCGCCGAGATGTTAGGTTGGGTTAGGTTAGGTTATATTACGTTATTGATGTATAAAAAGATCCCACGGAGACGGAGAAGCCAACGCGCCAGGAATGTTGTCAAATATTACCGCCGAGATGTTAGGTTGTGTTAGGTTAGGTTATATTACGTTATTGATGTATATAAATATCCCACGGAGACGTAGAGGCCAACAAGCCAGGAATGTCTTCAAATATTACCGCAGAGATGTTAGGTTGGGTTAGGTTCGGTTATATAACGTTATTGATGTATATAAATGTCCCACGGAGACGTAGAGGCCAACAAGCCAGGAATGTGTTCAAATATTACCGCCGAGATGTTAGATCGGGTTAGGTTAGGTTATATTACGTTATTGATGTATATAAAGATACCACGGAGACGTAGAGGCCAACTCGCCAGGAATGTTGTCAAATATTACCGCCGAGATGATAGGTTGGGTTAGGGTAGGTTATATAACGTTATTGATGTATATAAAGGTCCCACGGAGACGTAGAGGCCAACAAGCCAGGAATGTGTTCAAATATTACCGCCGAGATGTTCGATTGGGTTAGGTTAGGTTATATTACGTTATTGATGTATATAAATATCCCACGGAGACGTAGAGGCCAACAAGCCAGGAATGTCTTCAAATATTACCGCAGAAATATTAGGTTGGGTTAGGTTCGGTTATATAACGTTATTGATGTATATAAAAATCCCACGGAGACGTAGAGGCCAACAAGCCAGGAATGTGTTCAAATGTTACCGCCGAGATGTTAGATTGGATTAGGTTAGGTTATATTACGTTATTGATGTATATAAAGATCCCACGGAGACGCAGAGGCCAACAAGCCAGGAATGTGTTCAAATATTACCGCCGAGATGTTAGATTGGGTTAGGTTAGGTTATATAACGTTATTGATGTATATAAAGATCCCACGGAGACGTAGAGGCCAACAAGCCAGGAATGTGTTCAAATATTACCGCCGAGATGTTAGGTTGGGTGAGGTTAGGTTATATTGCGTTATAGATGTATATAAAGTTCCCACGGAGACGTAGAGGCCAACAAGCCAGGAATGTGTTCAAATATTACCGCCGAGATGTTAGATTGGGTTAGGTTAGGTTATATTACGTTATTGATGTATATAAAGATACCACGGAGACGTAGAGGCCAACTCGCCAGGAATGTTGTCAAATATTACCGCCGAGATGATAGGTTGGGTTAGGTTAGGTTATATTACGTTATTGATGTATATAAATGTACCACGGAGAGGTAGAGGCCAACTCGCCATGAATGTTTTCAAATATTACCGCCGAGATGTTAGGTTGGGTTAGGTTAGGTTATATTACGTTATAGATGTATATAAAGGTCCCACGGAGACTCAGAGGCCAACAAGCCAGGAATGTCTTCAAATATTACCGCCGAGATGATAGGTTGTGTTATGTTAGGTTATATTTCGTTATTGATGTTTATGAAGGTCAAACGGAGACGTAGAGGCCAACTCGCCAGTAATGTTGTCAAATATTACCGCCGAGATGTTAGGTTGGGTTAGGTTAGGTTATATTACGTTATAGATGTATATGAAGGTCCCACGGAGACGTAGAGGCCAACTCGCCATGAATGTTTTCAAATATTACCGCGGAGATTTTAGGTTGGGTTAGGTTAGGTTATATTACGTTATTGATGTATATAAAGATCCCACGGAGACGTAGACGCCAACAAGACAGGAATGTGTTTAAATAGTACCGCCGAGATGTTAGGTTGGGTCAGGTTAGGTTATATTGCGTTATAGATGTATATAAAGTTCCCACGGAGACGTAGAGGCCACCAAGCCAGGAATGTGTTCAAATATTACCGCCGAGATGTTAGATTGGGTTAGGATAGGTTATATTACGTTATAGATGTATATAAAGTTCCCACGGAGACGTAGAGGCCAACTCGCCAGGTATGTTTTCTAATATTACCGCCGAGATGTTAGGTTGGGTTAGGTTAGGTTATATTACGTTATTGATGTATATAAAGATCCCACGGAGACGTAGAGGCCAACAAGCAAGGAATGTGTTCAAATATTACCGCCGAGATGTTAGGTTGGGTTAGGTTAGGTTATATTACGTTATAGATGTATATAAAGTTCCCACGGAGACGTAGAGGCCAACAAGCCAGGAATGTGTTCAAATATTACCGCCGAGATGTTAGATTGGGTTAGGTTAGGTTATATTACGTTATTGATGTATATAAAGATCCCACGGAGACGTAGAGGCCAACAAGCCAGGAATGTCTTCAAATATTACCGCCGAGACGTTAGGCTGGGTTAGGTTCGGTTATATAACGTTATTGATGTATATAAAGGTCCCACGGAGACGTAGAGGCCAACAAGCCAGGAATGTGTGCAAATATTACCGCCGATATGTTAGATTGGGTTAGGTTAGGTTATATTACGTTATTGATGTATATAAAGATCCCACGGAGACGTAGAGGCCAACAAGCCAGGAATGTCTTCAAATATTACCGCAGAAATATTAGGTTGGGTTAGGTTCGGTTATATAACGTTATTGATGTATATAAAAATCCCACGGAGACGTAGAGGCCAACAAGCCAGGAATGTGTTCAAATATTACCGCCGAGATGTTAGATTGGATTAGGTTAGGTTATATTACGTTATAGATGTATATAACGATCCCACGGAGACGTAGAGGCCAACTCGCCATGAATGTTTTCAAATATTACGGCCGAGATGTTTGGTTGGGTTAGGTTAGGTTATATTACGTTATTGATGTATATAAAGATCCCACGGAGACGTAGAGGCCAACAAGACAGGAATGTGTTTAAATATTACCGCCGAGATGTTAGGTTGGGTTAGGTTAGGTTATATTGCGTTATAGATGTATATAAAGTTCCCACGGAGACGTAGAGGCCAACAAGCCAGGAATGTGTTCAAATATTACCGCCGAGATGTTAGATTGGGTTAGGTTAGGTTATATTACGTTATTGATGTATATAAAGATCCCACGGAGACGTAGAGGCCAAAAGCCAGGAATGTGTTCAAATATTACCGCCGAGATGTTAGATTGGGTTAGGTTAGGTTATATAACGTTATTGATGTATATAAAGATCCCACGGAGACGTAGAAGCCAACAAGCCAGGAATGTCTTCAAATATTACCGCAGAGATGTTAGGTTGGGTTAGGTTCGGTTATATAAAGTTATTGATGTATATAAATGTCCCACGGAGACGTAGAGGCCAACAAGCCAGGAATGTGTTCAAATATTACCGCCGAGATGTTAGATCGGGTTAGGTTAGGTTATATTACGTTATTGATGTATATAAAGATACCACGGAGACGTAGAGGCCAACTCGCCAGGAATGTTGTCAAATATTACCGCCGAGATGATAGGTTGGGTTAGGTTAGGTTATATAACGTTATTGATGTATATAAAGGTCCCACGGAGACGTAGAGGCCAACAAGCCAGGAATGTGTTCAAATATTACCGCCGAGATGTTCGATTGGGTTAGGTTAGGTTATATTACGTTATTGATGTATATAAAGATACCACGGAGACGTAGAGGCCAACTCGCCATGAATGTTTTCAAATATTACCGCAGAGATGTTAGGTTGGGTTAGGTTCGGTTATATAACGTTATTGATGTATATAAAGGTCCCACGGAGACGTAGAGGCCAACAAGCCAGGAATGTGTTCAAATATTACCGCCGAGATGTTCGATTGGGTTAGGTTAGGTTATATTACGTTATTGATGTATATAAAGATACCACGGAGACGTAGAGGCCAACTCGCCATGAATGTTTTCAGATATTACCGCCGAGATGTTAGGTTGGGTTAGGTTAGGTTATATTACGTTATAGATGTATGTGAAGGTCCCACGGAGACGTAGAGGCCAACTCGCCATGAATGTTTTCAAATATTACCGCGGAGATGTTAGGTTGGGTTAGGTTAGGTTATATTACGTTATAGATGAATGTAAAGTTCCCACGGAGAGGTGGAGGCCAACTCGCCATGAATGTTTTCTAATATTACCGCCGAGATGTTAGATTGGGTTAGGTTAGGTTATATTACGTTATTGATGTATATAAAGATCCCACGGAGACGTAGAGGCCAACAAGACAGGAATGTGTTTAAATATTACCGACGAGATGTTAGATTGGATTAGGTTAGGTTATATTACGTTATTGATGTATATAAAGATCCCACGGAGACGTAGACGCCAACAAGACAGGAATGTGTTCAAATATTACCGCCGAGATGTTAGGTTGGGTCAGGTTAGGTTATATTGCGTTATAGATGTATATAAAGTTCCCACGGAGACGTAGAGGCCAACAAGCCAGGAATGTGTTCAAATATTACCGCCGAGATGTTAGGTTGGGTTAGGTTAGGTTATATTGCGTTATAGATGTATATAAAGTTCCCACGGAGACGTAGAGGCCAACAAGCCAGGAATGTGTTCAAATATTACCGCCGAGATGTTAGATTGGGTTAGGTTAGGTTATATTACGTTATTGATGTATATAAAGATCCCACGGAGACGTAGAGGCCAACAAGCCAGGAATGTCTTCAAATATTACCGCCGAGATGTTAGATTGGGTTAGGTTAGGTTATATAACGTTAATGATGTATATAAAGATCCCACGGAGACGTAGAGGCCAACTCGCCAGGAAAGTTGTCAAATATTACCGCCGAGATGATAGGTTGGGTTAGGTTAGGTTATATTACGTTATTGATGTATATAAATGTACCACGGAGAGGTAGAACCCAACTCGCCATGAATGTTTTCAAATATTACCGCCGAGATGTTAGGTTGGGTTAGGTTAGGTTATATTACGTTATAGATGTATATAAAGGTCCCACGGAGACGCAGAGGCCAACAAGCCAGGAATGTCTTCAAATATTACCGCCGAGATGATAGGTTGTGTTATGTTAGGTTATATTTCGTTATTGATGTTTATGAAGGTCAAACGGAGACGTAGAGGCCAACTCGCCATGAATGTTTTCAGATATTACCGCCGAGATGTTAGATTGGATTAGGTTAGGTTATATTACGTTATTGATGTATATAAAGATCCCACGGAGACGTAGAGGCCAACAAGCCAGGAATGTGTTCAAATATTACCGCCGAGATGTTAGATTGGGTTAGGTTAGGTTATATAACGTTATTGATGTATATAAAGATCCCACGGAGACGTAGATGCCAACAAGCCAGGAATGTGTTCAAATATTACCGCCGAGATGTTAGGTTGGGTGAGGTTAGGTTATATTGCGTTATAGATGTATATAAAGTTCCCACGGAGACGTAGAGGCCAACAAGCCAGGAATGTGTTCAAATATTACCGCCGAGATGTTAGATTGGGTTAGGTTAGGTTATATTACGTTATTGATGTATATAAAGATACCACGGAGACGTAGAGGCCAACTCGCCAGGAATGTTGTCAAATATTACCGCCGAGATGATAGGTTGGGTTAGGTTAGGATATATTACGTTATTGATGTATATAAATGTACCACGGAGAGCTAGAGGCCAACTCGCCATGAATGTTTTCAAATATTACCGCCGAGATGTTAGTTTGGGTTAGGTTAGGTTATATTACGTTATAGATGTATATAAAGGTCCCACGGAGACGCAGAGGCCAACATGCCAGGAATGTCTTCAAATATTACCGCCGAGATGATAGGTTGTGTTATGTTAGGTTATATTTCGTTATTGATGTTTATGAAGGTCAAACGGAGACGTAGAGGCCAACTCGCCAGTAATGTTGTCAAATATTACCGCCGAGATGATAGGTTGGGTTAGGTTAGGTTATATTTCGTTATTGATGTATATGAAGGTCCCACGGAGACGTAGAGGCCAACTCGCCATGAATGTTTTCAGATATTACCGCCGAGATGTTAGGTTGGGTTAGGTTAGGTTATATTACGTTATAGATGTATATGAAGGTCCCACGGAGACGCAGAGGCCAACTCGCCATGAATGTTTTCAGATATTACCGCCGAGATGTTAGATTGGATTAGGTTAGGTTATATTACGTTATTGATGTATATAAAGATCCCACGGAGACGCAGAGGCCAACAAGCCAGGAATGTGTTCAAATATTACCGCCGAGATGTTAGATTGGGTTAGGTTAGGTTATATAACGTTATTGATGTATATAAAGATCCCACGGAGACGTAGAGGCCAACAAGCCAGGAATGTGTTCAAATATTACCGCCGAGATGTTAGGTTGGGTGAGGTTAGGTTATATTGCGTTATAGATGTATATAAAGTTCCCACGGAGACGTAGAGGCCAACAAGCCAGGAATGTGTTCAAATATTACCGCCGAGATGTTAGATTGGGTTAGGTTAGGTTATATTACGTTATTGATGTATATAAAGATACCACGGAGACGTAGAGGCCAACTCGCCAGGAATGTTGTCAAATATTACCGCCGAGATGATAGGTTGGGTTAGGTTAGGTTATATTACGTTATTGATGTATATAAATGTACCACGGAGAGGTAGAGGCCAACTCGCCATGAATGTTTTCAAATATTACCGCCGAGATGTTAGGTTGGGTTAGGTTAGGTTATATTACGTTATAGATGTATATAAAGGTCCCACGGAGACTCAGAGGCCAACAAGCCAGGAATGTCTTCAAATATTACCGCCGAGATGATAGGTTGTGTTATGTTAGGTTATATTTCGTTATTGATGTTTATGAAGGTCAAACGGAGACGTAGAGGCCAACTCGCCAGTAATGTTGTCAAATATTACCGCCGAGATGTTAGGTTGGGTCAGGTTAGGTTATATTGCGTTATAGATGTATATAAAGTTCCCACGGAGACGTAGAGGCCAACAAGCCAGGAATGTGTTCAAATATTACCGCCGAGATGTTAGATTGGGTTAGGTTAGGTTATATTACGTTATTGATGTATATAAAGATCCCACGGAGACGTAGAGGCCAACAAGCCAGGAATGTGTTCAAATATTACCGCCGAGATGTTAGATTGGGTTAGGTTAGGTTATATTTCGTTATTGATGTATATAAAGATACCACGGAGACGTAGAGGCCAACAAGCCAGGAATGTGTTCAAATATTACCGCCGAGATGTTAGATTGGGTTAGGTTAGGTTATATTACGTTATTGATGTATATACAGATACCACGGAGACGTAGAGGCCAACTCGCCAGGAATGTTGTCAAATATTACCGCCGAGATGATAGGTTGGGTTAGGTTAGGTTATATTACGTTATTGATGTATATAAATGTACCACGGAGAGGTAGAGGCCAACTCGCCATGAATGTTTTCAAATATTACCGCCGAGATGTTAGTTTGGGTTAGGTTAGGTTATATTACGTTATAGATGTATATAAAGGTCCCACGGAGACGCAGAGGCCAACAAGCCAGGAATGTCTTCAAATATTACCGCCGAGATGATAGGTTGTGTTATGTTAGGTTATATTTCGTTATTGATGTTTATGAAGGTCAAACGGAGACGTAGAGGCCAACTCGCCAGTAATGTTGTCAAATATTACCGCCGAGATGATAGGTTGGGTTAGGTTAGGTTATATTACGTTATTGATGTATATACAGATACCACGGAGACGTAGAGGCCAACTCGCCAGGAATGTTGTCAAATATTACCGCCGAGATGATAGGTTGGGTTAGGTTAGGTTATATTACGTTATTGATGTATATAAAGGTCCCACGGAGACGTAGAGGCCAACAAGCCAGGAATGTGTTCAAATATTACCGCCGAGATGTTCGATTGGGTTAGGTTAGGTTATATTACGTTATTGATGTATATAAAGATACCACGGAGACGTAGAGGCCAACTCGCCATGAATGTTTTCAGATATTACCGCCGAGATGTTAGGTTGGGTTAGGTTAGGTTATATTACGTTATAGATGTATGTGAAGGTCCCACGGAGACGTAGAGGCCAACTCGCCATGAATGTTTTCAAATATTACCGCGGAGATGTTAGGTTGGGTTAGGTTAGGTTATATTACGTTATAGATGAATGTAAAGTTCCCACGGAGAGGTGGAGGCCAACTCGCCATGAATGTTTTCTAATATTACCGCCGAGATGTTAGATTGGGTTAGGTTAGGTTATATTACGTTATTGATGTATATAAAGATCCCACGGAGACGTAGAGGCCAACAAGACAGGAATGTGTTTAAATATTACCGCCGAGATGTTAGATTGGATTAGGTTAGGTTATATTACGTTATTGATGTATATAAAGATCCCACGGAGACGTAGACGCCAACAAGACAGGAATGTGTTCAAATATTACCGCCGAGATGTTAGGTTGGGTCAGGTTAGGTTATATTGCGTTATAGATGTATATAAAGTTCCCACGGAGACGTAGAGGCCAACAAGCCAGGAATGTGTTCAAATATTACCGCCGAGATGTTAGGTTGGGTTAGGTTAGGTTATATTGCGTTATAGATGTATATAAAGTTCCCACGGAGACGTAGAGGCCAACAAGCCAGGAATGTGTTCAAATATTACCGCCGAGATGTTAGATTGGGTTAGGTTAGGTTATATTACGTTATTGATGTATATAAAGATCCCACGGAGACGTAGAGGCCAACAAGCCAGGAATGTCTTCAAATATTACCGCCGAGATGTTAGATTGGGTTAGGTTAGGTTATATAACGTTAATGATGTATATAAAGATCCCACGGAGACGTAGAGGCCAACTCGCCAGGAAAGTTGTCAAATATTACCGCCGAGATGATAGGTTGGGTTAGGTTAGGTTATATTACGTTATTGATGTATATAAATGTACCACGGAGAGGTAGAACCCAACTCGCCATGAATGTTTTCAAATATTACCGCCGAGATGTTAGGTTGGGTTAGGTTAGGTTATATTACGTTATAGATGTATATAAAGGTCCCACGGAGACGCAGAGGCCAACAAGCCAGGAATGTCTTCAAATATTACCGCCGAGATGATAGGTTGTGTTATGTTAGGTTATATTTCGTTATTGATGTTTATGAAGGTCAAACGGAGACGTAGAGGCCAACTCGCCATGAATGTTTTCAGATATTACCGCCGAGATGTTAGATTGGATTAGGTTAGGTTATATTACGTTATTGATGTATATAAAGATCCCACGGAGACGTAGAGGCCAACAAGCCAGGAATGTGTTCAAATATTACCGCCGAGATGTTAGATTGGGTTAGGTTAGGTTATATAACGTTATTGATGTATATAAAGATCCCACGGAGACGTAGATGCCAACAAGCCAGGAATGTGTTCAAATATTACCGCCGAGATGTTAGGTTGGGTGAGGTTAGGTTATATTGCGTTATAGATGTATATAAAGTTCCCACGGAGACGTAGAGGCCAACAAGCCAGGAATGTGTTCAAATATTACCGCCGAGATGTTAGATTGGGTTAGGTTAGGTTATATTACGTTATTGATGTATATAAAGATACCACGGAGACGTAGAGGCCAACTCGCCAGGAATGTTGTCAAATATTACCGCCGAGATGATAGGTTGTGTTATGTTAGGTTATATTTCGTTATTGATGTTTATGAAGGTCAAACGGAGACGTAGAGGCCAACTCGCCAGTAATGTTGTCAAATATTACCGCCGAGATGATAGGTTGGGTTAGGTTAGGTTATATTTCGTTATTGATGTATATGAAGGTCCCACGGAGACGTAGAGGCCAACTCGCCATGAATGTTTTCAGATATTACCGCCGAGATGTTAGGTTGGGTTAGGTTAGGTTATATTACGTTATAGATGTATATGAAGGTCCCACGGAGACGCAGAGGCCAACTCGCCATGAATGTTTTCAGATATTACCGCCGAGATGTTAGATTGGATTAGGTTAGGTTATATTACGTTATTGATGTATATAAAGATCCCACGGAGACGCAGAGGCCAACAAGCCAGGAATGTGTTCAAATATTACCGCCGAGATGTTAGATTGGGTTAGGTTAGGTTATATAACGTTATTGATGTATATAAAGATCCCACGGAGACGTAGAGGTCAACAAGCCAGGAATGTGTTCAAATATTACCGCCGAGATGTTAGGTTGGGTGAGGTTAGGTTATATTGCGTTATAGATGTATATAAAGTTCCCACGGAGACGTAGAGGCCAACAAGCCAGGAATGTGTTCAAATATTACCGCCGAGATGTTAGATTGGGTTAGGTTAGGTTATATTACGTTATTGATGTATATAAAGATACCACGGAGACGTAGAGGCCAACTCGCCAGGAATGTTGTCAAATATTACCGCCGAGATGATAGGTTGGGTTAGGTTAGGTTATATTACGTTATTGATGTATATAAATGTACCACGGAGAGGTAGAGGCCAACTCGCCATGAATGTTTTCAAATATTACCGCCGAGATGTTAGGTTTGGTTAGGTTAGGTTATATTACGTTATAGATGTATATAAAGGTCCCACGGAGACTCAGAGGCCAACAAGCCAGGAATGTCTTCAAATATTACCGCCGAGATGATAGGTTGTGTTATGTTAGGTTATATTTCGTTATTGATGTTTATGAAGGTCAAACGGAGACGTAGAGGCCAACTCGCCAGTAATGTTGTCAAATATTACCGCCGAGATGTTAGGTTGGGTTAGGTTAGGTTATATTACGTTATAGATGTATATGAAGGTCCCACGGAGACGTAGAGGCCAACTCGCCATGAATGTTTTCAAATATTACCGCGGAGATGTTAGGTTGCGTTAGGTTAGGTTATATTACGTTATTGATGTATATAAAGATCCCACGGAGACGTAGACGCCAACAAGACAGGAATGTGTTTAAATAGTACCGCCGAGATGTTAGGTTGGGTCAGGTTAGGTTATATTGCGTTATAGATGTATATAAAGTTCCCACGGAGACGTAGAGGCCAACAAGCCAGGAATGTGTTCAAATATTACCGCCGAGATGTTAGATTGGGTTAGGTTAGGTTATATTACGTTATTGATGTATATAAAGATCCCACGGAGACGTAGAGGCCAACAAGCCAGGAATGTGTTCAAATATTACCGCCGAGATGTTAGATTGGGTTAGGTTAGGTTATATTTCGTTATTGATGTATATAAAGATACCACGGAGACGTAGAGGCCAACAAGCCAGGAATGTGTTCAAATATTACCGCCGAGATGTTAGATTGGGTTAGGTTAGGTTATATTACGTTATTGATGTATATACAGATACCACGGAGACGTAGAGGCCAACTCGCCAGGAATGTTGTCAAATATTACCGCCGAGATGATAGGTTGGGTTAGGTTAGGTTATATTACGTTATTGATGTATATAAATGTACCACGGAGAGGTAGAGGCCAACTCGCCATGAATGTTTTCAAATATTACCGCCGAGATGTTAGTTTGGGTTAGGTTAGGTTATATTACGTTATAGATGTATATAAAGGTCCCACGGAGACGCAGAGGCCAACAAGCCAGGAATGTCTTCAAATATTACCGCCGAGATGATAGGTTGTGTTATGTTAGGTTATATTTCGCTATTGATGTTTATGAAGGTCAAACGGAGACGTAGAGGCCAACTCGCCAGTAATGTTGTCAAATATTACCGCCGAGATGATAGGTTGGGTTAGGTTAGGTTATATTACGTTATTGATGTATATACAGATACCACGGAGACGTAGAGGCCAACTCGCCAGGAATGTTGTCAAATATTACCGCCGAGATGATAGGTTGGGTTAGGTTAGGTTATATTACGTTATTGATGTATATAAATGTACCACGGAGAGGTAGAGGCCAACTCGCCATGAATGTTTTCAAATTTTACCGCCGAGATGTTAGTTTGGGTTAGGTTAGGTTATATTACGTTATAGATGTATATAAAGGTCCCACGGAGACGCAGAGGCCAACAAGCCAGGAATGTCTTCAAATATTACCGCCGAGATGATAGGTTGTGTTATGTTAGGTTATATTTCGTTATTGATGTTTATGAAGGTCAAACGGAGACGTAGAGGCCAACTCGCCAGTAATGTTGTCAAATATTACCGCCGAGATGATAGGTTGGGTTAGGTTAGGTTATATTTCGTTATTGATGTATATGAAGGTCCCACGGAGACGTAGAGGCCAACTCGCCATGAATGTTTTCAGATATTACCGCCGAGATGTTAGGTTGGGTTAGGTTAGGTTATATTACGTTATAGATGTATATGAAGGTCCCACGGAGACGTAGAGGCCAACTCGCCATGAATGTTTTCAAATATTACCGCGGAGATGTTAGGTTGGGTTAGGTTAGGTTATATTACGTTATAGATGTATAGAAAGGTCCCACGGAGACGTAGAGGCCAACAAGCCAGGAATGTGTTGAAATATTACCGCCGAGACGTTAGGTTGGGTTAGGTTAGGTTATATTACATTATAGATGTATGTAAAGTTCCCACGGAGAGGTAGAGGCCAACTCGCCATGAATGTTTTCAAATATTACCGCCGAGATGTTAGGTTGGGTTAGGTTAGGTTATATTACGTTATAGATGTATGTAAAGTTCCCACGGAGAGGTAGAGGTCAACTCGCCATGAATGTTTTCAAATATTACCGCCGAGATGTTAGATTGGGTTAGGTTAGGTTATATTACGTTATTGATGTATATTAAGATCCCACGGAGACGTAGAAGCCAACAAGACAGGAATGTGTTTAAATATTACCGCCGAGATGTTAGGTTGGGTTAGGTTAGGTTATATTGCGTTATAGATGTATATAAAGTTCCCACGGAGACGTAGAGGCCAACAAGCCAGGAATGTGTTCAAATATTACCGCCGAGATGTTAGATTGGATTAGGTTAGGTTATATTACGTTATTCATGTATATAAAGATCCCACGGAGACGTAGACGCCAACAAGACAGGAATGTCTTCAAATATTACCGCAGAGATGTTAGGTTGGTTTAGGTTCGGTTATATAAAGTTATTGATGTATATAAAGGTCCCACGGAGACGTAGAGGCCAACAAGCCAGGAATGTGTTCAAATATTACCACCGAGATGTTCGATTGGGTTAGGTTAGGTTATATTACGTTATTGATGTATATAAAGATACCACGGAGACGTAGAGGCCAACTCGCCAGGAATGTTGTCAAATATTACCGCCGAGATGATAGGTTGGGTTAGGTTAGGTTATATTACGTTATTGATGTATATAAATGTACCACGGAGACGTAGAGGCCAACTCGCCATGAATGTTTTCAAATATTACCGCGGAGATGTTAGGTTGGGTTAGGTTAGGTTATATTACGTTATTGATGTATATAAAGATCCCACGGAGACGCAGACGCCAACAAGACAGGAATGTGTTTAAATAGTACCGCCGAGATGTTAGGTTGGGTCAGGTTAGGTTATATTGCGTTATAGATGTATATAAAGTTCCCACGGAGACGTAGAGGCCAACAAGCCAGGAATGTGTTCAAATATTACCGCCGAGATGTTAGATTGGGTTAGGTTAGGTTATATTACGTTATTGATGTATATAAAGATCCCACGGAGACGTAGAGGCCAACAAGCCAGGAATGTGTTCAAATATTACCGCCGAGATGTTAGATTGGGTTAGGTTAGGTTATATTTCGTTATTGATGTATATAAAGATACCACGGAGACGTAGAGGCCAACAAGCCAGGAATGTGTTCAAATATTACCGCCGAGATGTTAGATTGGGTTAGGTTAGGTTATATTACGTTATTGATGTATATACAGATACCACGGAGACGTAGAGGCCAACTCGCCAGGAATGTTGTCAAATATTACCGCCGAGATGATAGGTTGGGTTAGGTTAGGTTATATTACGTTATTGATGTATATAAATGTACCACGGAGAGGTAGAGGCCAACTCGCCATGAATGTTTTCAAATATAACCGCCGAGATGTTAGTTTGGGTTAGGTTAGGTTATATTACGTTATAGATGTATATAAAGGTCCCACGGAGACGCAGAGGCCAACAAGCCAGGAATGTCTTCAAATATTACCGCCGAGATGATAGGTTGTGTTATGTTAGGTTATATTTCGTTATTGATGTTTATGAAGGTCAAACGGAGACGTAGAGGCCAACTCGCCAGTAATGTTGTCAAATATTACCGCCGAGATGATAGGTTTGGTTAGGTTAGGTTATATTACGTTATTGATGTATATACAGATACCACGGAGACGTAGAGGCCAACTCGCCAGGAATGTTGTCAAATATTACCGCCGAGATGATAGGTTGGGTTAGGTTAGGTTATATTACGTTATTGATGTATATAAATGTACCACGGAGAGGTAGAGGCCAACTCGCCATGAATGTTTTCAAATTTTACCGCCGAGATGTTAGTTTGGGTCAGGTTAGGTTATATTACGTTATAGATGTATATAAAGGTCCCACGGAGACGCAGAGGCCAACAAGCCAGGAATGTCTTCAAATATTACCGCCGAGATGATAGGTTGTGTTATGTTAGGTTATATTTCGTTATTGATGTTTATGAAGGTCAAACGGAGACGTAGAGGCCAACTCGCCAGTAATGTTGTCAAATATTACCGCCGAGATGATAGGTTGGGTTAGGTTAGGTTATATTTCGTTATTGATGTATATGAAGGTCCCACGGAGACGTAGAGGCCAACTCGCCATGAATGTTTTCAGATATTACCGCCGAGATGTTAGGTTGGGTTAGGTTAGGTTATATTACGTTATAGATGTATATGAAGGTCCCACGGAGACGTAGAGGCCAACTCGCCATGAATGTTTTCAAATATTACCGCGGAGATGTTAGGTTGGGTTAGGTTAGGTTATATTACGTTATAGATGTATAGAAAGGTCCCACGGAGACGTAGAGGCCAACAAGCCAGGAATGTGTTCAAATATTACCGCCGAGACGTTAGGTTGGGTTAGGTTAGGTTATATTACATTATAGATGTATGTAAAGTTCCCACGGAGAGGTAGAGGCCAACTCGCCATGAATGTTTTCAAATATTACCGCCGAGATGTTAGGTTGGGTTAGGTTAGGTTATATTACGTTATAGATGTATGTAAAGTTCCCACGGAGAGGTAGAGGTCAACTCGCCATGAATGTTTTCAAATATTACCGCCGAGATGTTAGATTGGGTTAGGTTAGGTTATATTACGTTATTGATGTATATTAAGATCCCACGGAGACGTAGAAGCCAACAAGACAGGAATGTGTTTAAATATTACCGCCGAGATGTTAGGTTGGGTTAGGTTAGGTTATATTGTGTTATAGATGTATATAAAGTTCCCACGGAGACGTAGAGGCCAACAAGCCAGGAATGTGTTCAAATATTACCGCCGAGATGTTAGATTGGATTAGGTTAGGTTATATTACGTTATTCATGTATATAAAGATCCCACGGAGACGTAGACGCCAACAAGACAGGAATGTCTTCAAATATTACCGCAGAGATGTTAGGTTGGGTTAGGTTCGGTTATATAAAGTTATTGATGTATATAAAGGTCCCACGGAGACGTAGAGGCCAACAAGCCAGGAATGTGTTCAAATATTACCACCGAGATGTTCGATTGGGTTAGGTTAGGTTATATTACGTTATTGATGTATATAAAGATACCACGGAGACGTAGAGGCCAACTCGCCAGGAATGTTGTCAAATATTACCGCCGAGATGATAGGTTGGGTTAGGTTAGGTTATATTACGTTATTGATGTATATAAATGTACCACGGAGACGTAGAGACCAACTCGCCATGAATGTTTTCAAATATTACCGCGGAGATGTTAGGTTGGGTTAGGTTAGGTTATATTACGTTATTGATGTATATAAAGATCCCACGGAGACGTAGACGCCAACAAGACAGGAATGTGTTTAAATAGTACCGCCGAGATGTTAGGTTGGGTCAGGTTAGGTTATATTGCGTTATAGATGTATATAAAGTTCCCACGGAGACGTAGAGGCCAACAAGCCAGGAATGTGTTCAAATATTACCGCCGAGATGTTAGATTGGGTTAGGTTAGGTTATATTACGTTATTGATGTATATAAAGATCCCACGGAGACGTAGAGGCCAACAAGCCAGGAATGTGTTCAAATATTACCGCCGAGATGTTAGATTGGGTTAGGTTAGGTTATATTTCGTTATTGATGTATATAAAGATACCACGGAGACGTAGAGGCCAACAAGCCAGGAATGTGTTGAAATATTACCGGCGAGATGTTAGATTGGGTTAGGTTAGGTTATATTACGTTATTGATGTATATACAGATACCACGGAGACGTAGAGGCCAACTCGCCAGGAATGTTGTCAAATATTACCGCCGAGATGATAGGTTGGGTTAGGTTAGGTTATATTACGTTATTGATGTATATAAATGTACCACGGAGAGGTAGAGGCCAACTCGCCATGAATGTTTTCAAATATTACCGCCGAGATGTTAGTTTGGGTTAGGTTAGGTTATATTACGTTATAGATGTATATAAAGGTCCCACGGAGACGCAGAGGCCAACAAGCCAGGAATGTCTTCAAATATTACCGCCGAGATGATAGGTTGTGTTATGTTAGGTTATATTTCGTTATTGATGTTTATGAAGGTCAAACGGAGACGTAGAGGCCAACTCGCCAGTAATGTTGTCAAATATTACCGCCGAGATGATAGGTTGGGTTAGGTTAGGTTATATTACGTTATTGATGTATATACAGATACCACGGAGACGTAGAGGCCAACTCGCCAGGAATGTTGTCAAATATTACCGCCGAGATGATAGGTTGGGTTAGGTTAGGTTATATTACGTTATTGATGTATATAAATGTACCACGGAGAGGTAGAGGCCAACTCGCCATGAATGTTTTCAAATTTTACCGCCGAGATGTTAGTTTGGGTTAGGTTAGGTTATATTACGTTATAGATGTATATAAAGGTCCCACGGAGACGCAGAGGCCAACAAGCCAGGAATGTCTTCAAATATTACCGCCGAGATGATAGGTTGTGTTATGTTAGGTTATATTTCGTTATTGATGTTTATGAAGGTCAAACGGAGACGTAGAGGCCAACTCGCCAGTAATGTTGTCAAATATTACCGCCGAGATGATAGGTTGGGTTAGGTTAGGTTATATTTCGTTATTGATGTATATGAAGGTCCCACGGAGACGTAGAGGCCAACTCGCCATGAATGTTTTCAGATATTACCGCCGAGATGTTAGGTTGGGTTAGGTTAGGTTATATTACGTTATAGATGTATGTAAAGTTCCCACGGAGAGGTAGAGGTCAACTCGCCATGAATGTTTTCAAATATTACCGCCGAGATGTTAGATTGGGTTAGGTTAGGTTATATTACGTTATTGATGTATATTAAGATCCCACGGAGACGTAGAAGCCAACAAGACAGGAATGTGTTTAAATATTACCGCCGAGATGTTAGGTTGGGTTAGGTTAGGTTATATTGCGTTATAGATGTATATAAAGTTCCCACGGAGACGTAGAGGCCAACAAGCCAGGAATGTGTTCAAATATTACCGCCGAGATGTTAGATTGGATTAGGTTAGGTTATATTACGTTATTCATGTATATAAAGATCCCACGGAGACGTAGACGCCAACAAGACAGGAATGTCTTCAAATATTACCGCAGAGATGTTAGGTTGGGTTAGGTTCGGTTATATAAAGTTATTGATGTATATAAAGGTCCCACGGAGACGTAGAGGCCAACAAGCCAGGAATGTGTTCAAATATTACCACCGAGATGTTCGATTGGGTTAGGTTAGGTTATATTACGTTATTGATGTATATAAAGATACCACGGAGACGTAGAGGCCAACTCGCCAGGAATGTTGTCAAATATTACCGCCGAGATGATAGGTTGGGTTAGGTTAGGTTATATTACGTTATTGATGTATATAAATGTACCACGGAGAGGTAGAGGCCAACTCGCCATGAATGTTTTTAAATATTACCGCCGAGATGTTAGGTTGGGTTAGGTTAGGTTATATTACGTTATAGATGTATATAAAGGTCCCACGGAGACTCAGAGGCCAACAAGCCAGGAATGTCTTCAAATATTACCGCCGAGATGATAGGTTGTGTTATGTTAGGTTATATTTCGTTATTGATGTTTATGAAGGTCAAACGGAGACGTAGAGGCCAACTCGCCAGTAATGTTGTCAAATATTACCGCCGAGATGATAGGTTGGGTTAGGTTAGGTTATATTTCGTTATTGATGTATATGAAGGTCCCACGGAGACGTAGAGGCCAACTCGCCATGAATGTTTTCAGATATTACCGCCGAGATGTTAGATTGGATTAGGTTAGGTTATATTACGTTATTGATGTATATAAAGATCCCACGGAGACGTAGAGGCCAACAAGCCAGGAATGTCTTCAAATATTACCGCCGAGATGTTAGATTGGGTTAGGTTAGGTTATATAACGTTATTGATGTATATAAAGATCCCACGGAGACGTAGAGGCCAACAAGCCAGGAATGTCTTCAAATATTACCGCAGAGATGTTAGGTTGGGTTAGGTTCGGTTATATAACGTTATTGATGTATATAAAGGTCCCACGGAGACGTAGAGGCCAACAAGCCAGGAATGTGTTCAAATATTACCGCCGAGATGTTAGATTGGGTTAGGTTAGGTTATATTACGTTATTGATGTATATAAATGTACCACGGAGACGTAGAGGCCAACTCGCCATGAATGTTTTCAAATATTACCGCGGAGATGTTAGGTTGGGTTAGGTTAGGTTATATTACGTTATTGATGTATATAAAGATCCCACGGAGACGCAGACGCCAACAAGACAGGAATGTGTTTAAATAGTACCGCCGAGATGTTAGGTTGGGTCAGGTTAGGTTATATTGCGTTATAGATGTATATAAAGTTCCCACGGAGACGTAGAGGCCAACAAGCCAGGAATGTGTTCAAATATTACCGCCGAGATGTTAGATTGGGTTAGGTTAGGTTATATTACGTTATTGATGTATATAAAGATCCCACGGAGACGTAGAGGCCAACAAGCCAGGAATGTGTTCAAATATTACCGCCGAGATGTTAGATTGGGTTAGGTTAGGTTATATTTCGTTATTGATGTATATAAAGATACCACGGAGACGTAGAGGCCAACAAGCCAGGAATGTGTTCAAATATTACCGCCGAGATGTTAGATTGGGTTAGGTTAGGTTATATTACGTTATTGATGTATATACAGATACCACGGAGACGTAGAGGCCAACTCGCCAGGAATGTTGTCAAATATTACCGCCGAGATGATAGGTTGGGTTAGGTTAGGTTATATTACGTTATTGATGTATATAAATGTACCACGGAGAGGTAGAGGCCAACTCGCCATGAATGTTTTCAAATATTACCGCCGAGATGTTAGTTTGGGTTAGGTTAGGTTATATTACGTTATAGATGTATATAAAGGTCCCACGGAGACGCAGAGGCCAACAAGCCAGGAATGTCTTCAAATATTACCGCCGAGATGATAGGTTGTGTTATGTTAGGTTATATTTCGTTATTGATGTTTATGAAGGTCAAACGGAGACGTAGAGGCCAACTCGCCAGTAATGTTGTCAAATATTACCGCCGAGATGATAGGTTTGGTTAGGTTAGGTTATATTACGTTATTGATGTATATACAGATACCACGGAGACGTAGAGGCCAACTCGCCAGGAATGTTGTCAAATATTACCGCCGAGATGATAGGTTGGGTTAGGTTAGGTTATATTACGTTATTGATGTATATAAATGTACCACGGAGAGGTAGAGGCCAACTCGCCATGAATGTTTTCAAATTTTACCGCCGAGATGTTAGTTTGGGTCAGGTTAGGTTATATTACGTTATAGATGTATATAAAGGTCCCACGGAGACGCAGAGGCCAACAAGCCAGGAATGTCTTCAAATATTACCGCCGAGATGATAGGTTGTGTTATGTTAGGTTATATTTCGTTATTGATGTTTATGAAGGTCAAACGGAGACGTAGAGGCCAACTCGCCAGTAATGTTGTCAAATATTACCGCCGAGATGATAGGTTGGGTTAGGTTAGGTTATATTTCGTTATTGATGTATATGAAGGTCCCACGGAGACGTAGAGGCCAACTCGCCATGAATGTTTTCAGATATTACCGCCGAGATGTTAGGTTGGGTTAGGTTAGGTTATATTACGTTATAGATGTATATGAAGGTCCCACGGAGACGTAGAGGCCAACTCGCCATGAATGTTTTCAAATATTACCGCGGAGATGTTAGGTTGGGTTAGGTTAGGTTATATTACGTTATAGATGTATAGAAAGGTCCCACGGAGACGTAGAGGCCAACAAGCCAGGAATGTGTTCAAATATTACCGCCGAGACGTTAGGTTGGGTTAGGTTAGGTTATATTACATTATAGATGTATGTAAAGTTCCCACGGAGAGGTAGAGGCCAACTCGCCATGAATGTTTTCAAATATTACCGCCGAGATGTTAGGTTGGGTTAGGTTAGGTTATATTACGTTATAGATGTATGTAAAGTTCCCACGGAGAGGTAGAGGTCAACTCGCCATGAATGTTTTCAAATATTACCGCCGAGATGTTAGATTGGGTTAGGTTAGGTTATATTACGTTATTGATGTATATTAAGATCCCACGGAGACGTAGAAGCCAACAAGACAGGAATGTGTTTAAATATTACCGCCGAGATGTTAGGTTGGGTTAGGTTAGGTTATATTGTGTTATAGATGTATATAAAGTTCCCACGGAGACGTAGAGGCCAACAAGCCAGGAATGTGTTCAAATATTACCGCCGAGATGTTAGATTGGATTAGGTTAGGTTATATTACGTTATTCATGTATATAAAGATCCCACGGAGACGTAGACGCCAACAAGACAGGAATGTCTTCAAATATTACCGCAGAGATGTTAGGTTGGGTTAGGTTCGGTTATATAAAGTTATTGATGTATATAAAGGTCCCACGGAGACGTAGAGGCCAACAAGCCAGGAATGTGTTCAAATATTACCACCGAGATGTTCGATTGGGTTAGGTTAGGTTATATTACGTTATTGATGTATATAAAGATACCACGGAGACGTAGAGGCCAACTCGCCAGGAATGTTGTCAAATATTACCGCCGAGATGATAGGTTGGGTTAGGTTAGGTTATATTACGTTATTGATGTATATAAATGTACCACGGAGACGTAGAGACCAACTCGCCATGAATGTTTTCAAATATTACCGCGGAGATGTTAGGTTGGGTTAGGTTAGGTTATATTACGTTATTGATGTATATAAAGATCCCACGGAGACGTAGACGCCAACAAGACAGGAATGTGTTTAAATAGTACCGCCGAGATGTTAGGTTGGGTCAGGTTAGGTTATATTGCGTTATAGATGTATATAAAGTTCCCACGGAGACGTAGAGGCCAACAAGCCAGGAATGTGTTCAAATATTACCGCCGAGATGTTAGATTGGGTTAGGTTAGGTTATATTACGTTATTGATGTATATAAAGATCCCACGGAGACGTAGAGGCCAACAAGCCAGGAATGTGTTCAAATATTACCGCCGAGATGTTAGATTGGGTTAGGTTAGGTTATATTTCGTTATTGATGTATATAAAGATACCACGGAGACGTAGAGGCCAACAAGCCAGGAATGTGTTGAAATATTACCGGCGAGATGTTAGATTGGGTTAGGTTAGGTTATATTACGTTATTGATGTATATACAGATACCACGGAGACGTAGAGGCCAACTCGCCAGGAATGTTGTCAAATATTACCGCCGAGATGATAGGTTGGGTTAGGTTAGGTTATATTACGTTATTGATGTATATAAATGTACCACGGAGAGGTAGAGGCCAACTCGCCATGAATGTTTTCAAATATTACCGCCGAGATGTTAGTTTGGGTTAGGTTAGGTTATATTACGTTATAGATGTATATAAAGGTCCCACGGAGACGCAGAGGCCAACAAGCCAGGAATGTCTTCAAATATTACCGCCGAGATGATAGGTTGTGTTATGTTAGGTTATATTTCGTTATTGATGTTTATGAAGGTCAAACGGAGACGTAGAGGCCAACTCGCCAGTAATGTTGTCAAATATTACCGCCGAGATGATAGGTTGGGTTAGGTTAGGTTATATTACGTTATTGATGTATATACAGATACCACGGAGACGTAGAGGCCAACTCGCCAGGAATGTTGTCAAATATTACCGCCGAGATGATAGGTTGGGTTAGGTTAGGTTATATTACGTTATTGATGTATATAAATGTACCACGGAGAGGTAGAGGCCAACTCGCCATGAATGTTTTCAAATTTTACCGCCGAGATGTTAGTTTGGGTTAGGTTAGGTTATATTACGTTATAGATGTATATAAAGGTCCCACGGAGACGCAGAGGCCAACAAGCCAGGAATGTCTTCAAATATTACCGCCGAGATGATAGGTTGTGTTATGTTAGGTTATATTTCGTTATTGATGTTTATGAAGGTCAAACGGAGACGTAGAGGCCAACTCGCCAGTAATGTTGTCAAATATTACCGCCGAGATGATAGGTTGGGTTAGGTTAGGTTATATTTCGTTATTGATGTATATGAAGGTCCCACGGAGACGTAGAGGCCAACTCGCCATGAATGTTTTCAGATATTACCGCCGAGATGTTAGGTTGGGTTAGGTTAGGTTATATTACGTTATAGATGTATGTAAAGTTCCCACGGAGAGGTAGAGGTCAACTCGCCATGAATGTTTTCAAATATTACCGCCGAGATGTTAGATTGGGTTAGGTTAGGTTATATTACGTTATTGATGTATATTAAGATCCCACGGAGACGTAGAAGCCAACAAGACAGGAATGTGTTTAAATATTACCGCCGAGATGTTAGGTTGGGTTAGGTTAGGTTATATTGCGTTATAGATGTATATAAAGTTCCCACGGAGACGTAGAGGCCAACAAGCCAGGAATGTGTTCAAATATTACCGCCGAGATGTTAGATTGGATTAGGTTAGGTTATATTACGTTATTCATGTATATAAAGATCCCACGGAGACGTAGACGCCAACAAGACAGGAATGTCTTCAAATATTACCGCAGAGATGTTAGGTTGGGTTAGGTTCGGTTATATAAAGTTATTGATGTATATAAAGGTCCCACGGAGACGTAGAGGCCAACAAGCCAGGAATGTGTTCAAATATTACCACCGAGATGTTCGATTGGGTTAGGTTAGGTTATATTACGTTATTGATGTATATAAAGATACCACGGAGACGTAGAGGCCAACTCGCCAGGAATGTTGTCAAATATTACCGCCGAGATGATAGGTTGGGTTAGGTTAGGTTATATTACGTTATTGATGTATATAAATGTACCACGGAGAGGTAGAGGCCAACTCGCCATGAATGTTTTTAAATATTACCGCCGAGATGTTAGGTTGGGTTAGGTTAGGTTATATTACGTTATAGATGTATATAAAGGTCCCACGGAGACTCAGAGGCCAACAAGCCAGGAATGTCTTCAAATATTACCGCCGAGATGATAGGTTGTGTTATGTTAGGTTATATATCGTTATTGATGTTTATGAAGGTCAAACGGAGACGTAGAGGCCAACTCGCCAGTAATGTTGTCAAATATTACCGCCGAGATGATAGGTTGGGTTAGGTTAGGTTATATTTCGTTATTGATGTATATGAAGGTCCCACGGAGACGTAGAGGCCAACTCGCCATGAATGTTTTCAGATATTACCGCCGAGATGTTAGATTGGATTAGGTTAGGTTATATTACGTTATTGATGTATATAAAGATCCCACGGAGACGTAGAGGCCAACAAGCCAGGAATGTCTTCAAATATTACCGCCGAGATGTTAGATTGGGTTAGGTTAGGTTATATTACGTTATTGATGTATATAAATGTACCACGGAGAGGTAGAGGCCAACTCGCCATGAATGTTTTCAAATATTACCGCCGAGATGTTAGGTTGGGTTAGGTTAGGTTATATTACGTTATAGATGTATATACAGATACCACGGAGACGTAGAGGCCAACTCGCCAGGAATGTTGTCAAATATTACCGCCGAGATGATAGGTTGGGTTAGGTTAGGTTATATTACGTTATTGATGTATATAAATGTACCACGGAGAGGTAGAGGCCAACTCGCCATGAATGTTTTCAAATATTACCGCCGTGATGTTAGTTTGGGTTAGGTTAGGTTATATTACGTTATAGATGTATATAAAGGTCCCACGGAGACGCAGAGGCCAACTCGCCAGGAATGTCTTCAAATATTACCGCCGAGATGATAGGTTGTGTTATGTTAGGTTATATTTCGTTATTGATGTTTATGAAGGTCAAACGGAGACGTAGAGGCCAACTCGCCAGTAATGTTGTCAAATATTACCGCCGAGATGATAGGTTGGGTTAGGTTAGGTTATATTTCGTTATTGATGTATATGAAGGTCCCACAGAGACGTAGAGGCCAACTCGCCATGAATGTTTTCAGATATTACCGCCGAGATGTTAGGTTGGGTTAGGTTAGGTTATATTACGTTATAGATGTATATGAAGGTCCCACGGAGACGTAGAGGCCAACTCGCCATGAATGTTTTCAAATATTACCGCGGAGATGTTAGGTTGGGTTAGGTTAGGTTATATTACGTTATAGATGTATAGAAAGGTCCCACGGAGACGTAGAGGCCAACAAGCCAGGAATGTGTTCAAATATTACCGCCGAGACGTTAGGTTGGGTTAGGTTAGGTTATATTACGTTATAGATGTATGTAAAGTTCCCACGGAGAGGTAGAGGCCAACTCGCCATGAATGTTTTCAAACATTACCGCCGAGATGTTAGGTTGGGTTAGGTTAGGTTATATTACGTTATAGATGTATGTAAAGTTCCCACGGAGAGGTAGAGGTCAACTCGCCATGAATGTTTTCAAATATTACCGCCGAGATGTTAGATTGGGTTAGGTTAGGTTATATTACGTTATTGATGTATATAAAGATCCCACGGAGACGTAGAAGCCAACAAGACAGGAATGTGTTTAAATATTACCGCCGAGATGTTAGGTTGGGTTAGGTTAGGTTATATTGCGTTATAGATGTATATAAAGTTCCCACGGAGACGTAGAGGCCTCCAAGCCAGGAATGTGTTCAAATATTACCGCCGAGATGTTAGATTGGATTAGGTTAGGTTATATTACGTTATTGATGTATATAAAGATCCCACGGAGACGTAGACGCCAACAAGACAGGAATGTGTTTAAATAGTACCGCCGAGATGTTAGGTTGGGTCAGGTTAGGTTATATTGCGTTATAGATGTATATAAAGTTCCCACGGAGACGTAGAGGCCAACAAGCCAGGAATGTGTTCAAATCTTACCGCCGAGATGTTAGATTGGGTTAGGTTAGGTTATATTACGTTATTGATGTATATAAAGATACCACGGACACGTAGAGGCCAACTCGCCAGGAATGTTGTCAAATATTACCGCCGAGATGATAGGTTGGGTTAGGTTAGGTTATATTACGTTATTGATGTATATAAATGTACCACGGAGAGGTAGAGGCCAACTCGCCATGAATGTTTTCAAATATTACCGCCGAGATGTTAGGTTGGGTTAGGTTAGGTTATATTACGTTATAGATGTATATACAGATACCACGGAGACGTAGAGGCCAACTCGCCAGGAATGTTGTCAAATATTACCGCCGAGATGATAGGTTGGGTTAGGTTAGGTTATATTACGTTATTGATGTATATAAATGTACCACGGAGAGGTAGAGGCCAACTCGCCATGAATGTTTTCAAATATTACCGCCGAGATGTTAGTTTGGGTTAGGTTAGGTTATATTACGTTATAGATGTATATAAAGGTCCCACGGAGACGCAGAGGCCAACAAGCCAGGAATGTCTTCAAATATTACCGCCGAGATGATAGGTTGTGTTATGTTAGGTTATATTTCGTTATTGATGTTTATGAAGGTCAAACGGAGACGTAGAGGCCAACTCGCCAGTAATGTTGTCAAATATTACCGCCGAGATGATAGGTTGGGTTAGGTTAGGTTATATTTCGTTATTGATGTATATGAAGGTCCCACAGAGACGTAGAGGCCAACTCGCCATGAATGTTTTCAGATATTACCGCCGAGATGTTAGGTTGGGTTAGGTTAGGTTATATTACGTTATAGATGTATATGAAGGTCCCACGGAGACGTAGAGGCCAACTCGCCATGAATGTTTTCAAATATTACCGCGGATATGTTAGGTTGGGTTAGGTTAGGTTATATTACGTTATAGATGTATAGAAAGGTCCCACGGAGACGTAGAGGCCAACAAGCCAGGAATGTGTTCAAATATTACCGCCGAGACGTTAGGTTGGGTTAGGTTAGGTTATATTACGTTATAGATGTATGTAAAGTTCCCACGGAGAGGTAGAGGCCAACTCGCCATGAATGTTTTCAAATATTACCGCCGAGATGTTAGGTTGGGTTAGGTTAGGTTATATTACGTTATAGATGTATGTAAAGTTCCCACGGAGAGGTAGAGGTCAACTCGCCATGAATGTTTTCAAATATTACCGCCGAGATGTTAGATTGGGTTAGGTTAGGTTATATTACGTTATTGATGTATATAAAGATCCCACGGAGACGTAGAAGCCAACAAGACAGGAATGTGTTTAAATATTACCCCCGAGATGTTAGGTTGGGTTAGGTTAGGTTATATTGCGTTATAGATGTATATAAAGTTCCCACGGAGACGTAGAGGCCAACAAGCCAGGAATGTGTTCAAATATTACCGCCGAGATGTTAGA
This sequence comes from Xylocopa violacea, assembly GCA_963969225.1. Classification (NCBI taxonomy): domain Eukaryota; kingdom Metazoa; phylum Arthropoda; class Insecta; order Hymenoptera; family Apidae; genus Xylocopa; species Xylocopa violacea. The sequence goes on from CAXAJV010000487.1 coordinate 1,530,833, forward strand.
TTGGATTAGGTTAGGTTATATTACGTTATTGATGTATATAAAGATCCCACGGAGACGTAGACGCCAACAAGACAGGAATGTGTTTAAATAGTACCGCCGAGATGTTAGGTTGGGTCAGGTTAGGTTATATTGCGTTATAGATGTATATAAAGTTCCCACGGAGACGTAGAGGCCAACAAGCCAGGAATGTGTTCAAATATTACCGCCGAGATGTTAGGTTGGGTTAGGTTAGGTTATATTGCGTTATAGATGTATATAAAGTTCCCACGGAGACGTAGAGGCCAACAAGCCAGGAATGTGTTCAAATATTACCGCCGAGATGTTAGATTGGGTTAGGTTAGGTTATATTACGTTATTGATGTATATAAAAATCCCACGGAGACGTAGAGGCCAACAAGCCAGGAATGTGTTCAAATATTACCGCCGAGATGTTAGATTGGGTTAGGTTAGGTTATATTACGTTATTGATGTATATAAAGATCCCACGGAGACGTAGAGGCCAACAAGCCAGGAATGTCTTCAAATATTACCGCAGAGATGTTAGGTTGGGTTAGGTTCGGTTATATAACGTTATTGATGTATATAAAGGTCCCACGGAGACGTAGAGGCCAACAAGCCTGGAATGTGTTCAAATATTACCACCGAGATGTTCGATTGGGTTAGGTTAGGTTATATTACGTTATTGATGTATATAAAGATACCACGGAGACGTAGAGGCCAACTCGCCAGGAATGTTGTCAAATATTACCGCCGAGATGATAGGTTGGGTTAGGTTAGGTTATATTACGTTATTGATGTATATAAATGTACCACGGAGAGGTAGAGGCCAACTCGCCATGAATGTTTTCAACTATTACCGCCGAGATGTTAGGTTGGGTTAGGTTAGGTTATATTACGTTATAGATGTATATAAATGTACCACGGAGAGGTAGAGGCCAACTCGCCATGAATGTTTTCAAATATTACCGCCGAGATGTTAGTTTGGGTTAGGTTAGCTTATATTACGTTATAGATGTATATAAAGGTCCCACGGAGACGCAGAGGCCAACAAGCCAGGAATGTCTTCAAATATTACCGCCGAGATGATAGGTTGTGTTATGTTAGGTTATATTTCGTTATTGATGTTTATGAAGGTCAAACGGAGACGTAGAGGCCAACTCGCCAGTAATGTTGTCAAATATTACCGCCGAGATGATAGGTTGGGTTAGGTTAGGTTATATTTCGTTATTGATGTATATGAAGGTCCCACAGAGACGTAGAGGCCAACTCGCCATGAATGTTTTCAGATATTACCGCCGAGATGTTAGGTTGGGTTAGGTTAGGTTATATTACGTTATAGATGTATATGAAGGTCCCACGGAGACGTAGAGGCCAACACGCCATGAATGTTTTCAAATATTACCGCGGAGATGTTAGGTTGGGTTAGGTTAGGTTATATTACGTTATAGATGTATAGAAAGGTCCCACGGAGACGTAGAGGCCAACAAGCCAGGAATGTGTTCAAATATTACCGCCGAGACGTTAGGTTGGGTTAGGTTAGGTTATATTACGTTATAGATGTATGTAAAGTTCCCACGGAGAGGTAGAGGCCAACTCGCCATGAATGTTTTCAAATATTACCGCCGAGATGTTAGGTTGGGTTAGGTTAGGTTATATTACGTTATAGATGTATGTAAAGTTCCCACGGAGAGGTAGAGGTCAACTCGCCATGAATGTTTTCAAATATTACCGCCGAGATGTTAGATTGGGTTAGGTTAGGTTATATTACGTTATTGATGTATATAAAGATCCCACGGAGACGTAGAAGCCAACAAGACAGGAATGTGTTTAAATATTACCGCCGAGATGTTAGGTTGGGTTAGGTTAGGTTATATTGCGTTATAGATGTATATAAAGTTCCCACGGAGACGTAGAGGCCTCCAAGCCAGGAATGTGTTCAAATATTACCGCCGAGATGTTAGATTGGATTAGGTTAGGTTATATTACGTTATTGATGTATATAAAGATCCCACGGAGACGTAGACGCCAACAAGACAGGAATGTGTTTAAATAGTACCGCCGAGATGTTAGGTTGGGTCAGGTTAGGTTATATTGCGTTATAGATGTATATAAAGTTCCCACGGAGACGTAGAGGCCAACAAGCCAGGAATGTGTTCAAATATTACCGCCGAGATGTTAGATTGGGTTAGGTTAGGTTATATTACGTTATTGATGTATATAAAGATACCACGGAGACGTAGAGGCCAACAAGCCAGGAATGTCTTCAAATATTACCGCAGAGATGTTAGGTTGGGTTAGGTTCGGTTATATAACGTTATTGATGTATATAAAGGTCCCACGGAGACGTAGAGGCCAACAAGCCTGGAATGTGTTCAAATATTACCACCGAGATGTTCGATTGGGTTAGGTTAGGTTATATTACGTTATTGATGTATATAAAGATACCACGGAGACGTAGAGGCCAACTCGCCAGGAATGTTGTCAAATATTACCGCCGAGATGATAGGTTGGGTTAGGTTAGGTTATATTACGTTATTGATGTATATAAATGTACCACGGAGAGGTAGAGGCCAACTCGCCATGAATGTTTTCAACTATTACCGCCGAGATGTTAGGTTGGGTTAGGTTAGGTTATATTACGTTATAGATGTATATAAATGTACCACGGAGAGGTAGAGGCCAACTCGCCATGAATGTTTTCAAATATTACCGCCGAGATGTTAGTTTGGGTTAGGTTAGCTTATATTACGTTATAGATGTATATAAAGGTCCCACGGAGACGCAGAGGCCAACAAGCCAGGAATGTCTTCAAATATTACCGCCGAGATGATAGGTTGTGTTATGTTAGGTTATATTTCGTTATTGATGTTTATGAAGGTCAAACGGAGACGTAGAGGCCAACTCGCCAGTAATGTTGTCAAATATTACCGCCGAGATGATAGGTTGGGTTACGTTAGGTTATATTTCGTTATTGATGTATATGAAGGTCCCACGGAGACGTAGAGGCCAACTCGCCATGAATGTTTTCAGATATTACCGCCGAGATGTTAGGTTGGGTTAGGTTAGGATATATTACGTTATAGATGTATATGAAGGTCCCACGGAGACGTAGAGGCCAACTCGCCATGAATGTTTTCAAATATTACCGCGGAGATGTTAGGTTGGGTTAGGTTAGGTTATATTACGTTATAGATGTATATAAAGGTCCCACGGAGACGTAGAGGCCAACAAGCCAGGAATGTGTTCAAATATTACCGCCGAGATGTTAGGTTGGGTTAGGTTAGGTTATATTACGTTATAGATGTATGTAAAGTTCCCACGGAGAGGTAGAGGCCAACTCGCCATGAATGTTTTCAAATATTACCGCCGAGATGTTAGGTTGGGTTAGGTTAGGTTATATTACGTTATAGATGTATGTAAAGTTCCCACGGAGAGGTAGAGGTCAACTCGCCATGAATGTTTTCAAATATTACCGCCGAGATGTTAGATTGGGTTAGGTTAGGTTATATTACGTTATTGATGTATATAAAGATCCCACGGAGACGTAGAGGCCAACAAGACAGGAATGTGTTTAAATATTACCGCCGAGATGTTAGGTTGGGTTAGGTTAGGTTATATTGCGTTATAGATGTATATAAAGTTCCCACGGAGACGTAGAGGCCAACAAGCCAGGAATGTGTTCAAATATTACCGCCGAGATGTTAGATTGGATTAGGTTAGGTTATATTACGTTATTGATGTATATAAAGATCCCACGGAGACGTAGACGCCAACAAGACAGGAATGTGTTTAAATAGTACCGCCGAGATGTTAGGTTGGGTCAGGTTAGGTTATATTGCGTTATAGATGTATATAAAGTTCCCACGGGGACGTAGAGGCCAACAAGCCAGGAATGTGTTCAAATATTACCGCCGAGATGTTAGGTAGGGTCAGGTTAGGTTATATTGCGTTATAGATGTATATAAAGTTCCCACGGAGACGTAGAGGCCAACAAGCCAGGAATGTGTTCAAATATTACCGCCGAGATGTTAGGTTGGGTTAGGTTAGGTTATATTACGTTATAGATGTATATAAAGTTCCCACGGAGACGTAGAGGCCAACTCGCCAGGTATGTTTTCTAATATTACCGCCGAGATGTTAGGTTGGGTTAGGTTAGGTTATATTACGTTATTGATGTATAAAAAGATCCCACGGAGACGGAGAAGCCAACGCGCCAGGAATGTTGTCAAATATTACCGCCGAGATGTTAGGTTGTGTTAGGTTAGGTTATATTACGTTATTGATGTATATAAATATCCCACGGAGACGTAGAGGCCAACAAGCCAGGAATGTGTTCAAATGTTACCGCCGAGACGTTAGGTTGGGCTAGGTTAGGTTATATTACGTTATAGATGTATATAACGATCCCACGGAGACGTAGAGGCCAACTCGCCATGAATGTTTTCAAATATTACCGCCGAGATGTTACGTTGGGTTAGGTTAGATTATATTACGTTATAGATGTATGTAAAGTTCCCACGGAGAGGTAGAGGCCAACTCGCCATGAATGTTTTCAAATATTACCGCCGAGATGTTAGATTGGGTTAGGTTAGGTTATATTACGTTATTGATGTATATAAAGATCCCACGGAGACGTAGAGGCCAACAAGACAGGAATGTGTTTAAATATTACCGCCGAGATGTTAGGTTGGGTTAGGTTAGGTTATATTGCCTTATAGATGTATATAAAGTTCCCACGGAGACGTAGAGGCCAACAAGCCAGGAATGTGTTCAAATATTACCGCCGAGATGTTAGATTGGGTTAGGTTAGGTTATATTTCGTTATTGATGTTTATGAAGGTCAAACGGAGACGTAGAGGCCAACAAGACAGGAATGTGTTTAAATATTACCGCCGAGATGTTAGGTTGGGTTAGGTTAGGTTATATTGCGTTATAGATGTATATAAAGTTCCCACGGAGACGTAGAGGCCAACAAGCCAGGAATGTGTTCAAATATTACCGCCGAGATGTTAGATTGGGTTAGGTTAGGTTATATTACGTTATTGATGTATATAAAGATACCACGGAGACGTAGAGGCCAACTCGTCAGGAATGTTGTCAAATATTACCGCCGAGATGATAGGTTGGGTTAGGTTAGGTTATATTACGTTATTGATGTATATAAATGTACCACGGAGAGGTAGAGGCCAACTCGCCATGAATGTTTTCAAATATTACCGCCGAGATGTTAGGTTGGGTTAGGTTAGGTTATATTACGTTATAGATGTATATAAAGGTCCCACGGAGACGCAGAGGCCAACAAGCCAGGAATGTCTTCAAATATTACCGCCGAGATGATAGGTTGGGTTAGGTTAGGTTATATTTCGTTATTGATGTATGTGAAGGTCCCACGGAGACGTAGAGGCCAACTCGCCATGAATGTTTTCAAATATTACCGCGGAGATGTTAGGTTGGGTTAGGTTAGGTTATATTACGTTATAGATGAATGTAAAGTTCCCACGGAGAGGTAGAGGCCAACTCGCCATGAATGTTTTCAAATATTACCGCCGAGATGTTAGATTGGGTTAGGTTAGGTTATATTACGTTATTGATGTATATAAAGATCCCACGGAGACGTAGAGGCCAACAAGACAGGAATGTGTTTAAATATTACCGCCGAGATGTTAGGTTGGGTTAGGTTATGTTATATTGCGTTATAGATGTATATAAAGTTCCCACGGAGACGTAGAGGCCAACAAGCCAGGAATGTGTTCAAATATTACCGCCGAGATGTTAGATTGGGTTAGGTTAGGTTATATTTCGTTATTGATGTATATAAAGATACCACGGAGACGTAGAGGCCAACAAGCCAGGAATGTGTTCAAATATTACCGCCGAGATGTTAGATTGGGTTAAGTTAGGTTATATTACGTTATTGATGTATATACAGATACCACGGAGACGTAGAGGCCAACTCGCCAGGAATGTTGTCAAATATTACCGCCGAGATGATAGGTTGGGTTAGGTTAGGTTATATTACGTTATTGATGTATATAAATGTACCACGGAGAGGTAGAGGCCAACTCGCCATGAATGTTTTCAAATATTACCGCCGAGATGTTAGGTTGGGTTAGGTTAGGTTATATTACGTTATAGATGTATATAAAGGTCCCACGGAGACGCAGAGGCCAACAAGCCAGGAATGTCTTCAAATATTACCGCCGAGATGATAGGTTGTGTTATGTTAGGTTATATTTCGTTATTGATGTTTATGAAGGTCAAACGGAGACGTAGAGGCCAACTCGCCAGTAATGTTGTCAAATATTACCGCCGAGATGATAGGTTGGGTTAGGCTAGGTTATATTTCATTATTGATGTATATGAAGGTCCCACGGAGACGTAGAGGCCAACTCGCCATGAATGTTTTCAGATATTACCGCCGAGATGTTAGGTTGGGTCAGGTTAGGTTATATTACGTTATAGATGTATATGAAGGTCCCACGGAGACGTAGAGGCCAACTCGCCATGAATGTTTTCAAATATTACCGCGGAGATGTTAGGTTGGGTTAGGTTAGGTTATATTACGTTATAGATGTATAGAAAGGTCCCACGGAGAGGTAGAGGCCAACAAGCCAGGAATGTGTTCAAATATTACCGCCGAGACGTTAGGTTGGGTTAGGTTAGGTTATATTACGTTATAGATGTATGTAAAGTTCCCACGGAGAGGTAGAGGCCAACTCGCCATGAATGTTTTCAAATATTACCGCCGAGATGTTAGGTTGGGTTAGGTTAGGTTATATTACGTTATAGATGTATGTAAAGTTCCCACGGAGAGGTAGAGGTCAACTCGCCATGAATGTTTTCAAATATTACCGCCGAGATGTTAGACTGGGTTAGGTTAGGTTATATTACGTTATTGATGTATATAAAGATCCCACGGAGACGTAGAAGCCAACAAGACAGGAATGTGTTTAAATATTACCGCCGAGATGTTAGGTTGGGTTAGGTTAGGTTATATTGCGTTATAGATGTATATAAAGTTCCCACGGAGACGTAGAGGCCAACAAGCCAGGTATGTTTTCTAATATTACCGCCGAGATGTTAGGTTGGGTTAGGTTAGGTTATATTACGTTATTGATGTATAAAAAGATCCCACGGAGACGGAGAAGCCAACGCGCCAGGAATGTTGTCAAATATTACCGCCGAGATGTTAGGTTGTGTTAGGTTAGGTTATATTACGTTATTGATGTATATAAATATCCCACGGAGACGTAGAGGCCAACAAGCCAGGAATGTGTTCAAATGTTACCGCCGAGACGTTAGGTTGGGCTAGGTTAGGTTATATTACGTTATAGATGTATATAACGATCCCACGGAGACGTAGAGGCCAACTCGCCATGAATGTTTTCAAATATTACCGCTGAGATGTTACGTTGGGTTAGGTTAGATTATATTACGTTATAGATGTATGTAAAGTTCCCACGGAGAGGTAGAGGCCAACTCGCCATGAATGTTTTCAAATATTACCGCCGAGATGTTAGATTGGGTTAGGTTAGGTTATATTACGTTATTGATGTATATAAAGATACCACGGAGACGTAGAGGCCAACAAGACAGGAATGTGTTTAAATATTACCGCCGAGATGTTAGGTTGGGTTAGGTTAGGTTATATTGCGTTATAGATGTATATAAAGTTCCCACGGAGACGTAGAGGCCAACAAGCCAGGAATGTGTTCAAATATTACCGCCGAGATGTTAGATTGGGTTAGGTTAGGTTATATTACGTTATTGATGTATATAAAGATCCCACGGAGACGTAGATGCCAACAAGACAGGAATGTGTTTAAATATTACCGCCGAGATGTTAGGTTGGGTCAGGTTATGTTATATTGCGTTATAGATGTATATAAAGTTCCCACGGAGACGTAGAGGCCAACAAGCCAGGAATGTGTTCAAATATTACCGCCGAGATGTTAGGTTGGGTTAGGTTAGGTTATATTACGTTATAGATGTATATGAAGGTCCCACGGAGACGTAGAGGCCAACTCGCCATGAATGTTTTCAAATATTACCGCGGAGATGTTAGGTTGGGTTAGGTTAGGTTATATTACGTTATAGATGTATATAAAGGTCCCACGGAGACGTAGAGGCCAACAAGCCAGGAATGTGTTCAAATATTACCGCCGAGATGTTAGGTTGGGTTAGGTTAGGTTATATTACGTTATAGATGTATGTAAAGTTCCCACGGAGAGGTAGAGGCCAACTCGCCATGAATGTTTTCAAATATTACCGCCGAGATGTTAGGTTGGGTTAGGTTAGGTTATATTACGTTATAGATGTATGTAAAGTTCCCACGGAGAGGTAGAGGTCAACTCGCCATGAATGTTTTCAAATATTACCGCCGAGATGTTAGATTGGGTTAGGTTAGGTTATATTACGTTATTGATGTATATAAAGATCCCACGGAGACGTAGAAGCCAACAAGACAGGAATGTGTTTAAATATTACCGCCGAGATGTTAGGTTGGGTTAGGTTAGGTTATATTGCGTTATAGATGTATATAAAGTTCCCACGGAGACGTAGAGGCCAACAAGCCAGGAATGTGTTCAAATATTACCGCCGAGATGTTAGATTGGATTAGGTTAGGTTATATTACGTTATTGATGTATATAAAGATCCCACGGAGACGTAGACGCCAACAAGACAGGAATGTGTTTAAATAGTACCGCCGAGATGTTAGGTTGGGTCAGGTTAGGTTATATTGCGTTATAGATGTATATAAAGTTCCCACGGGGACGTAGAGGCCAACAAGCCAGGAATGTGTTCAAATATTACCGCCGAGATGTTAGGTTGGGTCAGGTTAGGTTATATTGCGTTATAGATGTATATAACGATCCCACGGAGACGTAGAGGCCAACTCGCCATGAATGTTTTCAAATATTACCGCTGAGATGTTACGTTGGGTTAGGTTAGATTATATTACGTTATAGATGTATGTAAAGTTCCCACGGAGAGGTAGAGGCCAACTCGCCATGAATGTTTTCAAATATTACCGCCGAGATGTTAGATTGGGTTAGGTTAGGTTATATTACGTTATTGATGTATATAAAGATACCACGGAGACGTAGAGGCCAACAAGACAGGAATGTGTTTAAATATTACCGCCGAGATGTTAGGTTGGGTTAGGTTAGGTTATATTGCGTTATAGATGTATATAAAGTTCCCACGGAGACGTAGAGGCCAACAAGCCAGGAATGTGTTCAAATATTACCGCCGAGATGTTAGATTGGGTTAGGTTAGGTTATATTACGTTATTGATGTATATAAAGATCCCACGGAGACGTAGATGCCAACAAGACAGGAATGTGTTTAAATATTACCGCCGAGATGTTAGGTTGGGTCAGGTTATGTTATATTGCGTTATAGATGTATATAAAGTTCCCACGGAGACGTAGAGGCCAACAAGCCAGGAATGTGTTCAAATATTACCGCCGAGATGTTAGGTTGGGTTAGGTTAGGTTATATTACGTTATAGATGTATATGAAGGTCCCACGGAGACGTAGAGGCCAACTCGCCATGAATGTTTTCAAATATTACCGCGGAGATGTTAGGTTGGGTTAGGTTAGGTTATATTACGTTATAGATGTATATAAAGGTCCCACGGAGACGTAGAGGCCAACAAGCCAGGAATGTGTTCAAATATTACCGCCGAGATGTTAGGTTGGGTTAGGTTAGGTTATATTACGTTATAGATGTATGTAAAGTTCCCACGGAGAGGTAGAGGCCAACTCGCCATGAATGTTTTCAAATATTACCGCCGAGATGTTAGGTTGGGTTAGGTTAGGTTATATTACGTTATAGATGTATGTAAAGTTCCCACGGAGAGGTAGAGGTCAACTCGCCATGAATGTTTTCAAATATTACCGCCGAGATGTTAGATTGGGTTAGGTTAGGTTATATTACGTTATTGATGTATATAAAGATCCCACGGAGACGTAGAAGCCAACAAGACAGGAATGTGTTTAAATATTACCGCCGAGATGTTAGGTTGGGTTAGGTTAGGTTATATTGCGTTATAGATGTATATAAAGTTCCCACGGAGACGTAGAGGCCAACAAGCCAGGAATGTGTTCAAATATTACCGCCGAGATGTTAGATTGGATTAGGTTAGGTTATATTACGTTATTGATGTATATAAAGATCCCACGGAGACGTAGACGCCAACAAGACAGGAATGTGTTTAAATAGTACCGCCGAGATGTTAGGTTGGGTCAGGTTAGGTTATATTGCGTTATAGATGTATATAAAGTTCCCACGGGGACGTAGAGGCCAACAAGCCAGGAATGTGTTCAAATATTACCGCCGAGATGTTAGGTTGGGTCAGGTTAGGTTATATTGCGTTATAGATGTATATAAAGTTCCCACGGAGACGTAGAGGCCAACAAGCCAGGAATGTGTTCAAATATTACCGCCGAGATGTTAGGTTGGGTTAGGTTAGGTTATATTACGTTATAGATGTATATAAAGTTCCCACGGAGACGTAGAGGCCAACTCGCCAGGTATGTTTTCTAATATTACCGCCGAGATGTTAGGTTGTGTTAGGTTAGGTTATATTACGTTATTGATGTATATAAATATCCCACGGAGACGTAGAGGCCAACAAGCCAGGAATGTGATCAAATGTTACCGCCGAGATGTTAGGTTGGGTTAGGTTAGGTTATATTATATTACGTTATTGATGTATATAAAGATCCCACGGAGACGTAGAGGCCAACAAGACAGGAATGTGTTTAAATATTACCGCCGAGATGTTAGGTTGGGTCAGGTTAGGTTATATTGCGTTATAGATGTATATAAAGTTCCCACGGTGACGTAGAGGCCAACAAGCCAGGAATGTGTTCAAATATTACCGCCGAGATGTTAGGTTGGGTTAGGTTAGGTTATATTACGTTATAGATGTATATGAAGGTCCCACGGAGACGTAGAGGCCAACTCGCCATGAATGCTTTCAAATATTACCGCGGAGATGTTAGGTTGGGTTAGGTTAGGTTATATTACGTTATAAATGTATATAAAGGTCCCACGGAGACGTAGAGGCCAACAAGCCAGGAATGTGTTCAAATATTACCGCCGAGATGTTAGGTTGGGTTAGGTTAGGTTATATTACGTTATAGATGTATATAAAGTTCCCACGGAGACGTAGAGGCCAACTCGCCAGGTATGTTTTCTAATATTACCGCCGAGATGTTAGGTTGGGTTAGGTTAGGTTATATTACGTTATTGATGTATAAAAAGATCACACGGAGACGGAGAAGCCAACGCGCCAGGAATGTTGTCAAATATTACCGCCGAGATGTTAGGTTGTGTTAGGTTAGGTTATATTACGTTATTGATGTATATAAATATCTCACGGAGACGTAAAGGCCAACAAGCCAGGAATGTGATCAAATGTTACCGCCGAGATGTTAGGTTGGGTTAGGTTAGGTTATATTACGTTATAGATGTATATAACGATCCCACGGAGACGTAGAGGCCAACTTGCCATGAATGTTTTCAAATATTACCGCCGAGATGTTAGGTTGGGTTAGGTTAGGTTATATTACGTTATAGATGTATGTAAAGTTCCCACGGAGACGTAGAGGCCAACAAGCCAGGAATGTGTTCAAATATTACCGCCGAGATGTTAGATTGGGTTAGGTTAGGTTATATTACGTTATTGATGTATATAAAGATACCACGGAGACGTAGAGGCCAACTCGTCAGGAATGTTGTCAAATATTACCGCCGAGATGATAGGTTGGGTTAGGTTAGGTTATATTACGTTATTGATGTATATAAATGTACCACGGAGAGGTAGAGGCCAACTCGCCATGAATGTTTTCAAATATTACCGCCGAGATGTTAGGTTGGGTTAGGTTAGGTTATATTACGTTATAGATGTATATAAAGGTCCCACGGAGACGCAGAGGCCAACAAGCCAGGAATGTCTTCAAATATTACCGCCGAGATGATCGGTTGGGTTAGGTTAGGTTATATTTCGTTATTGATGTATGTGAAGGTCCCACGGAGACGTAGAGGCCAACTCGCCATGAATGTTTTCAAATATTACCGCGGAGATGTTAGGTTGGGTTAGGTTAGGTTATATTACGTTATAGATGAATGTAAAGTTCCCACGGAGAGGTAGAGGCCAACTCGCCATGAATGTTTTCAAATATTACCGCCGAGATGTTAGATTGGGTTAGGTTAGGTTATATTACGTTATTGATGTATATAAAGATCCCACGGAGACGTAGAGGCCAACAAGACAGGAATGTGTTTAAATATTACCGCCGAGATGTTAGGTTGGGTCAGGTTAGGTTATATTGCGTTATAGATGTATATAAAGTTCCCACGGTGACGTAGAGGCCAACAAGCCAGGAATGTGTTCAAATATTACCGCCGAGATGTTAGGTTGGGTTAGGTTAGGTTATATTACGTTATAGATGTATATGAAGGTCCCACGGAGACGGAGAAGCCAACGCGCCAGGAATGTTGTCAAATATTACCGCCGAGATGTTAGGTTGTGTTAGGTTAGGTTATATTACGTTATTGATGTATATAAATATCCCACGGAGACGTAGAGGCCAACAAGCCAGGAATGTGTTCAAATGTTACCGCCGAGACGTTAGGTTGGGCTAGGTTAGGTTATATTACGTTATAGATGTATATAACGATCCCACGGAGACGTAGAGGCCAACTCGCCATGAATGTTTTCAAATATTACCGCTGAGATGTTACGTTGGGTTAGGTTAGATTATATTACGTTATAGATGTATGTAAAGTTCCCACGGAGAGGTAGAGGCCAACTCGCCATGAATGTTTTCAAATATTACCGCCGAGATGTTAGATTGGGTTAGGTTAGGTTATATTACGTTATTGATGTATATAAAGATACCACGGAGACGTAGAGGCCAACAAGACAGGAATGTGTTTAAATATTACCGCCGAGATGTTAGGTTGGGTTAGGTTAGGTTATATTGCGTTATAGATGTATATAAAGTTCCCACGGAGACGTAGAGGCCAACAAGCCAGGAATGTGTTCAAATATTACCGCCGAGATGTTAGATTGGGTTAGGTTAGGTTATATTACGTTATTGATGTATATAAAGATCCCACGGAGACGTAGATGCCAACAAGACAGGAATGTGTTTAAATATTACCGCCGAGATGTTAGGTTGGGTCAGGTTATGTTATATTGCGTTATAGATGTATATAAAGTTCCCACGGAGACGTAGAGGCCAACAAGCCAGGAATGTGTTCAAATATTACCGCCGAGATGTTAGGTTGGGTTAGGTTAGGTTATATTACGTTATAGATGTATATGAAGGTCCCACGGAGACGTAGAGGCCAACTCGCCATGAATGTTTTCAAATATTACCGCGGAGATGTTAGGTTGGGTTAGGTTAGGTTATATTACGTTATAGATGTATATAAAGGTCCCACGGAGACGTAGAGGCCAACAAGCCAGGAATGTGTTCAAATATTACCGCCGAGATGTTAGGTTGGGTTAGGTTAGGTTATATTACGTTATAGATGTATGTAAAGTTCCCACGGAGAGGTAGAGGCCAACTCGCCATGAATGTTTTCAAATATTACCGCCGAGATGTTAGGTTGGGTTAGGTTAGGTTATATTACGTTATAGATGTATGTAAAGTTCCCACGGAGAGGTAGAGGTCAACTCGCCATGAATGTTTTCAAATATTACCGCCGAGATGTTAGATTGGGTTAGGTTAGGTTATATTACGTTATTGATGTATATAAAGATCCCACGGAGACGTAGAAGCCAACAAGACAGGAATGTGTTTAAATATTACCGCCGAGATGTTAGGTTGGGTTAGGTTAGGTTATATTGCGTTATAGATGTATATAAAGTTCCCACGGAGACGTAGAGGCCAACAAGCCAGGAATGTGTTCAAATATTACCGCCGAGATGTTAGATTGGATTAGGTTAGGTTATATTACGTTATTGATGTATATAAAGATCCCACGGAGACGTAGACGCCAACAAGACAGGAATGTGTTTAAATAGTACCGCCGAGATGTTAGGTTGGGTCAGGTTAGGTTATATTGCGTTATAGATGTATATAAAGTTCCCACGGGGACGTAGAGGCCAACAAGCCAGGAATGTGTTCAAATATTACCGCCGAGATGTTAGGTTGGGTCAGGTTAGGTTATATTGCGTTATAGATGTATATAAAGTTCCCACGGAGACGTAGAGGCCAACAAGCCAGGAATGTGTTCAAATATTACCGCCGAGATGTTAGGTTGGGTTAGGTTAGGTTATATTACGTTATAGATGTATATAAAGTTCCCACGGAGACGTAGAGGCCAACTCGCCAGGTATGTTTTCTAATATTACCGCCGAGATGTTAGGTTGTGTTAGGTTAGGTTATATTACGTTATTGATGTATATAAATATCCCACGGAGACGTAGAGGCCAACAAGCCAGGAATGTGATCAAATGTTACCGCCGAGATGTTAGGTTGGGTTAGGTTAGGTTATATTATATTACGTTATTGATGTATATAAAGATCCCACGGAGACGTAGAGGCCAACAAGACAGGAATGTGTTTAAATATTACCGCCGAGATGTTAGGTTGGGTCAGGTTAGGTTATATTGCGTTATAGATGTATATAAAGTTCCCACGGTGACGTAGAGGCCAACAAGCCAGGAATGTGTTCAAATATTACCGCCGAGATGTTAGGTTGGGTTAGGTTAGGTTATATTACGTTATAGATGTATATGAAGGTCCCACGGAGACGTAGAGGCCAACTCGCCATGAATGCTTTCAAATATTACCGCGGAGATGTTAGGTTGGGTTAGGTTAGGTTATATTACGTTATAAATGTATATAAAGGTCCCACGGAGACGTAGAGGCCAACAAGCCAGGAATGTGTTCAAATATTACCGCCGAGATGTTAGGTTGGGTTAGGTTAGGTTATATTACGTTATAGATGTATATAAAGTTCCCACGGAGACGTAGAGGCCAACTCGCCAGGTATGTTTTCTAATATTACCGCCGAGATGTTAGGTTGGGTTAGGTTAGGTTATATTACGTTATTGATGTATAAAAAGATCACACGGAGACGGAGAAGCCAACGCGCCAGGAATGTTGTCAAATATTACCGCCGAGATGTTAGGTTGTGTTAGGTTAGGTTATATTACGTTATTGATGTATATAAATATCTCACGGAGACGTAAAGGCCAACAAGCCAGGAATGTGATCAAATGTTACCGCCGAGATGTTAGGTTGGGTTAGGTTAGGTTATATTACGTTATAGATGTATATAACGATCCCACGGAGACGTAGAGGCCAACTTGCCATGAATGTTTTCAAATATTACCGCCGAGATGTTAGGTTGGGTTAGGTTAGGTTATATTACGTTATAGATGTATGTAAAGTTCCCACGGAGACGTAGAGGCCAACAAGCCAGGAATGTGTTCAAATATTACCGCCGAGATGTTAGATTGGGTTAGGTTAGGTTATATTACGTTATTGATGTATATAAAGATACCACGGAGACGTAGAGGCCAACTCGTCAGGAATGTTGTCAAATATTACCGCCGAGATGATAGGTTGGGTTAGGTTAGGTTATATTACGTTATTGATGTATATAAATGTACCACGGAGAGGTAGAGGCCAACTCGCCATGAATGTTTTCAAATATTACCGCCGAGATGTTAGGTTGGGTTAGGTTAGGTTATATTACGTTATAGATGTATATAAAGGTCCCACGGAGACGCAGAGGCCAACAAGCCAGGAATGTCTTCAAATATTACCGCCGAGATGATCGGTTGGGTTAGGTTAGGTTATATTTCGTTATTGATGTATGTGAAGGTCCCACGGAGACGTAGAGGCCAACTCGCCATGAATGTTTTCAAATATTACCGCGGAGATGTTAGGTTGGGTTAGGTTAGGTTATATTACGTTATAGATGAATGTAAAGTTCCCACGGAGAGGTAGAGGCCAACTCGCCATGAATGTTTTCAAATATTACCGCCGAGATGTTAGATTGGGTTAGGTTAGGTTATATTACGTTATTGATGTATATAAAGATCCCACGGAGACGTAGAGGCCAACAAGACAGGAATGTGTTTAAATATTACCGCCGAGATGTTAGGTTGGGTCAGGTTAGGTTATATTGCGTTATAGATGTATATAAAGTTCCCACGGTGACGTAGAGGCCAACAAGCCAGGAATGTGTTCAAATATTACCGCCGAGATGTTAGGTTGGGTTAGGTTAGGTTATATTACGTTATAGATGTATATGAAGGTCCCACGGAGACGTAGAGGCCAACTCGCCATGAATGCTTTCAAATATTACCGCGGAGATGTTAGGTTGGGTTAGGTTAGGTTATATTACGTTATAAATGTATATAAAGGTCCCACGGAGACGTAGAGGCCAACAAGCCAGGAATGTGTTCAAATATTACCGCCGAGATGTTAGGTTGGGTTAGGTTAGGTTATATTACGTTATAGATGTATATAAAGTTCCCACGGAGACGTAGAGGCCAACTCGCCAGGTATGTTTTCTAATATTACCGCCGAGATGTTAGGTTGGGTTAGGTTAGGTTATATCACGTTATTGATGTATAAAAAGATCCCACGGAGACGGAGAAGCCAACGCGCCAGGAATGTTGTCAAATATTACCGCCGAGATGTTAGGTTGTGTTAGGTTAGGTTATATTACGTTATTGATGTATATAAATATCTCACGGAGACGTAAAGGCCAACAAGCCAGGAATGTGTTCAAATGTTACCGCCGAGATGTTAGGTTGGGTTAGGTTAGGTTATATTACGTTATAGATGTATATAACGATCCCACGGAGACGTAGAGGCCAACTCGCCATGAATGTTTTCAAATATTACCGCCGAGATGTTAGGTTGGGTTAGGTTAGGTTATATTACGTTATAGATGTATAGAAAGGTCCCACGGAGAGGTAGAGGCCAACAAGCCAGGAATGTGTTCAAATATTACCGCCGAGACGTTAGGTTGGTTTAGGTTAGGTTATATTACGTTATAGATGTATGTAAAGTTCCCACGGAGAGGTAGAGGCCAACTCGCCATGAATGTTTTCAAATATTACCGCCGAGATGTTAGGTTGGGTTAGGTTAGGTTATATTACGTTATAGATGTATGTAAAGTTCCCACGGAGAGGTAGAGGTCAACTCGCCATGAATGTTTTCAAATATTACCGCCGAGATGTTAGATTGGGTTAGGTTAGGTTATATTACGTTATTGATGTATATAAAGATCCCACGGAGACGTAGAAGCCAACAAGACAGGAATGTGTTTAAATATTACCGCCGAGATGTTAGGTTGGGTTAGGTTAGGTTATATTGCGTTATAGATGTATATAAAGTTCCCACGGAGACGTAGAGGCCAACAAGCCAGGAATGTGTCCAAATATTACCGCCGAGATGTTAGATTGGGTTAGGTTAGGTTATATTACGTTATTGATGTATATAACGATCCCACGGAGACGTAGAGGCCAACTCGCCATGAATGTTTTCAAATATTACCGCCGAGATGTTAGGTTGGGTTAGGTTAGGTTATATTACGTTATAGATGTATGTAAAGTTCCCACGGAGACGTAGAGGCCAACAAGCCAGGAATGTGTTCAAATATTACCGCCGAGATGTTAGATTGGGTTAGGTTAGGTTATATTACGTTATTGATGTATATAAAGATACCACGGAGACGTAGAGGCCAACTCGTCAGGAATGTTGTCAAATATTACCGCCGAGATGATAGGTTGGGTTAGGTTAGGTTATATTACGTTATTGATGTATATAAATGTACCACGGAGAGGTAGAGGCCAACTCGCCATGAATGTTTTCAAATATTACCGCCGAGATGTTAGGTTGGGTTAGGTTAGGTTATATTACGTTATAGATGTATGTAAAGGTCCCACGGAGACGCAGAGGCCAACAAGCCAGGAATGTCTTCAAATATTACCGCCGAGATGATAGGTTGGGTTAGGTTAGGTTATATTTCGTTATTGATGTATGTGAAGGTCCCACGGAGACGTAGAGGCCAACTCGCCATGAATGTTTTCAAATATTACCGCGGAGATGTTAGGTTGTGTTAGGTTAGGTTATATTACGTTATAGATGAATGTAAAGTTCCCACGGAGAGGTAGAGGCCAACTCGCCATGAATGTTTTCAAATATTACCGCCGAGATGTTAGATTGGGTTAGGTTAGGTTATATTACGTTATTGATGTATATAAAGATCCCACGGAGACGTAGAGGCCAACAAGACAGGAATGTGTTTAAATATTACCGCCGAGATGTTAGGTTGGGTCAGGTTAGGTTATATTGCGTTATAGATGTATATAAAGTTCCCACGGTGACGTAGAGGCCAACAAGCCAGGAATGTGTTCAAATATTACCGCCGAGATGTTAGGTTGGGTTAGGTTAGGTTATATTACGTTATAGATGTATATGAAGGTCCCACGGAGACGTAGAGGCCAACTCGCCATGAATGCTTTCAAATATTACCGCGGAGATGTTAGGTTGGGTTAGGTTAGGTTATATTACGTTATAAATGTATATAAAGGTCCCACGGAGACGTAGAGGCCAACAAGCCAGGAATGTGTTCAAATATTACCGCCGAGATGTTAGGTTGGGTTAGGTTAGGTTATATTACGTTATAGATGTATATAAAGTTCCCACGGGGACGTAGAGGCCAACTCGCCAGGTATGTTTTCTAATATTACCGCCGAGATGTTAGGTTGGGTTAGGTTAGGTTATATTACGTTATTGATGTATAAAAAGATCCCACGGAGACGGAGAAGCCAACGCGCCAGGAATGTTGTCAAATATTACCGCCGAGATGTTAGGTTGTGTTAGGTTAGGTTATATTACGTTATTGATGTATATAAATATCTCACGGAGACGTAAAGGCCAACAAGCCAGGAATGTGTTCAAATGTTACCGCCGAGATGTTAGGTTGGGTTAGGTTAGGTTATATTACGTTATAGATGTATATAACGATCCCACGGAGACGTAGAGGCCAACTCGCCATGAATGTTTTCAAATATTACCGCCGAGATGTTAGGTTGGGTTAGGTTAGGTTATATTACGTTATAGATGTATGTAAAGTTCCCACGGAGAGGTAGAGGCCAACTCGCCATGAATGTTTTCAAATATTACCGCCGAGATGTTAGATTGCGTTAGGTTAGGTTATATTACGTTATTGATGTATATAAAGATCCCACGGAGACGTAGAGGCCAACAAGACAGGAATGTGTTTAAATATTACCGCCGAGATGTTAGGTTGGGTTAGGTTATGTTATATTGCGTTATAGATGTATATAAAGTTCCCACGGAGACGTAGAGGCCAACAAGACAGGAATGTGTTCAAATATTACCGCCGAGATGTTAGATTGGGTTAGGTTAGGTTATATTTCGTTATTGATGTATATAAAGATACCACGGAGACGTAGAGGCCAACAAGCCAGGAATGTGTTCAAATATTACCGCCGAGATGTTAGATTGGGTTAGGTTAGGTTATATTACGTTATTGATGTATATACAGATACCACGGAGACGTAGAGGCCAACTCGCCAGGAATGTTGTCAAATATTACCGCCGAGATGATAGGTTGGGTTAGGTTAGGTTATATTACGTTATTGATGTATATAAATGTACCACGGAGAGGTAGAGGCCAACTCGCCATGAATGTTTTCAAATATTACCGCCGAGATGTTAGGTTGGGTTAGGTTAGGTTATATTACGTTATAGATGTATATAAAGGTCCCACGGAGACGCAGAGGCCAACAAGCCAGGAATGTCTTCAAATATTACCGCCGAGATGATAGGTTGTGTTATGTTAGGTTATATTTCGTTATTGATGTTTATGAAGGTCAAACGGAGACGTAGAGGCCAACTCGCCAGTAATGTTGTCAAATATTACCGCCGAGATGATAGGTTGGGTTAGGTTAGGTTATATTTCGTTATTGATGTATATGAAGGTCCCACGGAGACGTAGAGGCCAACTCGCCATGAATGTTTTCAGATATTACCGCCGAGATGTTAGGTTGGGTTAGGTTAGGTTATATTACGTTATAGATGTATATGAAGGTCCCACGGAGACGTAGAGGCCAACTCGCCATGAATGTTTTCAAATATTACCGCGGAGATGTTAGGTTGGGTTAGGTTAGGTTATATTACGTTATAGATGTATAGAAAGGTCCCACGGAGAGGTAGAGGCCAACAAGCCAGGAATGTGTTCAAATATTACCGCCGAGACGTTAGGTTGGGTTAGGTTAGGTTATATTACGTTATAGATGTATGTAAAGTTCCCACGGAGAGGTAGAGGCCAACTCGCCATGAATGTTTTCAAATATTACCGCCGAGATGTTAGGTTGGGTTAGGTTAGGTTATATTACGTTATAGATGTATGTAAAGTTCCCACGGAGAGGTAGAGGTCAACTCGCCATGAATGTTTTCAAATATTACCGCCGAGATGTTAGATTGGGTTAGGTTAGGTTATATTACGTTATTGATGTATATAAAGATCCCACGGAGACGTAGAAGCCAACAAGACAGGAATGTGTTTAAATATGACCGCCGAGATGTTAGGTTGGGTTAGGTTAGGTTATATTGCGTTATAGATGTATATAAAGTTCCCACGGAGACGTAGAGGCCAACAAGCCAGGAATGTGTCCAAATATTACCGCCGAGATGTTAGATTGGATTAGGTTAGGTTATATTACGTTATTGATGTATATAAAGATCCCACGGAGACGTAGACGCCAACAAGACAGGAATGTGTTTAAATAGTACCGCCGAGATGTTAGGTTGGGTCAGGTTAGGTTATATTGCGTTATAGATGTATATAAAGTTCCCACGGGGACGTAGAGGCCAACAAGACAGGAATGTGTTTAAATATTACCGCCGAGATGTTAGGTTGTGTTAGGTTAGGTTATATTACGTTATTGATGTATATAAATATCTCACGGAGACGTAAAGGCCAACAAGCCAGGAATGTGTTCAAATGTTACCGCCGAGATGTTAGGTTGGGTTAGGTTAGGTTATATTACGTTATAGATGTATATAACGATCCCACGGAGACGTAGAGGCCAACTCGCCATGAATGTTTTCAAATATTACCGCCGAGATGTTAGGTTGGGTTAGGTTAGGTTATATTACGTTATAGATGTATGTAAAGTTCCCACGGAGAGGTAGAGGCCAACTCGCCATGAATGTTTTCAAATATTACCGCCGAGATGTTAGATTGGGTTAGGTTAGGTTATATTACGTTATTGATGTATATAAAGATCCCACGGAGACGTAGAGGCCAACAAGACAGGAATGTGTTTAAATATTACCGCCGAGATGTTAGGTTGGGTTAGGTTATGTTATATTGCGTTATAGATGTATATAAAGTTCCCACGGAGACGTAGAGGCCAACAAGACAGGAATGTGTTCAAATATTACCGCCGAGATGTTAGATTGGGTTAGGTTAGGTTATATTTCGTTATTGATGTATATAAAGATACCACGGGGACGTAGAGGCCAACAAGCCAGGAATGTGTTCAAATATTACCGCCGAGATGTTAGATTGGGTTAGGTTAGGTTATATTACGTTATTGATGTATATACAGATACCACGGAGACGTAGAGGCCAACTCGCCAGGAATGTTGTCAAATATTACCGCCGAGATGATAGGTTGGGTTAGGTTAGGTTATATTACGTTATTGATGTATATAAATGTACCACGGAGAGGTAGAGGCCAACTCGCCATGAATGTTTTCAAATATTACCGCCGAGATGTTAGGTTGGGTTAGGTTAGGTTATATTACGTTATAGATGTATATAAAGGTCCCACGGAGACGCAGAGGCCAACAAGCCAGGAATGTCTTCAAATATTACCGCCGAGATGATAGGTTGTGTTATGTTAGGTTATATTTCGTTATTGATGTTTATGAAGGTCAAACGGAGACGTAGAGGCCAACTCGCCAGTAATGTTGTCAAATATTACCGCCGAGATGATAGGTTGGGTTAGGTTAGGTTATATTTCGTTATTGATGTATATGAAGTTCCCACGGAGACGTAGAGGCCAACTCGCCATGAATGTTTTCAGATATTACCGCCGAGATGTTAGGTTGGGTTAGGTTAGGTTATATTACGTTATAGATGTATATGAAGGTCCCACGGAGACGTAGAGGCCAACTCGCCATGAATGTTTTCAAATATTACCGCGGAGATGTTAGGTTGGGTTAGGTTAGGTTATATTACGTTATAGATGTATAGAAAGGTCCCACGGAGAGGTAGAGGCCAACAAGCCAGGAATGTGTTCAAATATTACCGCCGAGACGTTAGGTTGGTTTAGGTTAGGTTATATTACGTTATAGATGTATGTAAAGTTCCCACGGAGAGGTAGAGGCCAACTCGCCATGAATGTTTTCAAATATTACCGCCGAGATGTTAGGTTGGGTTAGGTTAGGTTATATTACGTTATAGATGTATGTAAAGTTCCCACGGAGAGGTAGAGGTCAACTCGCCATGAATGTTTTCAAATATTACCGCCGAGATGTTAGATTGGGTTAGGTTAGGTTATATTACGTTATTGATGTATATAAAGATCCCACGGAGACGTAGAAGCCAACAAGACAGGAATGTGTTTAAATATTACCGCCGAGATGTTAGGTTGGGTTAGGTTAGGTTATATTGCGTTATAGATGTATATAAAGTTCCCACGGAGACGTAGAGGCCAACAAGCCAGGAATGTGTCCAAATATTACCGCCGAGATGTTAGATTGGGTTAGGTTAGGTTATATTACGTTATTGATGTATATAACGATCCCACGGAGACGTAGAGGCCAACTCGCCATGAATGTTTTCAAATATTACCGCCGAGATGTTAGGTTGGGTTAGGTTAGGTTATATTACGTTATAGATGTATGTAAAGTTCCCACGGAGACGTAGAGGCCAACAAGCCAGGAATGTGTTCAAATATTACCGCCGAGATGTTAGATTGGGTTAGGTTAGGTTATATTACGTTATTGATGTATATAAAGATACCACGGAGACGTAGAGGCCAACTCGTCAGGAATGTTGTCAAATATTACCGCCGAGATGATAGGTTGGGTTAGGTTAGGTTATATTACGTTATTGATGTATATAAATGTACCACGGAGAGGTAGAGGCCAACTCGCCATGAATGTTTTCAAATATTACCGCCGAGATGTTAGGTTGGGTTAGGTTAGGTTATATTACGTTATAGATGTATGTAAAGGTCCCACGGAGACGCAGAGGCCAACAAGCCAGGAATGTCTTCAAATATTACCGCCGAGATGATAGGTTGGGTTAGGTTAGGTTATATTTCGTTATTGATGTATGTGATGGTCCCACGGAGACGTAGAGGCCAACTCGCCATGAATGTTTTCAAATATTACCGCGGAGATGTTAGGTTGGGTTAGGTTAGGTTATATTACGTTATAGATGAATGTAAAGTTCCCACGGAGAGGTAGAGGCCAACTCGCCATGAATGTTTTCAAATATTACCGCCGAGATGTTAGATTGGGTTAGGTTAGGTTATATTACGTTATTGATGTATATAAAGATCCCACGGAGACGTAGAGGCCAACAAGACAGGAATGTGTTTAAATATTACCGCCGAGATGTTAGGTTGGGTCAGGTTAGGTTATATTGCGTTATAGATGTATATAAAGTTCCCACGGTGACGTAGAGGCCAACAAGCCAGGAATGTGTTCAAATATTACCGCCGAGATGTTAGGTTGGGTTAGGTTAGGTTATATTACGTTATAGATGTATATGAAGGTCCCACGGAGACGTAGAGGCCAACTCGCCATGAATGCTTTCAAATATTACCGCGGAGATGTTAGGTTGGGTTAGGTTAGGTTATATTACGTTATAAATGTATATAAAGGTCCCACGGAGACGTAGAGGCCAACAAGCCAGGAATGTGTTCAAATATTACCGCCGAGATGTTAGGTTGGGTTAGGTTAGGTTATATTACGTTATAGATGTATATAAAGTTCCCACGGGGACGTAGAGGCCAACTCGCCAGGTATGTTTTCTAATATTACCGCCGAGATGTTAGGTTGGGTTAGGTTAGGTTATATTACGTTATTGATGTATAAAAAGATCCCACGGAGACGGAGAAGCCAACGCGCCAGGAATGTTGTCAAATATTACCGCCGAGATGTTAGGTTGTGTTAGGTTAGGTTATATTACGTTATTGATGTATATAAATATCTCACGGAGACGTAAAGGCCAACAAGCCAGGAATGTGTTCAAATGTTACCGCCGAGATGTTAGGTTGGGTTAGGTTAGGTTATATTACGTTATAGATGTATATAACGATCCCACGGAGACGTAGAGGCCAACTCGCCATGAATGTTTTCAAATATTACCGCCGAGATGTTAGGTTGGGTTAGGTTAGGTTATATTACGTTATAGATGTATGTAAAGTTCCCACGGAGAGGTAGAGGCCAACTCGCCATGAATGTTTTCAAATATTACCGCCGAGATGTTAGATTGCGTTAGGTTAGGTTATATTACGTTATTGATGTATATAAAGATCCCACGGAGACGTAGAGGCCAACAAGACAGGAATGTGTTTAAATATTACCGCCGAGATGTTAGGTTGGGTTAGGTTATGTTATATTGCGTTATAGATGTATATAAAGTTCCCACGGAGACGTAGAGGCCAACAAGACAGGAATGTGTTCAAATATTACCGCCGAGATGTTAGATTGGGTTAGGTTAGGTTATATTTCGTTATTGATGTATATAAAGATACCACGGAGACGTAGAGGCCAACAAGCCAGGAATGTGTTCAAATATTACCGCCGAGATGTTAGATTGGGTTAGGTTAGGTTATATTACGTTATTGATGTATATACAGATACCACGGAGACGTAGAGGCCAACTCGCCATGAATGTTGTTAAATATTACCGCCGAGATGATAGGTTGGGTTAGGTTAGGTTATATTACGTTATTGATGTATATAAATGTACCACGGAGAGGTAGAGGCCAACTCGCCATGAATGTTTTCAAATATTACCGCCGAGATGTTAGGTTGGGTTAGGTTAGGTTATATTACGTTATAGATGTATATAAAGGTCCCACGGAGACGCAGAGGCCAACAAGCCAGGAATGTCTTCAAATATTACCGCCGAGATGATAGGTTGTGTTATGTTAGGTTATATTTCGTTATTGATGTTTATGAAGGTCAAACGGAGACGTAGAGGCCAACTCGCCAGTAATGTTGTCAAATATTACCGCCGAGATGATAGGTTGGGTTAGGTTAGGTTATATTTCGTTATTGATGTATATGAAGGTCCCACGGAGACGTAGAGGCCAACTCGCCATGAATGTTTTCAGATATTACCGCCGAGATGTTAGGTTGGGTTAGGTTAGGTTATATTACGTTATAGATGTATATGAAGGTCCCACGGAGACGTAGAGGCCAACTCGCCATGAATGTTTTCAAATATTACCGCGGAGATGTTAGGTTGGGTTAGGTTAGGTTATATTACGTTATAGATGTATAGAAAGGTCCCACGGAGAGGTAGAGGCCAACAAGCCAGGAATGTGTTCAAATATTACCGCCGAGACGTTAGGTTGGGTTAGGTTAGGTTATATTACGTTATAGATGTATGTAAAGTTCCCACGGAGAGGTAGAGGCCAACTCGCCATGAATGTTTTCAAATATTACCGCCGAGATGTTAGGTTGGGTTAGGTTAGGTTATATTACGTTATAGATGTATGTAAAGTTCCCACGGAGAGGTAGAGGTCAACTCGCCATGAATGTTTTCAAATATTACCGCCGAGATGTTAGATTGGGTTAGGTTAGGTTATATTACGTTATTGATGTATATAAAGATCCCACGGAGACGTAGAAGCCAACAAGACAGGAATGTGTTTAAATATGACCGCCGAGATGTTAGGTTGGGTTAGGTTAGGTTATATTGCGTTATAGATGTATATAAAGTTCCCACGGAGACGTAGAGGCCAACAAGCCAGGAATGTGTCCAAATATTACCGCCGAGATGTTAGATTGGATTAGGTTAGGTTATATTACGTTATTGATGTATATAAAGATCCCACGGAGACGTAGACGCCAACAAGACAGGAATGTGTTTAAATAGTACCGCCGAGATGTTAGGTTGGGTCAGGTTAGGTTATATTGCGTTATAGATGTATATAAAGTTCCCACGGGGACGTAGAGGCCAACAAGCCAGGAATGTGTTCAAATATTACCGCCGAGATGTTAGGTTGGGTCAGGTTAGGTTATATTGCGTTATAGATGTATATAAAGTTCCCACGGAGACGTAGAGGCCAACAAGCCAGGAATGTGTTCAAATATTACCGCCGAGATGTTAGGTTGGGTTAGGTTAGGTTTTATTACGTTATAGATGTATATAAAGTTCCCACGGAGACGTAGAGGCCAACTCGCCAGGTATGTTTTCTAATATTACCACCGAGATGTTAGATTGGGTTAGGTTAGGTTATATTACGTTATTGATGTATATAAAGATACCACGGAGACGTAGAGGCCAACTCGTCAGGAATGTTGTCAAATATTACCGCCGAGATGATAGGTTGGGTTAGGTTAGGTTATATTACGTTATTGATGTATATAATTGTACCACGGAGAGGTAGAGGCCAACTCGCCATGAATGTTTTCAAATATTACCGCCGAGATGTTAGGTTGGGTTAGGTTAGGTTATATTACGTTATAGATGTATATAAAGGTCCCACGGAGACGCAGAGGCCAACAAGCCAGGAATGTCTTCAAATATTACCGCCGAGATGATAGGTTGGGTTAGGTTAGGTTATATTTCGTTATTGATGTATGTGAAGGTCCCACGGAGACGTAGAGGCCAACTCGCCATGAATGTTTTCAAATATTACCGCGGAGATGTTAGGTTGGGTTAGGTTAGGTTATATTACGTTATAGATGAATGTAAAGTTCGCACGGAGAGGTAGAGGCCAACTCGCCATGAATGTTTTCAAATATTACCGCCGATATGTTAGATTGGGTTAGGTTAGGTTATATTACGTTATTGATGTATATAAAGATCCCACGGAGACGTAGAGGCCAACAAGACAGGAATGTGTTTAAATATTACCGCCGAGATGTTAGGTTGGGTCAGGTTAGGTTATATTGCGTTATAGATGTATATAAAGTTCCCACGGTGACGTAGAGGCCAACAAGCCAGGAATGTGTTCAAATATTACCGCCGAGATGTTAGGTTGGGTTAGGTTAGGTTATATTACGTTATAGATGTATATGAAGGTCCCACGGAGACGTAGAGGCCAACTCGCCATGAATGCTTTCAAATATTACCGCGGAGATGTTAGGTTGGGTTAGGTTAGGTTATATTACGTTATAAATGTATATAAAGGTCCCACGGAGACGTAGAGGCCAACAAGCCAGGAATGTGTTCAAATATTACCGCCGAGATGTTAGGTTGGGTTAGGTTAGGTTATATTACGTTATAGATGTATATAAGGTTCCCACGGAGACGTAGAGGCCAACTCGCCAGGTATGTTTTCTAATATTACCGCCGAGATGTTAGGTTGGGTTAGGTTAGGTTATATTACGTTATTGATGTATAAAAAGATCCCACGGAGACGGAGAAGCCAACGCGCCAGGAATGTTGTCAAATATTACCGCCGAGATGTTAGGTTGTGTTAGGTTAGGTTATATTACGTTATTGATGTATATAAAGATCCCACGGAGACGTAGATGCCAACAAGACAGGAATGTGTTTAAATATTACCGCCGAGATGTTAGGTTGGGTCAGGTTAGGTTATATTGCGTTATAGATGTATATAAAGTGCCCACGGAGACGTAGAGGCCAAGAAGCCAAGAATGTGTTTAAATATTACCGCCGAGATGTTAGGTTGGGTCAGGTTAGGTTATATTGCGTTATAGATGTATATAAAGTTCCCACGGAGACGTAGAAGCCAACAAGCCAGGAATGTGTTCAAATATTACCGCCGAGATGTTAGGTTGGGTTAGGTTAGGTTATATTGCGTTATAGATGTATATAAAGTTCCCACGGAGACGTAGAGGCCAACAAGCCAGGAATGTGTTCAAATATTACCGCCGAGATGTTAGATTGGGTTAGGTTAAGTTATATTACGTTATTGATGTATATAAAGATCCCAGGGAGACGTAGAGGCCAACAAGCCAGGAATGTGTTCAAATATTACCGCCGAGATGTTAGATTGGGTTAGGTTAGGTTATATTACGTTATTGATGTATATAAAGATACCACGGAGACGTAGAGGCCAACTCGCCATGAATGTTTTCAAATATTACCGCGGAGATGTTAGGTTGGGTTAGGTTAGGTTATATTACGTTATAGATGAATGTAAAGTTCCCACGGAGAGGTAGAGGCCAACTCGCCATGAATGTTTTCAAATATTACCGCCGAGATGTTAGATTGGGTTAGGTTAGGTTATATTACGTTATTGATGTATATAAAGATCCCACGGAGACGTAGAGGCCAACAAGACAGGAATGTGTTTAAATATTACCGCCGAGATGTTAGGTTGGGTCAGGTTAGGTTATATTGCGTTACAGATGTATATAAAGTTCCCACGGTGACGTAGAGGCCAACAAGCCAGGAATGTGTTCAAATATTACCGCCGAGATGTTAGGTTGGGTTAGGTTAGGTTATATTACGTTATAGATGTATATGAAGGTCCCACGGAGACGTAGAGGCCAACTCGCCATGAATGCTTTCAAATATTACCGCGGAGATGTTAGGTTGGGTTAGGTTAGGTTATATTACGTTATAAATGTATATAAAGGTCCCACGGAGACGTAGAGGCCAACAAGCCAGGAATGTGTTCAAATATTGCCGCCGAGATGTTAGGTTGGGTTAGGTTAGGTTATATTACGTTATAGATGTATATAAAGTTCCCACGGAGACGTAGAGGCCAACTCGCCAGGTATGTTTTCTAATATTACCGCCGAGATGTTAGGTTGGGTTAGGTTAGGTTATATTACGTTATTGATGTATAACAAGATCCCACGGAGACGGAGAAGCCAACGCGCCAGGAATGTTGTCAAATATTACCGCCGAGATGTTAGGTTGTGTTAGGTTAGGTTATATTACGTTATTGATGTATATAAATATCCCACGGAGACGTAAAGGCCAACAAGCCAGGAATGTGTTCAAATGTTACCGCCGAGATGTTAGGTTGGGTTAGGTTAGGTTATATTACGTTATAGATGTATATAACGATCCCACGGAGACGTAGAGGCCAACTCGCCATGAATGTTTTCAAATATTACCGCCGACATGTTAGGTTGGGTTAGGTTAGGTTATAATACGTTATAGATGTATGTAAAGTTCCCACGGAGAGGTAGAGGCCAACTCGCCATGAATGTTTTCAAATATTACCGCCGAGATGTTAGATTGGGTTAGGTTAGGTTATATTACGTTATTGATGTATATAAAGATCCCACGGAGACGTAGAGGCCAACAAGACAGGAATGTGTTTAAATATTACCGCCGAGATGTTAGGTTGGGTTAGGTTATGTTATATTGCGTTATAGATGTATATAAAGTTCCCACGGAGACGTAGAGGCCAACAAGCCAGGAATGTGTTCAAATATTACCGCCGAGATGTTAGATTGGGTTAGGTTAGGTTATATTTCGTTATTGATGTATATAAAGATACCACGGAGACGTAGAGGCCAACAAGCCAGGAATGTGTTCAAATATTACCGCCGAGATGTTAGATTGGGTTAGGTTAGGTTATATTACGTTATTGATGTATATACAGATACCACGGAGACGTAGAGGCCAACTCGCCAGGAATGTTGTCAAATATTACCGCCGAGATGATAGGTTGGGTTAGGTTAGGTTATATTACGTTATTGATGTATATAAATGTACCACGGAGAGGTAGAGGCCAACTCGCCATGAATGTTTTCAAATATTACCGCCGAGATGTTAGTTTGGGTTAGGTTAGGTTATATTACGTTATAGATGTATATAAAGGTCCCACGGAGACGCAGAGGCCAACAAGCCAGGAATGTCTTCAAATATTACCGCCGAGATGATAGGTTGTGTTATGTTAGGTTATATTTCGTTATTGATGTTTATGAAGGTCAAACGGAGACGTAGAGGCCAACTCGCCAGTAATGTTGTCAAATATTACCGCCGAGATGATAGGTTGGGTTAGGTTAGGTTATATTTCGTTATAGATGTATATAAAGTTCCCACGGAGACGTAGAGGCCAACTCGCCAGGTATGTTTTCTAATATTACCGCCGAGATGTTAGGTTGGGTTAGGTTAGGTTATATTACGTTATTGATGTATAAAAAGATCCCACGGAGACGGAGAAGCCAACGCGCCAGGAATGTTGTCAAATATTACCGCCGAGATGTTAGGTTGTGTTAGGTTAGGTTATATTACGTTATTGATGTATATAAATATCCCACGGAGACGTAAAGGCCAACAAGCCAGGAGTGTGTTCAAATGTTACCGCCGAGATGTTAGGTTGGGTTAGGTTAGGTTATATTACGTTATAGATGTATATAACGATCCCACGGAGACGTAGAGGCCAACTCGCCATGAATGTTTTCAAATATTACCGCCGAGATGTTAGGTTGGGTTAGGTTAGGTTATATTACGTTATAGATGTATGTAAAGTTCCCACGGAGAGGTAGAGGCCAACTCGCCATGAATGTTTTCAAATATTACCGCCGAGATGTTAGATTGGGTTAGGTTAGGTTATATTACGTTATTGATGTATATAAAGATCCCACGGAGACGTAGAGGCCAACAAGACAGGAATGTGTTTAAATATTACCGCCGAGATGTTAGGTTGGGTTAGGTTATGTTATATTGCGTTATAGATGTATATAAAGTTCCCACGGAGACGTAGAGGCCAACAAGCCAGGAATGTGTTCAAATATTACCGCCGAGATGTTAGATTGGGTTAGGTTAGGTTATATTTCGTTATTGATGTATATAAAGATACCACGGAGACGTAGAGGCCAACAAGCCAGGAATGTGTTCAAATATTACCCCCGAGATGTTAGATTGGGTTAGGTTAGGTTATATTACGTTATTGATGTATATACAGATACCACGGAGACGTAGAGGCCAACTCGCCAGGAATGTTGTCAAATATTACCGCCGAGATGTTAGTTTGGGTTAGGTTAGGTTATATTACGTTATAGATGTATATAAAGGTCCCACGGAGACGCAGAGGCCAACAAGCCAGGAATGTCTTCAAATATTACTGCCGAGATGATAGGTTGTGTTATGTTAGGTTATATTTCGTTATTGATGTTTATGAAGGTCAAACGGAGACGTAGAGGCCAACTCGCCAGTAATGTTGTCAAATATTACTGCCGAGATGATAGGTTGTGTTATGTTAGGTTATATTTCGTTATTGATGTATATGAAGGTCCCACGGAGACGTAGAGGCCAACTCGCCATGAATGTTTTCAGATATTACCGCCGAGATGTTAGGTTGGGTTAGGTTAGGTTATATTTCGTTATTGATGTATATGAAGGTCCCACGGAGACGTAGAGGCCAACTCGCCATGAATGTTTTCAGATATTACCGCCGAGATGTTAGGTTGGGTTAGGTTAGGTTATATTACGTTATAGATGTATATGAAGGTCCCACGGAGACGTAGAGGCCAACTCGCCATGAATGTTTTCAAATATTACCGCGGAGATGTTAGGTTGGGTTAGGTTAGGTTATATTACGTTATAGATGTATAGAAAGGTCCCACGGAGACGTAGAGGCCAACAAGCCAGGAATGTGTTCAAATATTACCGCCGAGACGTTAGGTTGGGTTAGGTTAGGTTATATTACGTTATAGATGTATGTAAAGTTCCCACGGAGAGGTAGAGGCCAACTCGCCATGAATGTTTTCAAATATTACCGCCGAGATGTTAGGTTGGGTTAGGTTAGGTTATATTACGTTATAGATGTATGTAAAGTTCCCACGGAGAGGTAGAGGTCAACTCGCCATGAATGTTTTCAAATATTACCGCCGAGATGTTAGATTGGGTTAGGTTAGGTTATATTATGTTATTGATGTATATAAAGATCCCACGGAGACGTAGAAGCCAACAAGACAGGAATGTGTTTAAATATTACCGCCGAGATGTTAGGTTGGGTTAGGTTAGGTTATATTGCGTTATAGATGTATATAAAGTTCCCACGGAGACGTAGAGGCCAACAAGCCAGGAATGTGTTCAAATATTACCGCCGAGATGTTAGATTGGATTAGGTTAGGTTATATTACGTTATAGATGTATATGAAGGTCCCACGGAGACGTAGAGGCGAACTCGCCATGAATGCTTTAAAATATTACCGCGGAGATGTTAGGTTGGGTTAGGTTAGGTTATATTACGTTATAAATGTATATAAAGGTCCCACGGAGACGTAGAGGCCAACAAGCCAGGAATGTGTTCAAATATTACCGCCGAGATGTTAGGTTGGGTTAGGTTAGGTTATATTACGTTATAGATGTATATAAAGTTCCCACGGAGACGTAGAGGCCAACTCGCTAGGTATGTTTTCTAATATTACCGTCGAGATGTTAGGTTGGGTTAGGTTAGGTTATATTACGTTATTGATGTATAAAAAGATCCCACGGAGACGGAGAAGCCAACGCGCCAGGAATGTTGTCAAATATTACCGCCGAGATGTTAGGTTGTGTTAGGTTAGGTTATATTACGTTATTGATGTATATAAATATCCCACGGAGACGTAAAGGCCAACAAGCCAGGAGTGTGTTCAAATGTTACCGCCGAGATGTTAGGTTGGGTTAGGTTAGGTTATATTACGTTATAGATGTATATGAAGGTCCCACGGAGACGTAGAGGCCAACTCGCCATGAATGTTTTCAAATATTACCGCGGAGATGTTAGGTTGGGTTAGGTTAGGTTATATTACGTTATAGATGTATAGAAAGGTCCCACGGAGACGTAGAGGCCAACAAGCCAGGAATGTGTTCAAATATTACCGCCGAGACGTTAGGTTGGGTTAGGTTAGGTTATATTACGTTATAGATGTATGTAAAGTTCCCACGGAGAGGTAGAGGCCAACTCGCCATGAATGTTTTCAAATATTACCGCCGAGATGTTAGGTTGGGTTAGGTTAGGTTATATTACGTTATAGATGTATGTAAAGTTCCCACGGAGAGGTAGAGGTCAACTCGCCATGAATGTTTTCAAATTTTACCGCCGAGATGTTAGATTGGGTTAGGTTAGGTTATATTACGTTATTGATGTATATAAAGATCCCACGGAGACGTAGAGGCCAACAAGACAGGAATGTGTTTAAATATTACCGCCGAGATGTTAGGTTGGGTTAGGTTAGGTTATATTGCGTTATAGATGTATATAAAGTTCCCACGGAGACGTAGAGGCCAACAAGCCAGGAATGTGTTCAAATATTACCGCCGAGATGTTAGATTGGGTGAGGTTAGGTTATATTACGTTATTGATGTATATAAAGATCCCACGGAGACGTAGAGGCCAACAAGACAGGAATGTGTTTAAATATTACCGCCGAGATGTTAGGTTGGGTCAGGTTAGGTTATATTGCGATATAGATGTATATAAAGTTCCCACGGAGACGTAGAAGCCAACAAGCCAGGAATGTGTTCAAATATTACCGCCGAGATGTTAGGTTGGGTTAGGTTAGGTTATATTGCGTTATAGATGTATATAACGATCCCACGGAGACGTAGAGGCCAACTCGCCATGAATGTTTTCAAATATTACCGCCGAGATGTTAGGTTGGGTTAGGTTAGGTTATATTACGTTATAGATGTATGTAAAGTTCCCACGGAGAGGTAGAGGCCAACTCGCCATGAATGTTTTCAAATATTACCGCCGAGATGTTAGATTGGGTTAGGTTAGGTGATATTACGTTATTGATGTATATAAAGATCCCACGGAGACGTAGAGGCCAACAAGACAGGAATGTGTTTAAATATTACCGCCGAGATGTTAGGTTGGGTTAGGTTATGTTATATTGCGTTATAGATGTATATAAAGTTCGCACGGAGACGTAGAGGCCAACAAGCCAGGAATGTGTTCAAATATTACCGCCGAGATGTTAGATTGGGTTAGGTTTGGTTATATTACGTTATTGATGTATATAAAGGTCCCACGGAGACGTAGAGGCCAACAAGACAGGAATGTGTTTAAATATTACCGCCGAGATGTTAGATTGGGTTAGGTTAGGTTATATTACGTTATTGATGTATATAAAGATCCCACGGAGACGTAGAGGCCAACAAGCCAGGAATGTGTTCAAATATTACCGCCGAGATGTTAGATTGGGTTAGGTTAGGTTATATTACGTTATTGATGTATATAAAGATACCACGGAGACGTAGAGGCCAACTCGTCAGGAATGTTGTCAAATATTACCGCCGAGATGATAGGTTGGGTTAGGTTAGGTTATATTACGTTATTGATGTATATAAATGTACCACGGAGAGGTAGAGGCCAACTCGACATGAATGTTTTCAAATATTACCGCCGAGATGTTAGGTTGGGTTAGGTTAGGTTATATTACGTTATAGATGTATATAAAGGTCCCACGGAGACGCAGAGGCCAACAAGCCAGGAATGTCTTCAAATATTACCGCCGAGATGATAGGTTGTGTTATGTTAGGTTATATTTCGTTATTGATGTTTATGAAGGTCAAACGGAGACGTAGGGGCCAACTCGCCAGTAGTGTTGTCAAATATTACCGCCGAGATGATAGGTTGGGTTAGGTTAGGTTATATTTCGTTATTGATGTATATGAAGGTCCCACGGAGACGTAGAGGCCAACTCGCCATGAATGTTTTCAGATATTACCGCCGAGGTGTTAGGTTGGGTTAGGTTAGGTTATATTACGTTATAGATGTATATGAAGGTCCCACGGAGACGTAGAGGCCAACTCGCCATGAATGCTTTCAAATATTACCGCGGAGATGTTAGGTTGGGTTAGGTTAGGTTATATTACGTTATAGATGTATATAAAGGTCCCACGGAGACGTAGAGGCCAACAAGCCAGGAATGTGTTCAAATATTACCGCCGAGATGTTAGGTTGGGTTAGGTTAGGTTATATTACGTTATAGATGTATATAAAGTTCCCACGGAGACGTAGAGGCCTACTCGCCAGGTATGTTTTCTAATATTACCGCCGAGATGTTAGGTTGGGTTAGGTTAGGTTATATTACGTTATTGATGTATAAAAAGATCCCACGGAGACGGAGAAGCCAACGCGCCAGGAATGTTGTCAAATATTACCGCCGAGATGTTAGGTTGTGTTAGGTTAGGTTATATTACGTTATTGATGTATATAAATATCCCACGGAGACGTAAAGGCCAACAAGCCAGGAATGTGTTCAAATGTTACCGCCGAGATGTTAGGTTGGGTTAGGTTAGGTTATATTACGTTATAAATGTATATAACGATCCCACGGAGACGTAGAGGCCAACTCGCCATGAATGTTTTCAAATATTACCGCCGAGATGTTAGGTTGGGTTAGGTTAGGTTATATTACGTTATAGATGTATGTAAAGTTCCCACGGAGAGGTAGAGGCCAACTCGCCATGAATGTTTTCAAATATTACCGCCGAGATGTTAGATTGGGTTAGGTTAGGTTATATTACGTTATTGATGTATATAAAGATCCCACGGAGACGTAGAGGCCAACAAGACAGGAATGTGTTTAAATATTACCGCCGAGATGTTAGGTTGGGTTAGGTTATGTTATATTGCGTTATAGATGTATATAAAGTTCCCACGGAGACGTAGAGGCCAACAAGCCAGGAATGTGTTCAAATATTACCGCCGAGATGTTAGATCGGGTTAGGTTAGGTTATATTTCGTTATTGATGTATAGGAAGGTCCCACGGAGACGTAGAGGCCAACTCGCCATGAATGTTTTCAGATATTACCGCCGAGATGTTAGGTTGGGTTAGGTTAGGTTATATTACGTTATAGATGTATATGAAGGTCCCACGGAGACGTAGAGGCCAACTCGCCATGAATGTTTTCAAATATTACCGCGGAGATGTTAGGTTGGGTTAGGTTAGGTTATATTACGTTATAGATGTATATAAAGGTCCCACGGAGACGTAGAGGCCAACAAGCCAGGAATGTGTTCAAATATTACCGCCGAGATGTTAGGTTGGGTTAGGTTAGGTTAGGTTAGGTTATTGATGTATATAAAGATCCCACGGAGACGTAGAGGCCAACAAGACAGGAATGTGTTTAAATATTACCGCCGAGATGTTAGGTTGGGTTAGGTTATGTTATATTGCGTTATAGATGTATATAAAGTTCGCACGGAGACGTAGAGGCCAACAAGCCAGGAATGTGTTCAAATATTACCGCCGAGATGTTAGATTGGGTTAGGTTTGGTTATATTACGTTATTGAT
Source organism: Xylocopa violacea (assembly GCA_963969225.1). NCBI lineage: Eukaryota > Metazoa > Arthropoda > Insecta > Hymenoptera > Apidae > Xylocopa > Xylocopa violacea. The sequence continues at coordinate 1,567,282 of CAXAJV010000487.1, forward strand.
GTATATAAAGGTCCCACGGAGACGTAGAGGCCAACAAGACAGGAATGTGTTTAAATATTACCGCCGAGATGTTAGATTGGGTTAGGTTAGGTTATATTACGTTATTGATGTATATAAAGATCCCACGGAGACGTAGAGGCCAACAAGCCAGGAATGTGTTCCAATATTACCGCCGAGATGTTAGATTGGGTTAGGTTAGGTTATATTACGTTATTGATGTATATAAAGATACCACGGAGACGTAGAGGCCAACTCGTCAGGAATGTTGTCAAATATTACCGCCGAGATGATAGGTTGGGTTAGGTTAGGTTATATTACGTTATTGATGTATATAAATGTACCACAGAGAGGTAGAGGCCAACTCAACATGAATGTTTTCAAATATTACCGCCGAGATGTTAGGTTGGGTTAGGTTAGGTTATATTACGTTATAGATGTATATAAAGGTCCCACGGAGACGCAGAGGCCAAAAGCCAGGAATGTCTTCAAATATTACCGCCGAGATGATAGGTTGTGTTATGTTAGGTTATATTTCGTTATTGATGTTTATGAAGGTCAAACGGAGACGTAGAGGCCAACTCGCCAGTAATGTTGTCAAATATTACCGCCGAGATGATAGGTTGGGTTAGGTTAGGTTATATTACGTTATTGATGTATATAAATGTACCACGGAGAGGTAGAGGCCAACTCGCCATGAATGTTTTCAAATATTACCGCCGAGATGTTAGTTTGGGTTAGGTTAGGTTATATAACGTTATTGATGTATATAAAGGTCCCACGGAGACGCAGAGGCCAACAAGCCAGGAATGTCTTCAAATATTACCGCCGAGATGTTAGGTTGGGTTAGGTTAGGTTATATTACGTTATAGATGTATATGAAGGTCCCACGGAGACGTAGAGGCCAACTCGCCATGAATGTTTTCAAATATTACCGCGGAGATGTTAGGTTGGGTTAGGTTAGGTTATATTACGTTATAGATGTATAGAAAGGTCCCACGGAGACGTAGAGGCCAACAAGCCAGGAATGTGTTCAAATATTACCGCCGAGACGTTAGGTTGGGTTAGGTTAGGTTATATTGCGTTATAGATGTATATAAAGTTCCCACGGAGACGTAGAGGCCAACAAGCCAGGAATGTGTTCAAATATTACCGCCGAGATGATAGGTTGGGTTAGGTTAGGTTATATTACGTTATTGATGTATATAAATGTACCACGGAGAGGTAGAGGCCAACTCGCCATGAATGTTTTCAAATATTACCGCCGAGATGTTAGGTTGGGTTAGGTTAGGTTATATTACGTTATAGATGTATATAAATGTACCACGGAGAGGTAGAGGCCAACTCGCCATGAATGTTTTCAAATATTACCGCCGAGATGTTAGTTTGGGTTGGGTTAGCTTATATTACGTTATAGATGTATATAAAGGTCCCACGGAGACGCAGAGGCCAACAAGCCAGGAATGTCTTCAAATATTACCGCCGAGATGATAGGTTGTGTTATGTTAGGTTATATTTCGTTATTGATGTTTATGAAGGTCAAACGGAGACGTAGGGGCCAACTCGCCAGTAGTGTTGTCAAATATTACCGCCGAGATGATAGGTTGGGTTAGGTTAGGTTATATTTCGTTATTGATGTATATGAAGGTCCCACGGAGACGTAGAGGCCAACTCGCCATGAATGTTTTCAAATATTACCGCCGAGGTGTTAGGTTGGGTTAGGTTAGGTTATATTACGTTATAGATGTATATGAAGGTCCCACGGAGACGTAGAGGCCAACTCGCCATGAATGCTTTCAAATATTACCGCGGAGATGTTAGGTTGGGTTAGGTTAGGTTATATTACGTTATAGATGTATATAAAGGTCCCACGGAGACGTAGAGGCCAACAAGCCAGGAATGTGTTCAAATATTACCGCCGAGATGTTAGGTTGGGTTAGGTTAGGTTATATTACGTTATAGATGTATATAAAGTTCCCACGGAGACGTAGAGGCCTACTCGCCAGGTATGTTTTCTAATATTACCGCCGAGATGTTAGGTTGGGTTAGGTTAGGTTATATTACGTTATTGATGTATAAAAAGATCCCACGGAGACGGAGAAGCCAACGCGCCAGGAATGTTGTCAAATATTACCGCCGAGATGTTAGGTTGTGTTAGGTTAGGTTATATTACGTTATTGATGTATATAAATATCCCACGGAGACGTAAAGGCCAACAAGCCAGGAATGTGTTCAAATGTTACCGCCGAGATGTTAGGTTGGGTTAGGTTAGGTTATATTACGTTATAAATGTATATAACGATCCCAAGGAGACGTAGAGGCCAACTCGCCATGAATGTTTTCAAATATTACCGCCGAGATGTTAGGTTGGGTTAGGTTAGGTTATATTACGTTATAGATGTATGTAAAGTTCCCACGGAGAGGTAGAGGCCAACTCGCCATGAATGTTTTCAAATATTACCGCCGAGATGTTAGATTGGGTTAGGTTAGGTTATATTACGTTATTGATGTATATAAAGATCCCACGGAGACGTAGAGGCCAACAAGACAGGAATGTGTTTAAATATTACCGCCGAGATGTTAGGTTGGGTTAGGTTATGTTATATTGCGTTATAGATGTATATAAAGTTCCCACGGAGACGTAGAGGCCAACAAGCCAGGAATGTGTTCAAATATTACCGCCGAGATGTTAGATCGGGTTAGGTTAGGTTATATTTCGTTATTGATGTATAGGAAGGTCCCACGGAGACGTAGAGGCCAACTCGCCATGAATGTTTTCAGATATTACCGCCGAGATGTTAGGTTGGGTTAGGTTAGGTTATATTACGTTATAGATGTATATGAAGGTCCCACGGAGACGTAGAGGCCAACTCGCCATGAATGTTTTCAAATATTACCGCGGAGATGTTAGGTTGGGTTAGGTTAGGTTATATTACGTTATAGATGTATATAAAGGTCCCACGGAGACGTAGAGGCCAACAAGCCAGGAATGTGTTCAAATATTACCGCCGAGATGTTAGGTTGGGTTAGGTTAGGTGAGGTTAGGTTATTGATGTATATAAAGATCCCACGGAGACGTAGAGGCCAACAAGACAGGAATGTGTTTAAATATTACCGCCGAGATGTTAGGTTGGGTTAGGTTATGTTATATTGCGTTATAGATGTATATAAAGTTCGCACGGAGACGTAGAGGCCAACAAGCCAGGAATGTGTTCAAATATTACCGCCGAGATGTTAGATTGGGTTAGGTTTGGTTATATTACGTTATTGATGTATATAAAGGTCCCACGGAGACGTAGAGGCCAACAAGACAGGAATGTGTTTAAATATTACCGCCGAGATGTTAGATTGGGTTAGGTTAGGTTATATTACGTTATTGATGTATATAAAGATCCCACGGAGACGTAGAGGCCAACAAGCCAGGAATGTGTTCCAATATTACCGCCGAGATGTTAGATTGGGTTAGGTTAGGTTATATTACGTTATTGATGTATATAAAGATACCACGGAGACGTAGAGGCCAACTCGTCAGGAATGTTGTCAAATATTACCGCCGAGATGATAGGTTGGGTTAGGTTAGGTTATATTACGTTATTGATGTATATAAATGTACCACAGAGAGGTAGAGGCCAACTCGACATGAATGTTTTCAAATATTACCGCCGAGATGTTAGGTTGGGTTAGGTTAGGTTATATTACGTTATAGATGTATATAAAGGTCCCACGGAGACGCAGAGGCCAACAAGCCAGGAATGTCTTCAAATATTACCGCCGAGATGATAGGTTGTGTTATGTTAGGTTATATTTCGTTATTGATGTTTATGAAGGTCAAACGGAGACGTAGAGGCCAACTCGCCAGTAATGTTGTCAAATATTACCGCCGAGATGATAGGTTGGGTTAGGTTAGGTTATATTACGTTATTGATGTATATAAATGTACCACGGAGAGGTAGAGGTCAACTCGCCATGAATGTTTTCAAATATTACCGCCGAGATGTTAGTTTGGGTTAGGTTAGGTTATATAACGTTATTGATGTATATAAAGGTCCCACGGAGACGCAGAGGCCAACAAGCCAGGAATGTCTTCAAATATTACCGCCGAGATGATAGGTTGTGTTATGTTAGGTTATATTTCGTTATTGATGTTTATGAAGGTCAAACGGAGACGTAGAGGCCAACTCGCCAGTAATGTTGTCAAATATTACAGCCGAGATGATAGGTTGGGTTAGGTTAGGTTATATTTCGTTATTGATGTATATGAAGGTCTCACGGAGACGTAGAGGCCAACTCGCCATGAATGTTTTCAGATATTACCGCCGAGATGTTAGGTTGGGTTAGGTTAGGTTATATTACGTTATAGATGTATATGAAGGTCCCACGGAGACGTAGAGGCCAACTCGCCATGAATGTTTTCAAATATTACCGCGGAGATGTTAGGTTGGGTTAGGTTAGGTTATATTACGTTATAGATGTATAGAAAGGTCCCACGGAGACGTAGAGGCCAACAAGCCAGGAATGTGTTCAAATATTACCGCCGAGACGTTAGGTTGGGTTAGGTTAGGTTATATTACGTTATAGATGTATGTAAAGTTCCCACGGGGAGGTAGAGGCCAACTCGCCATGAATGTTTTCAAATATTACCGCCGAGATGTTAGGTTGGGTTAGGTTAGGTTATATTACGTTATAGATGTATGTAAAGTTCCCACGGAGAGGTAGAGGTCAACTCGCCATGAATGTTTTCAAATATTACCGCCGAGATGTTAGATTGGGTTAGGTTAGGTTATATTACGTTATTGATGTATATAAAGATCCCACGGAGACGTAGAGGCCAACAAGCCAGGAATGTGTTCCAATATTACCGCCGAGATGTTAGATTGGGTTAGGTTAGGTTATATTACGTTATTGATGTATATAAAGATACCACGGAGACGTAGAGGCCAACTCGTCAGGAATGTTGTCAAATATTACCGCCGAGATGATAGGTTGGGTTAGGTTAGGTTATATTACGTTATTGATGTATATAAATGTACCACAGAGAGGTAGAGGCCAACTCGACATGAATGTTTTCAAATATTACCGCCGAGATGTTAGGTTGGGTTAGGTTAGGTTATATTACGTTATAGATGTATATAAAGGTCCCACGGAGACGCAGAGGCCAACAAGCCAGGAATGTCTTCAAATATTACCGCCGAGATGATAGGTTGTGTTATGTTAGGTTATATTTCGTTATTGATGTTTATGAAGGTCAAACGGAGACGTAGAGGCCAACTCGCCAGTAATGTTGTCAAATATTACCGCCGAGATGATAGGTTGGGTTAGGTTAGGTTATATTACGTTATTGATGTATATAAATGTACCACGGAGAGGTAGAGGCCAACTCGCCATGAATGTTTTCAAATATTACCGCCGAGATGTTAGTTTGGGTTAGGTTAGGTTATATAACGTTATTGATGTATATAAAGGTCCCACGGAGACGCAGAGGCCAACAAGCCAGGAATGTCTTCAAATATTACCGCCGAGATGATAGGTTGTGTTATGTTAGGTTATATTTCGTTATTGATGTTTATGAAGGTCAAACGGAGACGTAGAGGCCAACTCGCCAGTAATGTTGTCAAATATTACAGCCGAGATGATAGGTTGGGTTAGGTTAGGTTATATTTCGTTATTGATGTATATGAAGGTCCCACGGAGACGTAGAGGCCAACTCGCCATGAATGTTTTCAGATATTACCGCCGAGATGTTAGGTTGGGTTAGGTTAGGTTATATTACGTTATAGATGTATATGAAGGTCCCACGGAGACGTAGAGGCCAACTCGCCATGAATGTTTTCAAATATTACCGCGGAGATGTTAGGTTGGGTTAGGTTAGGTTATATTACGTTATAGATGTATAGAAAGGTCCCACGGAGACGTAGAGGCCAACAAGCCAGGAATGTGTTCAAATATTACCGCCGAGACGTTAGGTTGGGTTAGGTTAGGTTATATTACGTTATAGATGTATGTAAAGTTCCCACGGGGAGGTAGAGGCCAACTCGCCATGAATGTTTTCAAATATTACCGCCGAGATGTTAGGTTGGGTTAGGTTAGGTTATATTACGTTATAGATGTATGTAAAGTTCCCACGGAGAGGTAGAGGTCAACTCGCCATGAATGTTTTCAAATATTACCGCCGAGATGTTAGATTGGGTTAGGTTAGGTTATATTACGTTATTGATGTATATAAAGATCCCACGGAGACGTAGAAGCCAACAAGACAGGAATGTGTTTAAATATTACCGCCGAGATGTTAGGTTGGGTTAGGTTAGGTTATATTGCGTTATAGATGTATATAAAGTTCCCACGGAGACGTAGAGGCCAACAAGCCAGGAATGTGTTCAAATATTACCGCCGAGATGTTAGATTGGATTAGGTTAGGTTATATTACGTTATTCATGTATATAAAGATCCCACGGAGACGTAGACGCCAACAAGACAGGAATGTGTTTAAATAGTACCGCCGAGATGTTAGGTTGGGGCAGGTTAGGTTATATTGCGTTATAGATGTATATAAAGTTCCCACGGAGACGTAGAGGCCAACAAGCCAGGAATGTGTTCAAATATTACCACCGAGATGTTAGGTTGGATTAGGTTAGGTTATATTGCGTTATAGATGTATATAAAGTTCCCACGGAGACGTAGAGGCCAACAAGCCAGGAATGTGTTCAAATATTACCGCCGAGATGTTAGATTGGGTTAGGTTAGGTTATATTACGTTATTGATGTATATAAAAATCCCACGGAGACGTAGAGGCCAACAAGCCAGGAATGTGTTCAAATATTACCGCCGAGATGTTAGATTGGGTTAGGTTAGGTTATATTACGTTATTGATGTATATAAAGATCCCACGGAGACGTAGAGGCCAACAAGCCAGGAATGTCTTCAAATATTACCGCAGAGATGTTAGGTTGGGTTAGGTTCGGTTATATAACGTTATTGATGTATATAAAGGTCCCACGGAGACGTAGAGGCCAACAAGCCAGGAATGTGTTCAAATATTACCACCGAGATGTTCGATTGGGTTAGGTTAGGTTATATTACGTTATTGATGTATATAAAGATACCACGGAGACGTAGAGGCCAACTCGCCAGGAATGTTGTCAAATATTACCGCCGAGATGATAGGTTGGGTTAGGTTAGGTTATATTACGTTATTGATGTATATAAATGTACCACGGAGAGGTAGAGGCCAACTCGCCATGAATGTTTTCAAATATTACCGCCGAGATGTTAGGTTGGGTTAGGTTAGGTTATATTACGTTATAGATGTATATAAATGTACCACGGAGAGGTAGAGGCCAACTCGCCATGAATGTTTTCAAATATTACCGCCGAGATGTTAGTTTGGGTTGGGTTAGCTTATATTACGTTATAGATGTATATAAAGGTCCCACGGAGACGCAGAGGCCAACAAGCCAGGAATGTCTTCAAATATTACCGCCGAGATGATAGGTTGTGTTATGTTAGGTTATATTTCGTTATGGATGTTTATGAAGGTCAAACGGAGACGTAGAGGCCAACTCGCCAGTAATGTTGTCAAATATTACCGCCGAGATGATAGTTTGGGTTAGGTTAGGTTATATTTCGTTATTGATGTATATGAAGGTTCCACGGAGACGTAGAGGCCAACTCGCCATGAATGTTTTCAGATATTACCGCCGAGATGTTAGATTGGATTAGGTTAGGTTATATTACGTTATTGATGTATATAAAGATCCCACGGAGACGTAGAGGCCAACAAGCCAGGAATGTCTTCAAATATTACCGCCGAGATGTTAGATTGGGTTAGGTTAGGTTATATAACGTTATTGATGTATATAAAGATCCCACGGAGACGTAGAGGCCAACAAGCCAGGAATGTCTTCAAATATTACCGCAGAGATGTTAGGTTGGGTTAGGTTCGGTTATATAACGTTATTGATGTATATAAAGGTCCCACGGAGACGTAGAGGCCAACAAGCCAGGAATGTGTTCAAATATTACCGCCGAGATGTTAGATTGGGTTAGGTTAGGTTACATTACGTTATTGATGTATATAAAGATACCACGGAGACGTAGAGGCCAACTCGCCAGGAAAGTTGTCAAATATTACCGCCGAGATGATAGGTTGGGTTAGGTTAGGTTATATTACGCTATTGATGTATATAAATGTACCACGGAGAGGTAGAGGTCAACTCGCCATGAATGTTTTCAGATATTACCGCCGAGATGTTAGATTGGATTAGGTTAGGTTATATTACGTTATTGATGTATATAAAGATACCACGGAGACGTAGAGGCCAACTCGCCAGGAAAGTTGTCAAATATTACCGCCGAGATGATAGGTTGGGTTAGGTTAGGTTATATTACGTTATTGATGTATATAAATGTACCACGGAGAGGTAGAGGCCAACAAGCCAGGAATGTGTTCAAATATTACGGCCGAGATGTTAGATTGGGTTAGGTTAGGTTATATTACGTTATAGATGTATATAAAGGTCCCACGGAGACGCAGAGGCCAACAAGCCAGGAATGTCTTCAAATATTACCGCCGAGATGATAGGTTGTGTTATGTTAGGTTATATTTCGTTATTGATGTTTATGAAGGTCAAACGGAGACGTAGAGGCCAACTCGCCAGTAATGTTGTCAAATATTACCGCCGAGATGATAGGTTGGGTTAGGTTAGGTTATATTTCGTTATTGATGTATATGAAGGTCCCACAGAGACGTAGAGGTCAACTCGCCATGAATGTTTTCAGATATTACCGCCGAGATGTTAGATTGGATTAGGTTAGGTTATATTACGTTATTGATGTATATAAAGATCCCACGGAGACGTAGAGGCCAACAAGCCAGGAATGTCTTCAAATATTACCGCCGAGATGTTAGATTGGGTTAGGTTAGGTTATATAACGTTATTGATGTATATAAAGATCCCACGGAGACGTAGAGGCCAACAAGCCAGGATTGTCTTCAAATATTACCGCAGAGATGTTAGGTTGGGTTAGGTTCGGTTATATAACGTTATTGATGTATATAAAGGTCCCACGGAGACGTAGAGGCCAACAAGCCAGGAATGTGTTCAAATATTACCGCCGAGATGTTAGATTGGGTTAGGTTAGGTTATATTACGTTATTGATGTATATAAAGATACCACGGAGACGTAGAGGCCAACTCGCCAGGAATGTTGTCAAATATTACCGCCGAGATGATAGGTTGGGTTAGGTTAGGTTATATTACGTTATTGATGTATATAAATGTACCACGGAGAGGTAGAGGCCAACTCGCCATGAATGTTTTCAAATATTACCGCCGAGATGTTAGGTTGGGTTAGGTTAGGTTATATTACGTTATAGATGTATATAAAGGTCCCACGGAGACTCAGAGGCCAACAAGCCAGGAATGTCTTCAAATATTACCGCCGAGATGATAGGTTGTGTTATGTTAGGTTATATTTCGTTATTGATGTTTATGAAGGTCAAACGGAGACGTAGAGGCCAACTCGCCAGTAATGTTGTCAAATATTACCGCCGAGATGATAGGTTGGGTTAGGTTAGGTTATATTTCGTTATTGATGTATATGAAGGTCCCACGGAGACGTAGAGGCCAACTCGCCATGAATGTTTTCAGATATTACCGCCGAGATGTTAGATTGGATTAGGTTAGGTTATATTACGTTATTGATGTATATAAAGATCCCACGGAGACGTAGAGGCCAACAAGCCAGGAATGTCTTCAAATATTACCGCCGAGATGTTAGATTGGGTTAGGTTAGGATATATAACGTTATTGATGTATATAAAGATCCCACGGAGACGTAGAGGCCAACAAGCCAGGAATGTGTTCAAATATTACCGCCGAGATGTTAGATTGGGTTAGGTTAGGTTATATTTCGTTATTGATATATATAAAGATACCACGGAGACGTAGAGGCCAACAAGCCAGGAATGTGTTCAAATATTACGGCCGAGATGTTAGATTGGGTTGGGTTAGGTTATATTACGTTATTGATGTATATACAGATACCACGGAGACGTAGAGGCCAACTCGCCAGGAATGTTGTCAAATATTACCGCCGAGATGATAGGTTGGGTTAGGTTAGGTTATATTACGTTATTGATGTATATAAATGTACCACGGAGAGGTAGAGGCCAACTCGCCATGAATGTTTTCAAATATTACCGCCGAGATGTTAGTTTGGGTTAGGTTAGGTTATATTACGTTATAGATGTATATAAAGGTCCCACGGAGACGTAGAGGCCAACAAGCCAGGAATGTGTTCAAATATTACCGCCGAGATGTTAGATTGGGTTAGGTTAGGTTATATTACGTTATTGATGTATATACAGATACCACGGAGACGTAGAGGCCAACTCGCCAGGAATGTTGTCAAATATTACCGCCGAGATGATAGGTTGGGTTAGGTTAGGTTATATTACGTTATTGATGTATATAAATGTACCACGGAGAGGTAGAGGCCAACTCGCCATGAATGTTTTCAAATATTACCGCCGAGATGTTAGTTTGGGTTAGGTTAGGTTATATTACGTTATAGATGTATATAAAGGTCCCACGGAGACGTAGAGGCCAACAAGCCAGGAATGTGTTCAAATATTACCGCCGAGACGTTAGGTTGGGTTAGGTTAGGTTATATTACGTTATAGATGTATGTAAAGTTCCCACGGAGAGGTAGAGGCCAACTCGCCATGAATGTTTTCAAATATTACCGCCGAGATGTTAGGTTGGGTTAGGTTAGGTTATATTACGTTATAGATGTATGTAAAGTTCCCACGGAGAGGTAGAGGTCAACTCGCCATGAATGTTTTCAAATATTACCGCCGAGATGTTAGATTGGGTTAGGTTAGGTTATATTACGTTATTGATGTATATAAAGATCCCACGGAGACGTAGAGGCCAACTCGCCAGGAATGTTGTCAAATATTACCGCCGAGATGATAGGTTGGGTTAGGTTAGGTTATATTACGTTATTGATGTATATAAATGTACCACGGAGAGGTAGAGGCCAACTCGCCATGAATGTTTTCAAATATTACCGCCGAGATGTTACTTTGGGTTAGGTTAGGTTATATTACGTTATAGATGTATATAAAGGTCCCACGGAGACGTAGAGGCCAACAAGCCAGGAATGTGTTCAAATATTACCGCCGAGACGTTAGGTTGGGTTAGGTTAGGTTATATTACGTTATAGATGTATGTAAAGTTCCCACGGAGAGGTAGAGGCCAACTCGCCATGAATGTTTTCAAATATTACCGCCGAGATGTTAGGTTGGGTTAGGTTAGGTTATATTACGTTATAGATGTATGTAAAGTTCCCACGGAGAGGTAGAGGTCAACTCGCCATGAATGTTTTCAAATATTACCGCCGAGATGTTAGATTGGGTTAGGTTAGGTTATATTACGTTATTGATGTATATAAAGATCCCACGGAGACGTAGAGGCCAACTCGCCAGGAATGTTGTCAAATATTACCGCCGAGATGATAGGTTGGGTTAGGTTAGGTTATATTACGTTATTGATGTATATAAATGTACCACGGAGAGGTAGAGGCCAACTCGCCATGAATGTTTTCAAATATTACCGCCGAGATGTTAGGTTGGGTTAGGTTAGGTTATATTACGTTATAGATGTATATAAATGTACCACGGAGAGGTAGAGGCCAACTCGCCATGAATGTTTTCAAATATTACCGCCGAGATGTTAGTTTGGGTTGGGTTAGCTTATATTACGTTATAGATGTATATAAAGGTCCCACGGAGACGCAGAGGCCAACAAGCCAGGAATGTCTTCAAATATTACCGCCGAGATGATAGGTTGTGTTATGTTAGGTTATATTTCGTTATGGATGTTTATGAAGGTCAAACGGAGACGTAGAGGCCAACTCGCCAGTAATGTTGTCAAATATTACCGCCGAGATGATAGTTTGGGTTAGGTTAGGTTATATTTCGTTATTGATGTATATGAAGGTTCCACGGAGACGTAGAGGCCAACTCGCCATGAATGTTTTCAGATATTACCGCCGAGATGTTAGATTGGATTAGGTTAGGTTATATTACGTTATTGATGTATATAAAGATCCCACGGAGACGTAGAGGCCAACAAGCCAGGAATGTCTTCAAATATTACCGCCGAGATGTTAGATTGGGTTAGGTTAGGTTATATAACGTTATTGATGTATATAAAGATCCCACGGAGACGTAGAGGCCAACAAGCCAGGAATGTCTTCAAATATTACCGCAGAGATGTTAGGTTGGGTTAGGTTCGGTTATATAACGTTATTGATGTATATAAAGGTCCCACGGAGACGTAGAGGCCAACAAGCCAGGAATGTGTTCAAATATTACCGCCGAGATGTTAGATTGGGTTAGGTTAGGTTATATTACGTTATTGATGTATATAAAGATACCACGGAGACGTAGAGGCCAACTCGCCAGGAAAGTTGTCAAATATTACCGCCGAGATGATAGGTTGGGTTAGGTTAGGTTATATTACGTTATTGATGTATATAAATGTACCACGGAGAGGTAGAGGCCAACTCGCCATGAATGTTTTCAAATATTACCGCCGAGATGTTAGGTTGGGTTAGGTTAGGTTATATTACGTTATAGATGTATATAAAGGTCCCACGGAGACGCAGAGGCCAACAAGCCAGGAATGTCTTCAAATATTACCGCCGAGATGATAGGTTGTGTTATGTTAGGTTATATTTCGTTATTGATGTTTATGAAGGTCAAACGGAGACGTAGAGGCCAACTCGCCAGTAATGTTGTCAAATATTACCGCCGAGATGATAGGTTGGGTTAGGTTAGGTTATATTTCGTTATTGATGTATATGAAGGTCCCACAGAGACGTAGAGGCCAACTCGCCATGAATGTTTTCAGATATTACCGCCGAGATGTTAGATTGGATTAGGTTAGGTTATATTACGTTATTGATGTATATAAAGATCCCACGGAGACGTAGAGGCCAACAAGCCAGGAATGTCTTCAAATATTACCGCCGAGATGTTAGATTGGGTTAGGTTAGGTTATATAACGTTATTGATGTATATAAAGATCCCACGGAGACGTAGAGGCCAACAAGCCAGGATTGTCTTCAAATATTACCGCAGAGATGTTAAGTTGGGTTAGGTTCGGTTATATAACGTTATTGATGTATATAAAGGTCCCACGGAGACGTAGAGGCCAACAAGCCAGGAATGTGTTCAAATATTACCGCCGAGATGTTAGATTGGGTTAGGTTAGGTTATATTACGTTATTGATGTATATAAAGATACCACGGAGACGTAGAGGCCAACTCGCCAGGAATGTTGTCAAATATTACCGCCGAGATGATAGGTTGGGTTAGGTTAGGTTATATTACGTTATTGATGTATATAAATGTACCACGGAGACGTAGAGGCCAACAAGCCAGGAATGTGTTCAAATATTACGGCCGAGATGTTAGATTGGGTTAGGTTAGGTTATATTACGTTATTGATGTATATACAGATACCACGGAGACGTAGAGGCCAACTCGCCAGGAATGGTGTCAAATATTACCGCCGAGATGATAGGTTGGGTTAGGTTAGGTTATATTACGTTATTGATGTATATAAATGTACCACGGAGAGGTAGAGGCCAACTCGCCATGAATGTTTTCAAATATTACCGCCGAGATGTTAGTTTGGGTTAGGTTAGGTTATATTACGTTATAGATGTATATAAAGGTCCCACGGAGACGTAGAGGCCAACAAGCCAGGAATGTTTTCAAATATTACCGCCGAGACGTTAGGTTGGGTTAGGTTAGGTTATATTACGTTATAGATGTATGTAAAGTTCCCACGGAGAGGTAGAGGCCAACTCGCCATGAATGTTTTCAAATATTACCGCCGAGATGTTAGGTTGGGTTAGGTTAGGTTATATTACGTTATAGATGTATGTAAAGTTCCCACGGAGACGTAGAGGCCAACTCGCCATGAATGTTTTCAGATATTACCGCCGAGATGTTAGATTGGATTAGGTTAGGTTATATTACGTTATTGATGTATATAAAGATCCCACGGAGACGTAGAGGCCAACAAGCCAGGAATGTCTTCAAATATTACCGCCGAGATGTTAGATTGGGTTAGGTTAGGTTATATAACGTTATTGATGTATATAAAGATCCCACGGAGACGTAGAGGCCAACAAGCCAGGAATGTCTTCAAATATTACCGCAGAGATGTTAGGTTGGGTTAGGTTCGGTTATATAACGTTATTGATGTATATAAAGGTCCCACGGAGACGTAGAGGCCAACAAGCCAGGAATGTGTTCAAATATTACCGCCGAGATGTTAGATTGGGTTAGGTTAGGTTATATTACGTTATTGATGTATATACAGATACCACGGAGACGTAGAGGCCAACTCGCCAGGAATGTTGTCAAATATTACCGCCGAGATGATAGGTTGGGTTAGGTTAGGTTATATTACGTTATTGATGTATATAAATGTACCACGGAGAGGTAGAGGCCAACTCGCCATGAATGTTTTCAAATATTACCGCCGAGATGTTAGTTTGGGTTAGGTTAGGTTATATTACGTTATAGATGTATATAAAGGTCCCACGGAGACGTAGAGGCCAACAAGCCAGGAATGTGTTCAAATATTACCGCCGAGACGTTAGGTTGGGTTAGGTTAGGTTATATTACGTTATAGATGTATGTAAAGTTCCCACGGAGAGGTAGAGGCCAACTCGCCATGAATGTTTTCAAATATTACCGCCGAGATGTTAGGTTGGGTTAGGTTAGGTTATATTACGTTATAGATGTATGTAAAGTTCCCACGGAGAGGTAGAGGTCAACTCGCCATGAATGTTTTCAAATATTACCGCCGAGATGTTAGATTGGGTTAGGTTAGGTTATATTACGTTATTGATGTATATAAAGATCCCACGGAGACGTAGAGGCCAACTCGCCAGGAATGTTGTCAAATATTACCGCCGAGATGATAGGTTGGGTTAGGTTAGGTTATATTACGTTATTGATGTATATAAATGTACCACGGAGAGGTAGAGGCCAACTCGCCATGAATGTTTTCAAATATTACCGCCGAGATGTTACTTTGGGTTAGGTTAGGTTATATTACGTTATAGATGTATATAAAGGTCCCACGGAGACGTAGAGGCCAACAAGCCAGGAATGTGTTCAAATATTACCGCCGAGACGTTAGGTTGGGTTAGGTTAGGTTATATTACGTTATAGATGTATGTAAAGTTCCCACGGAGAGGTAGAGGCCAACTCGCCATGAATGTTTTCAAATATTACCGCCGAGATGTTAGGTTGGGTTAGGTTAGGTTATATTACGTTATAGATGTATGTAAAGTTCCCACGGAGAGGTAGAGGTCAACTCGCCATGAATGTTTTCAAATATTACCGCCGAGATGTTAGATTGGGTTAGGTTAGGTTATATTACGTTATTGATGTATATAAAGATCCCACGGAGACGTAGAGGCCAACTCGCCAGGAATGTTGTCAAATATTACCGCCGAGATGATAGGTTGGGTTAGGTTAGGTTATATTACGTTATTGATGTATATAAATGTACCACGGAGAGGTAGAGGCCAACTCGCCATGAATGTTTTCAAATATTACCGCCGAGATGTTAGGTTGGGTTAGGTTAGGTTATATTACGTTATAGATGTATATAAATGTACCACGGAGAGGTAGAGGCCAACTCGCCATGAATGTTTTCAAATATTACCGCCGAGATGTTAGTTTGGGTTGGGTTAGCTTATATTACGTTATAGATGTATATAAAGGTCCCACGGAGACGCAGAGGCCAACAAGCCAGGAATGTCTTCAAATATTACCGCCGAGATGATAGGTTGTGTTATGTTAGGTTATATTTCGTTATGGATGTTTATGAAGGTCAAACGGAGACGTAGAGGCCAACTCGCCAGTAATGTTGTCAAATATTACCGCCGAGATGATAGTTTGGGTTAGGTTAGGTTATATTTCGTTATTGATGTATATGAAGGTTCCACGGAGACGTAGAGGCCAACTCGCCATGAATGTTTTCAGATATTACCGCCGAGATGTTAGATTGGATTAGGTTAGGTTATATTACGTTATTGATGTATATAAAGATCCCACGGAGACGTAGAGGCCAACAAGCCAGGAATGTCTTCAAATATTACCGCCGAGATGTTAGATTGGGTTAGGTTAGGTTATATAACGTTATTGATGTATATAAAGATCCCACGGAGACGTAGAGGCCAACAAGCCAGGAATGTCTTCAAATATTACCGCAGAGATGTTAGGTTGGGTTAGGTTCGGTTATATAACGTTATTGATGTATATAAAGGTCCCACGGAGACGTAGAGGCCAACAAGCCAGGAATGTGTTCAAATATTACCGCCGAGATGTTAGATTGGGTTAGGTTAGGTTATATTACGTTATTGATGTATATAAAGATACCACGGAGACGTAGAGGCCAACTCGCCAGGAAAGTTGTCAAATATTACCGCCGAGATGATAGGTTGGGTTAGGTTAGGTTATATTACGTTATTGATGTATATAAATGTACCACGGAGAGGTAGAGGCCAACTCGCCATGAATGTTTTCAAATATTACCGCCGAGATGTTAGGTTGGGTTAGGTTAGGTTATATTACGTTATAGATGTATATAAAGGTCCCACGGAGACGCAGAGGCCAACAAGCCAGGAATGTCTTCAAATATTACCGCCGAGATGATAGGTTGTGTTATGTTAGGTTATATTTCGTTATTGATGTTTATGAAGGTCAAACGGAGACGTAGAGGCCAACTCGCCAGTAATGTTGTCAAATATTACCGCCGAGATGATAGGTTGGGTTAGGTTAGGTTATATTTCGTTATTGATGTATATGAAGGTCCCACAGAGACGTAGAGGCCAACTCGCCATGAATGTTTTCAGATATTACCGCCGAGATGTTAGATTGGATTAGGTTAGGTTATATTACGTTATTGATGTATATAAAGATCCCACGGAGACGTAGAGGCCAACAAGCCAGGAATGTCTTCAAATATTACCGCCGAGATGTTAGATTGGGTTAGGTTAGGTTATATAACGTTATTGATGTATATAAAGATCCCACGGAGACGTAGAGGCCAACAAGCCAGGATTGTCTTCAAATATTACCGCAGAGATGTTAAGTTGGGTTAGGTTCGGTTATATAACGTTATTGATGTATATAAAGGTCCCACGGAGACGTAGAGGCCAACAAGCCAGGAATGTGTTCAAATATTACCGCCGAGATGTTAGATTGGGTTAGGTTAGGTTATATTACGTTATTGATGTATATAAAGATACCACGGAGACGTAGAGGCCAACTCGCCAGGAATGTTGTCAAATATTACCGCCGAGATGATAGGTTGGGTTAGGTTAGGTTATATTACGTTATTGATGTATATAAATGTACCACGGAGACGTAGAGGCCAACAAGCCAGGAATGTGTTCAAATATTACGGCCGAGATGTTAGATTGGGTTAGGTTAGGTTATATTACGTTATTGATGTATATACAGATACCACGGAGACGTAGAGGCCAACTCGCCAGGAATGGTGTCAAATATTACCGCCGAGATGATAGGTTGGGTTAGGTTAGGTTATATTACGTTATTGATGTATATAAATGTACCACGGAGAGGTAGAGGCCAACTCGCCATGAATGTTTTCAAATATTACCGCCGAGATGTTAGTTTGGGTTAGGTTAGGTTATATTACGTTATAGATGTATATAAAGGTCCCACGGAGACGTAGAGGCCAACAAGCCAGGAATGTTTTCAAATATTACCGCCGAGACGTTAGGTTGGGTTAGGTTAGGTTATATTACGTTATAGATGTATGTAAAGTTCCCACGGAGAGGTAGAGGCCAACTCGCCATGAATGTTTTCAAATATTACCGCCGAGATGTTAGGTTGGGTTAGGTTAGGTTATATTACGTTATAGATGTATGTAAAGTTCCCACGGAGAGGTAGAGGTCAACTCGCCATGAATGTTTTCAAATATTACCGCCGAGATGTTAGATTGGGTTAGGTTAGGTTATATTACGTTATTGATGTATATAAAGATCCCACGGAGACGTAGAAGCCAACAAGACAGGAATGTGTTTAAATATTACCGCCGAGATGTTAGGTTGGGTTAGGTTCGGTTATATTGCGTTATAGATGTATATAAAGTTCCCACGGAGACGTAGAGGCCAACAAGCCAGGAATGTGTTCAAATATTACCGCCGAGATGTTAGATTGGATTAGGTTAGGTTATATTACGTTATTGATGTATATAAAGATCCCACGGAGACGTAGACGCCAACAAGACAGGAATGTGTTTAAATAGTACCGCCGAGATGTTAGGTTGGGTCAGGTTAGGTTATATTGCGTTATAGATGTATATAAAGTTCCCACGGAGACGTAGAGGCCAACAAGCCAGGAATGTGTTCAAATATTACCGCCGAGATGTTAGGTTGGGTTAGGTTAGGTTATATTGCGTTATAGATGTATATAAAGTTCCCACGGAGACGTAGAGGCCAACAAGCCAGGAATGTGTTCAAATATTACCGCCGAGATGTTAGATTGGGTTAGGTTAGGTTATATTACGTTATTGATGTATATAAAAATCCCACGGAGACGTAGAGGCCAACAAGCCAGGAATGTGTTCAAATATTACCGCCGAGATGTTAGATTGGGTTAGGTTAGGTTATATTACGTTATTGATGTATATAAAGATCCCACGGAGACGTAGAGGCCAACAAGCCAGGAATGTCTTCAAATATTACCGCAGAGATGTTAGGTTGGGTTAGGTTCGTTATATAACGTTATTGATGTATATAAAGGTCCCACGGAGACGTAGAGGCCAACAAGCCAGGAATGTGTTCAAATATTACCACCGAGATGTTCGATTGGGTTAGGTTAGGTTATATTACGTTATTGATGTATATAAAGATACCACGGAGACGTAGAGGCCAACTCGCCAGGAATGTTGTCAAATATTACCGCCGAGATGATAGGTTGGGTTAGGTTAGGTTATATTACGTTATTGATGTATATAAATGTACCACGGAGAGGTAGAGGCCAACTCGCCATGAATGTTTTCAAATATTACCGCCGAGATGTTAGGTTGGGTTAGGTTAGGTTATATTACGTTATAGATGTATATAAATGTACCACGGAGAGGTAGAGGCCAACTCGCCATGAATGTTTTCAAATATTACCGCCGAGATGTTAGGTTGGGTTAGGTTAGGTTATATTACGTTATAGATGTATGTAAAGTTCCCACGGAGAGGTAGAGGCCAACTCGCCATGAATGTTTTCAAATATTACCGCCGAGATGTTAGATTGGGTTAGGTTAGGTTATATTACGTTATTGATGTATATAAAGATCCCATGGAGACGTAGAGGCCAACAAGACAGGAATGTGTTTAAATATTACCGCCGAGATGTTAGGTTGGGTTAGGTTATGTTATATTGCGTTATAGATGTATATAAAGTTCCCACGGAGACGTAGAGGCCAACAAGCCAGGAATGTGTTCAAATATTACCGCCGAGATGTTAGATTGGGTTAGGTTAGGTTATATTACGTTATTGATGTATATAAAGATCCCACGGAGACGTAGAGGCCAACAAGAGAGGAATGTGTTTAAATATTACCGCCGAGATGTTAGGTTGGGTCAGGTTAGGTTATTTTGCGTTATAGATGTATATAAAGTTCCCACGGAGACGTAGAGGCCAACAAGCCAGGAATGTGTTCAAATATTACCGCCGAGATGTTAGGTTGGGTTAGGTTAGGTTATATTGCGTTATAGATGTA
This sequence comes from Xylocopa violacea, assembly GCA_963969225.1. NCBI lineage: Eukaryota > Metazoa > Arthropoda > Insecta > Hymenoptera > Apidae > Xylocopa > Xylocopa violacea. The sequence continues at coordinate 1,587,121 of CAXAJV010000487.1, forward strand.
TATAAAGTTCCCACGGAGACGTAGAGGCCAACAAGCCAGGAATGTGTTCAAATATTACCGCCGAGATGTTAGATTGGGTTAGGTTAGGTTATATTACGTTATTGATGTATATAAAGATCCCACGGAGACGTAGAGGCCAACAAGACAGGAATGTGTTTAAATATTACCGCCGAGATGTTAGGTTGGGTTAGGTTATGTTATATTGCGTTATAGATGTATATAAAGTTCCCACGGAGACGTAGAGGCCAACAAGCCAGGAATGTGTTCAAATATTACCGCCGAGATGTTAGATTGGGTTAGGTTAGGTTATATTACGTTATTGATGTATATAAAGGTCCCACGGAGACGTAGAGGCCAACAAGACAGGAATGTGTTTAAATATTACCGCCGAGATGTTAGGTTGGGTCAGGTTAGGTTATATTGCGTTATAGATGTATATAAAGTTCCCACGGAGACGTAGAGGCCAACAAGCCAGGAATGTGTTCAAATATTACCGCCGAGATGTTAGATTGGGTTAGGTTAGGTTATATTACGTTATTGATGTATATAAAGATACCACGGAGACGTAGAGGCCAACTCGTCAGGAATGTTGTCAAATATTACCGCCGAGATGATAGGTTGGGTTAGGTTAGGTTATATTACGTTATTGATGTATATAAATGTACCACGGAGAGGTAGAGGCCAACTCGACATGAATGTTTTCAAATATTACCGCCGAGATGTTAGGTTGGGTTAGGTTAGGTTATATTACGTTATAGATGTATATAAAGGTCCCACGGAGACGCAGAAGCCAACAAGCCAGGAATGTCTTCAAATATTACCGCGGAGATGTTAGGTTGGGTTAGGTTAGGTTATATTACGTTATAGATGTATATAAAGGTCCCACGGAGACGTAGAGGCCAACAAGCCAGGAATGTGTTCAAATATTACCGCCGAGATGTTAGGTTGGGTTAGGTTAGGTTAGGTTAGGTTATTGATGTATATAAAGATCCCACGGAGACGTAGAGGCCAACAAGACAGGAATGTGTTTAAATATTACCGCCGAGATGTTAGGTTGGGTTAGGTTATGTTATATTGCGTTATAGATGTATATAAAGTTCGCACGGAGACGTAGAGGCCAACAAGCCAGGAATGTGTTCAAATATTACCGCCGAGATGTTAGATTGGGTTAGGTTTGGTTATATTACGTTATTGATGTATATAAAGATCCCACGGAGACGTAGAGGCCAACAAGCCAGGAATGTCTTCAAATATTACCGCAGAGATGTTAGGTTGGGTTAGGTTCGGTTATATAACGTTATTGATGTATATAAAGGTCCCACGGAGACGTAGAGGCCAACAAGCCAGGAATGTGTTCAAATATTACCACCGAGATGTTCGATTGGGTTAGGTTAGGTTATATTACGTTATTGATGTATATAAAGATACCACGGAGACGTAGAGGCCAACTCGCCAGGAATGTTGTCAAATATTACCGCCGAGATGATAGGTTGGGTTAGGTTAGGTTATATTACGTTATTGATGTATATAAATGTACCACGGAGAGGTAGAGGCCAACTCGCCATGAATGTTTTCAAATATTACCGCCGAGATGTTAGGTTGGGTTAGGTTAGGTTATATTACGTTATAGATGTATATAAATGTACCACGGAGAGGTAGAGGCCAACTCGCCATGAATGTTTTCAAATATTACCGCCGAGATGTTAGGTTGGGTTAGGTTAGGTTATATTACGTTATAGATGTATGTAAAGTTCCCACGGAGAGGTAGAGGCCAACTCGCCATGAATGTTTTCAAATATTACCGCCGAGATGTTAGATTGGGTTAGGTTAGGTTATATTACGTTATTGATGTATATAAAGATCCCATGGAGACGTAGAGGCCAACAAGACAGGAATGTGTTTAAATATTACCGCCGAGATGTTAGGTTGGGTTAGGTTATGTTATATTGCGTTATAGATGTATATAAAGTTCCCACGGAGACGTAGAGGCCAACAAGCCAGGAATGTGTTCAAATATTACCGCCGAGATGTTAGATTGGGTTAGGTTAGGTTATATTACGTTATTGATGTATATAAAGATCCCACGGAGACGTAGAGGCCAACAAGAGAGGAATGTGTTTAAATATTACCGCCGAGATGTTAGGTTGGGTCAGGTTAGGTTATTTTGCGTTATAGATGTATATAAAGTTCCCACGGAGACGTAGAGGCCAACAAGCCAGGAATGTGTTCAAATATTACCGCCGAGATGTTAGATTGGGTTAGGTTAGGTTATATTACGTTATTGATGTATATAAAGATACCACGGAGACGTAGAGGCCAACTCGTCAGGAATGTTGTCAAATATTACCGCCGAGATGATAGGTTGGGTTAGGTTAGGTTATATTACGTTATTGATGTATATAAATGTACCACGGAGAGGTAGAGGCCAACTCGACATGAATGTTTTCAAATATTACCGCCGAGATGTTAGGTTGGGTTAGGTTAGGTTATATTACGTTATAGATGTATATAAAGGTCCCACGGAGACGCAGAGGCCAACAAGCCAGGAATGTCTTCAAATATTACCGCCGAGATGATAGGTTGTGTTATGTTAGGTTATATTTCGTTATTGATGTTTATGAAGGTCAAACGGAGACGTAGAGGCCAACTCGCCAGTAATGTTGTCAAATATTACCGCCGAGATGATAGGTTGGGTTAGGTTAGGTTATATTTCGTTATTGATGTATATGAAGGTCCCACGGAGACGTAGAGGCCAACTCGCCATGAATGTTTTCAGATATTACCGCCGAGATGTTAGGTTGGGTTAGGTTAGGTTATATTACGTTATTGATGTATATGAAGGTCCCACGGAGACGTAGAGGCCAACTCGCCATGAATGTTTTCAGATATTACCGCCGAGGTGTTAGGTTGGGTTAGGTTAGGTTATATTACGTTATAGATGTATATGAAGGTCCCACGGAGACGTAGAGGCCAAATCGCCATGAATGCTTTCAAATATTACCGCGGAGATGTTAGGTTGGGTTAGGTTAGGTTATATTACGTTATAGATGTGTATAAAGGTCCCACGGAGACGTAGAGGCCAACAAGCCAGGAATGTGTTCAAATATTACCGCCGAGATGTTAGGTTGGGTTAGGTTAGGTTATATTACGTTATAGATGTATATAAAGTTCCCACGGAGACGTAGAGGCCTACTCGCCAGGTATGTTTTCTAATATTACCGCCGAGATGTTAGGTTGGGTTAGGTTAGGTTATATTACGTTATTGATGTATAAAAAGATCCCACGGAGACGGAGAAGCCAACGCGCCAGGAATGTTGTCAAATATTACCGCCGAGATGTTAGGTTGTGTTAGGTTAGGTTATATTACGTTATTGATGTACATAAATATCCCACGGAGACGTAAAGGCCAACAAGCCAGGAATGTGTTCAAATGTTACCGCCGAGATGTTAGGTTGGGTTAGGTTAGGTTATATTACGTTATAGATGTATATAAAGATCCCACGGAGACGTAGAGGCTAACAAGACAGGAATGTGTTTAAATATTACCGCCGAGATGTTAGGTTGGGTTAGGTTATGTTATATTGCGTTATAGATGTATATAAAGTTCCCACGGAGACGTAGAGGCCAACAAGCCAGGAATGTGTTCAAATATTACCGCCGAGATGTTAGATTGGGTTAGGTTAGGTTATATTTCGTTATTGATGTATAGGAAGGTCCCACGGAGACGTAGAGGCCAACTCGCCATGAATGTTTTCAGATATTACCGCCGAGATGTTAGGTTGGGTTAGGTTAGGTTATATTACGTTATAGATGTATATGAAGGTCCCACGGAGACGTAGAGGCCAACTCGCCATGAATGTTTTCAAATATTACCGCGGAGATGTTAGGTTGGGTTAGGTTAGGTTATATCACGTTATAGATGTATATAAAGGTCCCACGGAGACGTAGAGGCCAACAAGCCAGGAATGTGTTCAAATATTACCGCCGAGATGTTAGGTTGGGTTAGGTTAGGTTAGGTTAGGTTATTGATGTATATAAAGATCCCACGGAGACGTAGAGGCCAACAAGACAGGAATGTGTTTAAATATTACCGCCGAGATGTTAGGTTGGGTTAGGTTATGTTATATTGCGTTATAGATGTATATAAAGTTCGCACGGAGACGTAGAGGCCAACAAGCCAGGAATGTGTTCAAATATTACCGCCGAGATGTTAGATTGGGTTAGGTTTGGTTATATTACGTTATTGATGTATATAAAGGTCCCACGGAGACGTAGAGGCCAACAAGACAGGAATGTGTTTAAATATTACCGCCGAGATGTTAGATTGGGTTAGGTTAGGTTATATTACGTTATTGATGTATATAAAGATCCCACGGAGACGTAGAGGCCAACAAGCCAGGAATGTGTACCAATATTACCGCCGAGATGTTAGATTGGGTTAGGTTAGGTTATATTACGTTATTGATGTATATAAAGATACCACGGAGACGTAGAGGCCAACTCGTCAGGAATGTTGTCAAATATTACCGCCGAGATGATAGGTTGGGTTAGGTTAGGTTATATTACGTTATTGATGTATATAAATGTACCACGGAGAGGTAGAGGCCAACTCGACATGAATGTTTTCAAATATTACCGCCGAGATGTTAGGTTGGGTTAGGTTAGGTTATATTACGTTATAGATGTATATAAAGGTCCCACGGAGACGCAGAGGCCAACAAGCCAGGAATGTCTTCAAATATTACCGCCGAGATGATAGGTTGTGTTATGTTAGGTTATATTTCGTTATTGATGTTTATGAAGGTCAAACGGAGACGTAGAGGCCAACTCGCCAGTAATGTTGTCAAATATTACCGCCGAGATGATAGGTTGGGTTAGGTTAGGTTATATTACGTTATTGATGTATATAAATGTACCACGGAGAGGTAGAGGCCAACTCGCCATGAATGTTTTCAAATATTACCGCCGAGATGTTAGTTTGGGTTAGGTTAGGTTATATAACGTTATTGATGTATATAAAGGTCCCACGGAGACGCAGAGGCCAACAAGCCAGGAATGTCTTCAAATATTACCGCCGAGATGATAGGTTGTGTTATGTTAGGTTATATTTCGTTATTGATGTTTATGAAGGTCAAACGGAGACGTAGAGGCCAACTCGCCAGTAATGTTGTCAAATATTACCGCCGAGATGATAGGTTGGGTTAGGTTAGGTTATATTTCGTTATTGATGTATATGAAGGTCCCACGGAGACGTAGAGGCCAACTCGCCATGAATGTTTTCAGATATTACCGCCGAGATGTTAGGTTGGGTTAGGTTAGGTTATATTACGTTATAGATGTATATGAAGGTCCCACGGAGACGTAGAGGCCAACTCGCCATGAATGTTTTCAAATATTACCGCGGAGATGTTAGGTTGGCTTAGGTTACGTTATATTACGTTATAGATGTATAGAAAGGTCCCACGGAGACGTAGAGGCCAACTCGCCATGAATGTTTTCAGATATTACCGCCGAGATGTTAGGTTGGGTTAGGTTAGGTTATATTACGTTATAGATGTATATGAAGGTCCCACGGAGACGTAGAGGCCAACTCGCCATGAATGTTTTCAAATATTACCGCGGAGATGTTAGGTTGGGTTAGGTTAGGTTATATTACGTTATAGATGTATGTAAAGTTCCCACGGAGAGGTAGAGGTCAACTCGCCATGAATGTTTTCAAATATTACCGCCGAGATGTTAGATTGGGTTAGGTTAGGTTATATTACGTTATAGATGTATGCAAAGTTCCCACGGAGAGGTAGAGGCCAACTCGCCATGAATGTTTTCAAATATTACCGCCGAGATGTTAGATTGGGTTAGGTTAGGTTATATTACGTTATTGATGTATATAAAGATCCCACGGAGACGTAGAAGCCAACAAGACAGGAATGTGTTTAAATATTACCGCCGAGATGTTAGGTTGGGTTAGGTTAGGTTATATTACGTTATTGATGTATATAAAGATCCCACGGAGACGCAGTGGCCAACAAGCCAGGAATGTCTTCAAATATTACCGCCGAGATGATAGGTTGTGTTATGTTAGGTTATATTTCGTTATTGATGTTTATGAAGGTCAAACGGAGACGTAGAGGCCAACTCGCCAGTAATGTTGTCAAATATTACCGCCGAGATGATAGGTTGGGTTAGGTTAGGTTATATTTCGTTATTGATGTATATGAAGGTCCCACAGAGACGTAGAGGCCAACTCGCCATGAATGTTTTCAGATATTACCGCCGAGATGTTAGATTGGATTAGGTTAGGTTATATTACGTTATTGATGTATATAAAGATCCCACGGAGACGTAGAGGCCAACAAGCCAGGAATGTCTTCAAATATTACCGCCGAGATGTTAGATTGGGTTAGGTTAGGTTATATATCGTTATTGATGTATATAAAGATCCCACGGAGACGTAGAGGCCAACAAGCCAGGAATGTGTTCAAATATTACCGCCGAGATGTTAGATTGGGTTAGGTTAGGTTATATTTCGTTATTGATGTATATAAAGATACCACGGAGACGTAGAGGCCAACAAGCCAGGAATGTGTTCAAATATTACGGCCGAGATGTTAGATTGGGTTAGGTTAGGTTATATTACGTTATTGATGTATATACAGATACCACGGAGACGTAGAGGCCAACTCGCCAGGAATGTTGTCAAATATTACCGCCGAGATGATAGGTTGGGTTAGGTTAGGTTATATTACGTTATTGATGTATATAAATGTACCACGGAGAGGTAGAGGCCAACTCGCCATGAATGTTTTCAAATATTACCGCCGAGATGTTAGGTTGGGTTAGGTTAGGTTATATTACGTTATAGATGTATATAAAGGTCCCACGGAGACTCAGAGGCCAACAAGCCAGGAATGTCTTCAAATATTACCGCCGAGATGATAGGTTGTGTTATGTTAGGTTATATTTCGTTATTGATGTTTATGAAGGTCAAACGGAGACGTAGAGGCCAACTCGCCAGTAATGTTGTCAAATATTACCGCCGAGATGATAGGTTGGGTTAGGTTAGGTTATATTTCGTTATTGATGTATATGAAGGTCCCACGGAGACGTAAAGGCCAACTCGCCATGAATGTTTTCAGATATTACCGCCGAGATGTTAGATTGGATTAGGTTAGGTTATATTACGTTATTGATGTATATAAAGATCCCACGGAGACGTAGAGGCCAACAAGCCAGGAATGTCTTCAAATATTACCGCCGAGATGTTAGATTGGGTTAGGTTAGGTTATATATCGTTATTGATGTATATAAAGATCCCACGGAGACGTAGAGGCCAACAATCCAGGAATGTGTTCAAATATTACCGCCGAGATGTTAGATTGGGTTAGGTTAGGTTATATTTCGTTATTGATGTATATAAAGATACCACGGAGACGTAGAGGCCAACAAGCCAGGAATGTGTTCAAATATTACGGCCGAGATGTTAGATTGGGTTAGGTTAGGTTATATTACGTTATTGATGTATATACAGATACCACGGAGACGTAGAGGCCAACTCGCCAGGAATGTTGTCAAATATTACCGCCGAGATGATAGGTTGGGTTAGGTTAGGTTATATTACGTTATTGATGTATATAAATGTACCACGGAGAGGTAGAGGCCAACTCGCCATGAATGTTTTCAAATATTACCGCCGAGATATTAGTTTGGGTTAGGTTAGGTTATATTACGTTATAGATGTATATAAAGGTCCCACGGAGACGTAGAGGCCAACAAGCCAGGAATGTGTTCAAATATTACCGCCGAGATGTTAGGTTGGATTAGGTTAGGTTATATTGCGTTATAGATGTATATAAAGTTCCCACGGAGACGTAGAGGCCAACAAGCCAGGAATGTGTTCAAATATTACCGCCGAGATGTTAGATTGGGTTAGGTTAGGTTATATTACGTTATTGATGTATATAAAGATCCCACGGAGACGTAGAAGCCAACAAGACAGGAATGTGTTTAAATATTACCGCCGAGATGTTAGGTTGGGTTAGGTTAGGTTATATTGCGTTATAGATGTATATAAAGTTCCCACGGAGACGTAGAGGCCAACAAGCCAGGAATGTGTTCAAATATTACCGCCGAGATGTTAGATTGGATTAGGTTAGGTTATATTACGTTATTGATGTATATAAAGATCCCACGGAGACGTAGACGCCAACAAGACAGGAATGTGTTTAAATAGTACCGCCGAGATGTTAGGTTGGGTCAGGTTAGGTTATATTGCGTTATAGATGTATATAAAGTTCCCACGGAGACGTAGAGGCCAACAAGCCAGGAATGTGTTCAAATATTACCGCCGAGATGTTAGGTTGGGTTAGGTTAGGTTATATTGCGTTATAGATGTATATAAAGTTCCCACGGCGACGTAGAGGCCAACAAGCCAGGAATGTGTTCAAATATTACCGCCGAGATGTTAGATTGGGTTAGGTTAGGTTATATTACGTTATTGATGTATATAAAAATCCCACGGAGACGTAGAGGCCAACAAGCCAGGAATGTGTTCAAATATTACCGCCGAGATGTTAGATTGGGTTAGGTTAGGTTATATTACGTTATTGATGTATATAAAGATCCCACGGAGACGTAGAGGCCAACAAGCCAGGAATGTCTTCAAATATTACCGCAGAGATGTTAAGTTGGGTTAGGTTCGGTTATATAACGTTATTGATGTATATAAAGGTCCCACGGAGACGTAGAGGCCAACAAGCCAGGAATGTTTTCAAATATTACCGCCGAGATGTTAGGTTGGGTTAGGTTAGGTTATATTACGTTATAGATGTATATAAATGTACCACGGAGAGGTAGAGGCCAACTCGCCATGAATGTTTTCAAATATTACCGCCGAGATGTTAGGTTGGGTTAGGTTAGGTTATATTACGTTATAGATGTATGTAAAGTTCCCACGGAGAGGTAGAGGCCAACTCGCCATGAATGTTTTCAAATATTACCGCCGAGATGTTAGATTGGGTTAGGTTAGGTTATATTACGTTATTGATGTATATAAAGATCCCACGGAGACGTAGAGGCCAACAAGACAGGAATGTGTTTAAATATTACCGCCGAGATGTTAGGTTGGGTTAGGTTATGTTATATTGCGTTATAGATGTATATAAAGTTCCCACGGAGACGTAGAGGCCAACAAGCCAGGAATGTGTTCAAATATTACCGCCGAGATGTTAGATTGGGTTAGGTTAGGTTATATTACGTTATTGATGTATATAAAGATCCCACGGAGACGTAGAGGCCAACAAGACAGGAATGTGTTTAAATATTACCGCCGAGATGTTAGGTTGGGTCAGGTTAGGTTATTTTGCGTTATAGATGTATATAAAGTTCCCACGGAGACGTAGAGGCCAACAAGCCAGGAATGTGTTCAAATATTACCGCCGAGATGTTAGGTTGGGTTAGGTTAGGTTATATTGCGTTATAGATGTATATAAAGTTCCCACGGAGACGTAGAGGCCAACAAGCCAGGAATGTGTTCAAATATTACCGCCGAGATGTTAGATTGGGTTAGGTTAGGTTATATTACGTTATTGATGTATATAAAGATCCCACGGAGACGTAGAAGCCAACAAGACAGGAATGTGTTCGAATATTATCGCCGAGATGTTAGATTGGGTTAGGTTAGGTTATATTACGTTATTGATGTATATAAAGATACCACGGAGACGTAGAGGCCAACTCGTCAGGAATGTTGTCAAATATTACCGCCGAGATGATAGGTTGGGTTAGGTTAGGTTATATTACGTTATTGATGTATATAAATGTACCACGGAGAGGTAGAGGCCAACTCGACATGAATGTTTTCAAATATTACCGCCGAGATGTTAGGTTGGGTTAGGTTAGGTTATATTACGTTATAGATGTATATAAAGGTCCCACGGAGACGCAGAGGCCAACAAGCCAGGAATGTCTTCAAATATTACCGCCGGGATGATAGGTTGTGTTATGTTAGGTTATATTTCGTTATTGATGTTTATGAAGGTCAAACGGAGACGTAGAGGCCAACTCGCCAGTAATGTTGTCAAATATTACCGCCGAGAAGATAGGTTGGGTTAGGTTAGGTTATATTTCGTTATTGATGTATATAAAGATCCCACGGAGACGTAGAGGCCAACAAGACAGGAATGTGTTCAAATATTACCGCCGAGATGTTAGATTGGGTTAGGTTAGGTTATATTTCGTTATTGATGTATATAAAGATACCACGGAGACGTAGAGGCCAACAAGCCAGGAATGTGTTCAAATATTACGGCCGAGATGTTAGATTGGGTTAGGTTAGGTTATATTACGTTATTGATGTATATACAGATACCACGGAGACGTAGAGGCCAACTCGCCAGGAATGTTGTCAAATATTACCGCCGAGATGATAGGTTGGGTTAGGTTAGGTTATATTACGTTATTGATGTATATAAATGTACCACGGAGAGGTAGAGGCCAACTCGCCATGAATGTTTTCAAATATTACCGCCGAGATATTAGTTTGGGTTAGGTTAGGTTATATTACGTTATAGATGTATATAAAGGTCCCACGGAGACGTAGAGGCCAACAAGCCAGGAATGTGTTCAAATATTACCGCCGAGATGTTAGGTTGGATTAGGTTAGGTTATATTGCGTTATAGATGTATATAAAGTTCCCACGGAGACGTAGAGGCCAACAAGCCAGGAATGTGTTCAAATATTACCGCCGAGATGTTAGATTGGGTTAGGTTAGGTTATATTACGTTATTGATGTATATAAAGATCCCACGGAGACGTAGAAGCCAACAAGACAGGAATGTGTTTAAATATTACCGCCGAGATGTTAGGTTGGGTTAGGTTAGGTTATATTGCGTTATAGATGTATATAAAGTTCCCACGGAGACGTAGAGGCCAACAAGCCAGGAATGTGTTCAAATATTACCGCCGAGATGTTAGATTGGATTAGGTTAGGTTATATTACGTTATTGATGTATATAAAGATCCCACGGAGACGTAGACGCCAACAAGACAGGAATGTGTTTAAATAGTACCGCCGAGATGTTAGGTTGGGTCAGGTTAGGTTATATTGCGTTATAGATGTATATAAAGTTCCCACGGAGACGTAGAGGCCAACAAGCCAGGAATGTGTTCAAATATTACCGCCGAGATGTTAGGTTGGGTTAGGTTAGGTTATATTGCGTTATAGATGTATATAAAGTTCCCACGGCGACGTAGAGGCCAACAAGCCAGGAATGTGTTCAAATATTACCGCCGAGATGTTAGATTGGGTTAGGTTAGGTTATATTACGTTATTGATGTATATAAAAATCCCACGGAGACGTAGAGGCCAACAAGCCAGGAATGTGTTCAAATATTACCGCCGAGATGTTAGATTGGGTTAGGTTAGGTTATATTACGTTATTGATGTATATAAAGATCCCACGGAGACGTAGAGGCCAACAAGCCAGGAATGTCTTCAAATATTACCGCAGAGATGTTAAGTTGGGTTAGGTTCGGTTATATAACGTTATTGATGTATATAAAGGTCCCACGGAGACGTAGAGGCCAACAAGCCAGGAATGTTTTCAAATATTACCGCCGAGATGTTAGGTTGGGTTAGGTTAGGTTATATTACGTTATAGATGTATATAAATGTACCACGGAGAGGTAGAGGCCAACTCGCCATGAATGTTTTCAAATATTACCGCCGAGATGTTAGGTTGGGTTAGGTTAGGTTATATTACGTTATAGATGTATGTAAAGTTCCCACGGAGAGGTAGAGGCCAACTCGCCATGAATGTTTTCAAATATTACCGCCGAGATGTTAGATTGGGTTAGGTTAGGTTATATTACGTTATTGATGTATATAAAGATCCCACGGAGACGTAGAGGCCAACAAGACAGGAATGTGTTTAAATATTACCGCCGAGATGTTAGGTTGGGTTAGGTTATGTTATATTGCGTTATAGATGTATATAAAGTTCCCACGGAGACGTAGAGGCCAACAAGCCAGGAATGTGTTCAAATATTACCGCCGAGATGTTAGATTGGGTTAGGTTAGGTTATATTACGTTATTGATGTATATAAAGATCCCACGGAGACGTAGAGGCCAACAAGACAGGAATGTGTTTAAATATTACCGCCGAGATGTTAGGTTGGGTCAGGTTAGGTTATTTTGCGTTATAGATGTATATAAAGTTCCCACGGAGACGTAGAGGCCAACAAGCCAGGAATGTGTTCAAATATTACCGCCGAGATGTTAGGTTGGGTTAGGTTAGGTTATATTGCGTTATAGATGTATATAAAGTTCCCACGGAGACGTAGAGGCCAACAAGCCAGGAATGTGTTCAAATATTACCGCCGAGATGTTAGATTGGGTTAGGTTAGGTTATATTACGTTATTGATGTATATAAAGATCCCACGGAGACGTAGAAGCCAACAAGACAGGAATGTGTTCGAATATTATCGCCGAGATGTTAGATTGGGTTAGGTTAGGTTATATTACGTTATTGATGTATATAAAGATACCACGGAGACGTAGAGGCCAACTCGTCAGGAATGTTGTCAAATATTACCGCCGAGATGATAGGTTGGGTTAGGTTAGGTTATATTACGTTATTGATGTATATAAATGTACCACGGAGAGGTAGAGGCCAACTCGACATGAATGTTTTCAAATATTACCGCCGAGATGTTAGGTTGGGTTAGGTTAGGTTATATTACGTTATAGATGTATATAAAGGTCCCACGGAGACGCAGAGGCCAACAAGCCAGGAATGTCTTCAAATATTACCGCCGGGATGATAGGTTGTGTTATGTTAGGTTATATTTCGTTATTGATGTTTATGAAGGTCAAACGGAGACGTAGAGGCCAACTCGCCAGTAATGTTGTCAAATATTACCGCCGAGAAGATAGGTTGGGTTAGGTTAGGTTATATTTCGTTATTGATGTATATAAAGATCCCACGGAGACGTAGAGGCCAACAAGACAGGAATGTGTTTAAATATTACCGCCGAGATGTTAGGTTGGGTCAGGTTAGGTTATTTTGCGTTATAGATGTATATAAAGTTCCCACGGAGACGTAGAGGCCAACAAGCCAGGAATGTGTTCAAATATTACCGCCGAGATGTTAGGTTGGGATAGGTTAGGTTATATTGCGTTATAGATGTATATAAAGTTCCCACGGAGACGTAGAGGCCAACAAGCCAGGAATGTGTTCAAATATTACCGCCGAGATGTTAGATTGGGTTAGGTTAGGTTATATTACGTTATTGATGTATATAAAGATCCCACGGAGACGTAGAGGCCAACAAGCCAGGAATGTGTTCAAATATTACCGCCGAGATGTTAGATTGGGTTAGGTTAGGTTATATTACGTTATTGATGTATATAAAGATACCACGGAGACGTAGAGGCCAACTCGTCAGGAATGTTGTCAAATATTACCGCCGAGATGATAGGTTGGGTTAGGTTAGGTTATATTACGTTATTGATGTATATAAATGTACCACGGAGAGGTAGAGGCCAACTCGACATGAATGTTTTCAGATATTACCGCCGAGATGTTAGGTTGGGTTAGGTTAGGTTATATTACGTTATAGATGTATATGAAGGTCCCACGGAGACGTAGAGGCCAACTCGCCATGAATGTTTTCAAATATTACCGCGGAGATGTTAGGTTGGGTTAGGTTAGGTTATATTACGTTATAGATGTATATAAATGTCCCACGGAGACGTAGAGGCCAACAAGCCAGGAATGTGTTCAAATATTACCGCCGAGATGTTAGGTTGGGTTAGGTTAGGTTAGGTTAGGTTATTGATGTATATAAAGATCCCACGGAGACGTAGAGGCCAACAAGACAGGAATGTGTTTAAATATTACCGCCGAGATGTTAGGTTGGGTTAGGTTATGTTATATTGCGTTATAGATGTATATAAAGTTCGCACGGAGACGTAGAGGCCAACAAGCCAGGAATGTGTTCAAATATTACCGCCGAGATGTTAGATTGGGTTAGGTTTGGTTATATTACGTTATTGATGTATATAAAGGTCCCACGGAGACGTAGAGGCCAACAAGCCAGGAATGTGTTCAAATATTACCGCCGAGATGTTAGATTGGGTTAGGTTAGGTTATATTACGTTATTGATGTATATAAAGATACCACGGAGACGTAGAGGCCAACTCGTCAGGAATGTTGTCAAATATTACCGCCGAGATGATAGGTTGGGTTAGGTTAGGTTATATTACGTTATTGATGTATATAAATGTACCACGGAGAGGTAGAGGCCAACTCGACATGAATGTTTTCAAATATTACCGCCGAGATGTTAGGTTGGGTTAGGTTAGGTTATATTACGTTATAGATGTATATAAAGGTCCCACGGAGACGCAGAGGCCAACAAGCCAGGAATGTCTTCAAATATTACCGCCGAAATGATAGGCTGTGTTATGTTAGGTTATATTTCGTTATTGATGTTTATGAAGGTCAAACGGTGACGTAGAGGCCAACTCGCCAGTAATGTTGTCAAATATTACCGCCGAGATGATAGGTTGGGTTAGGTTATGTTATATTGCGTTATAGATGTATATAAAGTTCCAACGGAGACGTAGAGGCCAACAAGCCAGGAATGTGTTCAAATATTACAGCCGAGATGTTAGATTGGGTTAGGTTAGGTTATATTACGTTATTGATGTATATAAAGGTCCCACGGAGACGTAGAGGCCAACAAGCCAGGAATGTGTTCAAATATTACCGCCGAGATGTTAGATTGGGTTGGGTTAGGTTATATTACGTTATTGATGTATATAAAGATACCACGGAGACGTAGAGGCCAACTCGTCAGGAATGTTGTCAAATATTACCGCCGAGATGATAGGTTGGGTTAGGTTAGGTTATATTACGTTATTGATGTATATAAATGTACCACGGAGAGGTAGAGGCCAACTCGACATGAATGTTTTCAAATATTACCGCCGAGATGTTAGGTTGGGTTAGGTTAGGTTATATTACGTTATAGATGTATATAAAGGTCCCACGGAGACGCAGAGGCCAACAAGCCAGGAATGTGTTCAAATATTACCGCCGAGATGTTAGATTGGGTTAGGTTAGGTTATATTACGTTATTGATGTATATAAAGATCCCACGGAGACGTAGAGGCCAACAAGCCAGGAATGTCTTCAAATATTACCGCAGAGATGTTAGGTTGGGTTAGGTTCGGTTATATAACGTTATTGATGTATATAAAGGTCCCACGGAGACGTAGAGGCCAACAAGCCAGGAATGTTTTCAAATATTACCGCCGAGATGTTAGGTTGGGTTAGGTTAGGTTATATTACGTTATAGATGTATATAAATGTACCACGGAGAGGTAGAGGCCAACTCGCCATGAATGTTTTCAAATATTACCGCCGAGATGTTAGGTTGGGTTAGGTTAGGTTATATTACGTTATAGATGTATGTAAAGTTCCCACGGAGAGGTAGAGGCCAACTCGCCATGAATGTTTTCAAATATTACCGCCGAGATGTTAGACTGGGTTAGGTTAGGTTATATTACGTTATTGATGTATATAAAGATCCCACGGAGACGTAGAGGCCAACAAGACAGGAATGTGTTTAAATATTACCGCCGAGATGTTAGGTTGGGTTAGGTTATGTTATATTGCGTTATAGATGTATATAAAGTTCCCACGGAGACGTAGAGGCCAACAAGCCAGGAATGTGTTCAAATATTACCGCCGAGATGTTAGATTGGGTTAGGTTAGGTTATATTACGTTATTGATGTATATAAAGATCCCACGGAGACGTAGAGGCCAACAAGACAGGAATGTGTTTAAATATTACCGCCGAGATGTTAGGTTGGGTCAGGTTAGGTTATTTTGCGTTATAGATGTATATAAAGTTCCCACGGAGACGTAGAGGCCAACAAGCCAGGAATGTGTTCAAATATTACCGCCGAGATGTTAGGTTGGGTTAGGTTAGGTTATATTGCGTTATAGATGTATATAAAGTTCCCACGGAGACGTAGAGGCCAACAAGCCAGGAATGTGTTCAAATATTACCGCCGAGATGTTAGATTGGGTTAGGTTAGGTTATATTACGTTATTGATGTATATAAAGATACCACGGAGACGTAGAGGCCAACTCGTCAGGAATGTTGTCAAATATTACCGCCGAGATGATAGGTTGGGTTAGGTTAGGTTATATTACGTTATTGATGTATATAAATGTACCACGGAGAGGTAGAGGCCAACTCGACATGAATGTTTTCAGATATTACCGCCGAGATGTTAGGTTGGGTTAGGTTAGGTTATATTACGTTATTGATGTATATAAAGATCCCACGGAGACGTAGAGGCCAACAAGCCAGGAATGTCTTCAAATATTACCGCAGAGATGTTAGGTTGGGTTAGGTTCGGTTATATAACGTTATTGATGTATATAAAGGTCCCACGGAGACGTAGAGGCCAACAAGCCAGGAATGTTTTCAAATATTACCGCCGAGATGTTAGGTTGGGTTAGGTTAGGTTATATTACGTTATAGATGTATATAAATGTACCACGGAGAGGTAGAGGCCAACTCGCCATGAATGTTTTCAAATATTACCGCCGAGATGTTAGGTTGGGTTAGGTTAGGTTATATTACGTTATAGATGTATGTAAAGTTCCCACGGAGAGGTAGAGGCCAACTCGCCATGAATGTTTTCAAATATTACCGCCGAGATGTTAGACTGGGTTAGGTTAGGTTATATTACGTTATTGATGTATATAAAGATCCCACGGAGACGTAGAGGCCAACAAGACAGGAATGTGTTTAAATATTACCGCCGAGATGTTAGGTTGGGTTAGGTTATGTTATATTGCGTTATAGATGTATATAAAGTTCCCACGGAGACGTAGAGGCCAACAAGCCAGGAATGTGTTCAAATATTACCGCCGAGATGTTAGATTGGGTTAGGTTAGGTTATATTACGTTATTGATGTATATAAAGATCCCACGGAGACGTAGAGGCCAACAAGACAGGAATGTGTTTAAATATTACCGCCGAGATGTTAGGTTGGGTCAGGTTAGGTTATTTTGCGTTATAGATGTATATAAAGTTCCCACGGAGACGTAGAGGCCAACAAGCCAGGAATGTGTTCAAATATTACCGCCGAGATGTTAGGTTGGGTTAGGTTAGGTTATATTGCGTTATAGATGTATATAAAGTTCCCACGGAGACGTAGAGGCCAACAAGCCAGGAATGTGTTCAAATATTACCGCCGAGATGTTAGATTGGGTTAGGTTAGGTTATATTACGTTATTGATGTATATAAAGATACCACGGAGACGTAGAGGCCAACTCGTCAGGAATGTTGTCAAATATTACCGCCGAGATGATAGGTTGGGTTAGGTTAGGTTATATTACGTTATTGATGTATATAAATGTACCACGGAGAGGTAGAGGCCAACTCGACATGAATGTTTTCAGATATTACCGCCGAGATGTTAGGTTGGGTTAGGTTAGGTTATATTACGTTATTGATGTATATAAAGATCCCACGGAGACGTAGAGGCCAACAAGCCAGGAATGTCTTCAAATATTACCGCAGAGATGTTAGGTTGGGTTAGGTTCGGTTATATAACGTTATTGATGTATATAAAGGTCCCACGGAGACGTAGAGGCCAACAAGCCAGGAATGTTTTCAAATATTACCGCCGAGATGTTAGGTTGGGTTAGGTTAGGTTATATTACGTTATAGATGTATATAAATGTACCACGGAGAGGTAGAGGCCAACTCGCCATGAATGTTTTCAAATATTACCGCCGAGATGTTAGGTTGGGTTAGGTTAGGTTATATTACGTTATAGATGTATGTAAAGTTCCCACGGAGAGGTAGAGGCCAACTCGCCATGAATGTTTTCAAATATTACCGCCGAGATGTTAGACTGGGTTAGGTTAGGTTATATTACGTTATTGATGTATATAAAGATCCCACGGAGACGTAGAGGCCAACAAGACAGGAATGTGTTTAAATATTACCGCCGAGATGTTAGGTTGGGTTAGGTTATGTTATATTGCGTTATAGATGTATATAAAGTTCCCACGGAGACGTAGAGGCCAACAAGCCAGGAATGTGTTCAAATATTACCGCCGAGATGTTAGATTGGGTTAGGTTAGGTTATATTACGTTATTGATGTATATAAAGATCCCACGGAGACGTAGAGGCCAACAAGACAGGAATGTGTTTAAATATTACCGCCGAGATGTTAGGTTGGGTCAGGTTAGGTTATTTTGCGTTATAGATGTATATAAAGTTCCCACGGAGACGTAGAGGCCAACAAGCCAGGAATGTGTTCAAATATTACCGCCGAGATGATAGGTTGGGTTAGGTTAGGTTATATTACGTTATTGATGTATATAAATGTACCACGGAGAGGTAGAGGCCAACTCGACATGAATGTTTTCAAATATTACCGCCGAGATGTTAGGTTGGGTTAGGTTAGGTTATATTACGTTATAGATGTATATAAAGGTCCCACGGAGACGCAGAGGCCAACAAGCCAGGAATGTCTTCAAATATTACCGCCGAAATGATAGGCTGTGTTATGTTAGGTTATATTTCGTTATTGATGTTTATGAAGGTCAAACGGTGACGTAGAGGCCAACTCGCCAGTAATGTTGTCAAATATTACCGCCGAGATGATAGGTTGGGTTAGGTTATGTTATATTGCGTTATAGATGTATATAAAGTTCCAACGGAGACGTAGAGGCCAACAAGCCAGGAATGTGTTCAAATATTACAGCCGAGATGTTAGATTGGGTTAGGTTAGGTTATATTACGTTATTGATGTATATAAAGGTCCCACGGAGACGTAGAGGCCAACAAGCCAGGAATGTGTTCAAATATTACCGCCGAGATGTTAGATTGGGTTGGGTTAGGTTATATTACGTTATTGATGTATATAAAGATACCACGGAGACGTAGAGGCCAACTCGTCAGGAATGTTGTCAAATATTACCGCCGAGATGATAGGTTGGGTTAGGTTAGGTTATATTACGTTATTGATGTATATAAATGTACCACGGAGAGGTAGAGGCCAACTCGACATGAATGTTTTCAAATATTACCGCCGAGATGTTAGGTTGGGTTAGGTTAGGTTATATTACGTTATAGATGTATATAAAGGTCCCACGGAGACGCAGAGGCCAACAAGCCAGGAATGTGTTCAAATATTACCGCCGAGATGTTAGATTGGGTTAGGTTAGGTTATATTACGTTATTGATGTATATAAAGATCCCACGGAGACGTAGAGGCCAACAAGCCAGGAATGTCTTCAAATATTACCGCAGAGATGTTAGGTTGGGTTAGGTTCGGTTATATAACGTTATTGATGTATATAAAGGTCCCACGGAGACGTAGAGGCCAACAAGCCAGGAATGTTTTCAAATATTACCGCCGAGATGTTAGGTTGGGTTAGGTTAGGTTATATTACGTTATAGATGTATATAAATGTACCACGGAGAGGTAGAGGCCAACTCGCCATGAATGTTTTCAAATATTACCGCCGAGATGTTAGGTTGGGTTAGGTTAGGTTATATTACGTTATAGATGTATGTAAAGTTCCCACGGAGAGGTAGAGGCCAACTCGCCATGAATGTTTTCAAATATTACCGCCGAG
Organism: Xylocopa violacea; assembly: GCA_963969225.1. Classification (NCBI taxonomy): domain Eukaryota; kingdom Metazoa; phylum Arthropoda; class Insecta; order Hymenoptera; family Apidae; genus Xylocopa; species Xylocopa violacea. Next base: position 1,606,806 of record CAXAJV010000487.1, read on the forward strand.
ATGTTAGACTGGGTTAGGTTAGGTTATATTACGTTATTGATGTATATAAAGATCCCACGGAGACGTAGAGGCCAACAAGACAGGAATGTGTTTAAATATTACCGCCGAGATGTTAGGTTGGGTTAGGTTATGTTATATTGCGTTATAGATGTATATAAAGTTCCCACGGAGACGTAGAGGCCAACAAGCCAGGAATGTGTTCAAATATTACCGCCGAGATGTTAGATTGGGTTAGGTTAGGTTATATTACGTTATTGATGTATATAAAGATCCCACGGAGACGTAGAGGCCAACAAGACAGGAATGTGTTTAAATATTACCGCCGAGATGTTAGGTTGGGTCAGGTTAGGTTATTTTGCGTTATAGATGTATATAAAGTTCCCACGGAGACGTAGAGGCCAACAAGCCAGGAATGTGTTCAAATATTACCGCCGAGATGTTAGGTTGGGTTAGGTTAGGTTATATTGCGTTATAGATGTATATAAAGTTCCCACGGAGACGTAGAGGCCAACAAGCCAGGAATGTGTTCAAATATTACCGCCGAGATGTTAGATTGGGTTAGGTTAGGTTATATTACGTTATTGATGTATATAAAGATACCACGGAGACGTAGAGGCCAACTCGTCAGGAATGTTGTCAAATATTACCGCCGAGATGATAGGTTGGGTTAGGTTAGGTTATATTACGTTATTGATGTATATAAATGTACCACGGAGAGGTAGAGGCCAACTCGACATGAATGTTTTCAGATATTACCGCCGAGATGTTAGGTTGGGTTAGGTTAGGTTATATTACGTTATTGATGTATATAAAGATCCCACGGAGACGTAGAGGCCAACAAGCCAGGAATGTCTTCAAATATTACCGCAGAGATGTTAGGTTGGGTTAGGTTCGGTTATATAACGTTATTGATGTATATAAAGGTCCCACGGAGACGTAGAGGCCAACAAGCCAGGAATGTTTTCAAATATTACCGCCGAGATGTTAGGTTGGGTTAGGTTAGGTTATATTACGTTATAGATGTATATAAATGTACCACGGAGAGGTAGAGGCCAACTCGCCATGAATGTTTTCAAATATTACCGCCGAGATGTTAGGTTGGGTTAGGTTAGGTTATATTACGTTATAGATGTATGTAAAGTTCCCACGGAGAGGTAGAGGCCAACTCGCCATGAATGTTTTCAAATATTACCGCCGAGATGTTAGACTGGGTTAGGTTAGGTTATATTACGTTATTGATGTATATAAAGATCCCACGGAGACGTAGAGGCCAACAAGACAGGAATGTGTTTAAATATTACCGCCGAGATGTTAGGTTGGGTTAGGTTATGTTATATTGCGTTATAGATGTATATAAAGTTCCCACGGAGACGTAGAGGCCAACAAGCCAGGAATGTGTTCAAATATTACCGCCGAGATGTTAGATTGGGTTAGGTTAGGTTATATTACGTTATTGATGTATATAAAGATCCCACGGAGACGTAGAGGCCAACAAGACAGGAATGTGTTTAAATATTACCGCCGAGATGTTAGGTTGGGTCAGGTTAGGTTATTTTGCGTTATAGATGTATATAAAGTTCCCACGGAGACGTAGAGGCCAACAAGCCAGGAATGTGTTCAAATATTACCGCCGAGATGTTAGGTTGGGTTAGGTTAGGTTATATTGCGTTATAGATGTATATAAAGTTCCCACGGAGACGTAGAGGCCAACAAGCCAGGAATGTGTTCAAATATTACCGCCGAGATGTTAGATTGGGTTAGGTTAGGTTATATTACGTTATTGATGTATATAAAGATACCACGGAGACGTAGAGGCCAACTCGTCAGGAATGTTGTCAAATATTACCGCCGAGATGATAGGTTGGGTTAGGTTAGGTTATATTACGTTATTGATGTATATAAATGTACCACGGAGAGGTAGAGGCCAACTCGACATGAATGTTTTCAGATATTACCGCCGAGATGTTAGGTTGGGTTAGGTTAGGTTATATTACGTTATTGATGTATATAAAGATCCCACGGAGACGTAGAGGCCAACAAGCCAGGAATGTCTTCAAATATTACCGCAGAGATGTTAGGTTGGGTTAGGTTCGGTTATATAACGTTATTGATGTATATAAAGGTCCCACGGAGACGTAGAGGCCAACAAGCCAGGAATGTTTTCAAATATTACCGCCGAGATGTTAGGTTGGGTTAGGTTAGGTTATATTACGTTATAGATGTATATAAATGTACCACGGAGAGGTAGAGGCCAACTCGCCATGAATGTTTTCAAATATTACCGCCGAGATGTTAGGTTGGGTTAGGTTAGGTTATATTACGTTATAGATGTATGTAAAGTTCCCACGGAGAGGTAGAGGCCAACTCGCCATGAATGTTTTCAAATATTACCGCCGAGATGTTAGACTGGGTTAGGTTAGGTTATATTACGTTATTGATGTATATAAAGATCCCACGGAGACGTAGAGGCCAACAAGACAGGAATGTGTTTAAATATTACCGCCGAGATGTTAGGTTGGGTTAGGTTATGTTATATTGCGTTATAGATGTATATAAAGTTCCCACGGAGACGTAGAGGCCAACAAGCCAGGAATGTGTTCAAATATTACCGCCGAGATGTTAGATTGGGTTAGGTTAGGTTATATTACGTTATTGATGTATATAAAGATCCCACGGAGACGTAGAGGCCAACAAGACAGGAATGTGTTTAAATATTACCGCCGAGATGTTAGGTTGGGTCAGGTTAGGTTATTTTGCGTTATAGATGTATATAAAGTTCCCACGGAGACGTAGAGGCCAACAAGCCAGGAATGTGTTCAAATATTACCGCCGAGATGTTAGGTTGGGTTAGGTTAGGTTATATTGCGTTATAGATGTATATAAAGTTCCCACGGAGACGTAGAGGCCAACAAGCCAGGAATGTGTTCAAATATTACCGCCGAGATGTTAGATTGGGTTAGGTTAGGTTATATTACGTTATTGATGTATATAAAGATACCACGGAGACGTAGAGGCCAACTCGTCAGGAATGTTGTCAAATATTACCGCCGAGATGATAGGTTGGGTTAGGTTAGGTTATATTACGTTATTGATGTATATAAATGTACCACGGAGAGGTAGAGGCCAACTCGACATGAATGTTTTCAGATATTACCGCCGAGATGTTAGGTTGGGTTAGGTTAGGTTATATTACGTTATAGATGTATATGAAGGTCCCACGGAGACGTAGAGGCCAACTCGCCATGAATGTTTTCAAATATTACCGCGGAGATGTTAGGTTGGGTTAGGTTAGGTTATATTACGTTATAGATGTATATAAAGGTCCCACGGAGACGTAGAGGCCAACAAGCCAGGAATGTGTTCAAATATTACCGCCGAGATGTTAGGTTGGGTTAGGTTAGGTTAGGTTAGGTTATTGATGTATATAAAGATCCCACGGAGACGTAGAGGCCAACAAGACAGGAATGTGTTTAAATATTACCGCCGAGATGTTAGGTTGGGTTAGGTTATGTTATATTGCGTTATAGATGTATATAAAGTTCGCACGGAGACGTAGAGGCCAACAAGCCAGGAATGTGTTCAAATATTACCGCCGAGATGTTAGATTGGGTTAGGTTTGGTTATATTACGTTATTGATGTATATAAAGGTCCCACGGAGACGTAGAGGCCAACAAGCCAGGAATGTGTTCAAATATTACCGCCGAGATGTTAGATTGGGTTAGGTTAGGTTATATTACGTTATTGATGTATATAAAGATACCACGGAGACGTAGAGGCCAACTCGTCAGGAATGTTGTCAAATATTACCGCCGAGATGATAGGTTGGGTTAGGTTAGGTTATATTACGTTATTGATGTATATAAATGTACCACGGAGAGGTAGAGGCCAACTCGACATGAATGTTTTCAAATATTACCGCCGAGATGTTAGGTTGGGTTAGGTTAGGTTATATTACGTTATAGATGTATATAAAGGTCCCACGGAGACGCAGAGGCCAACAAGCCAGGAATGTCTTCAAATATTACCGCCGAGATGATAGGTTGTGTTATGTTAGGTTATATTTCGTTATTGATGTTTATGAAGGTCAAACGGTGACGTAGAGGCCAACTCGCCAGTAATGTTGTCAAATATTACCGCCGAGATGATAGGTTGGGTTAGGTTAGGTTATATTTCGTTATTGATGTATATGAAGGTCCCACGGAGACGTAGAGGCCAACTCGCCATGAATGTTTTCAGATATTACCGCCGAGATGTTAGGTTGGGTTAGGTTAGGTTATATTACGTTATAGATGTATATGAAGGTCCCACGGAGACGTAGAGGCCAACTCGCCATGAATGCTTTCAAATATTACCGCGGAGATGTTAGGTTGGGTTAGGTTATGTTATATTACGTTATAGATGTATATAAAGGTCCCACGGAGAAGTAGAGGCCAACAAGCCAGGAATGTGTTCAGATATTACCGCCGAGATGTTAGGTTGGGTTAGGTTAGGTTATATTACGTTATAGATGTATATAAAGTTCCCACGGAGACGTAGAGGCCAACTCGCCAGGTATGTTTTCTAATATTACCGCCGAGATGTTAGGTTGGGTTAGGTTAGGTTATATTACGTTATTGATGTATAAAAAGATCCCACGGAGACGGAGAAGCCAACGCGCCAGGAATGTTGTCAAATATTACCGCCGAGATGTTAGGTTGTGTTAGGTTAGGTTATATTACGTTATTGATGTATATAAATATCCCACGGAGACGTAAAGGCCAACAAGCCAGGAATGTGTTCAAATGTTACCGCCGAGATGTTAGGTTGGGTTAGGTTAGGTTATATTACGTTATAGATGTATATAACGATCCCACGGAGACGTAGAGGCCAATTCGCCATGAATGTTTTCAAATATTACCGCCGAGATGTTAGGTTGGGTTAGGTTAGGTTATATTACGTTATAGATGTATGTAAAGTTCCCACGGAGAGGTAGAGGCCAACTCGCCATGAATGTTTTCAAATATTACCGCCGAGATGTTAGATTGGGTTAGGTTAGGTTATATTACGTTATTGATGTATATAAAGATCCCACGGAGACGTAGAGGCCAACAAGACAGGAATGTGTTTAAATATTACCGCCGAGATGTTAGGTTGGGTTAGGTTATGTTATATTGCGTTATAGATGTATATAAAGTTCCCACGGAGACGTAGAGGCCAACAAGCCAGGAATGTGTTCAAATATTACCGCCGAGATGTTAGATTGGGTTAGGTTAGGTTATATTTCGTTATTGATGTATAGGAAGGTCCCACGGAGACGTAGAGGCCAACTCGCCATTAATGTTTTCAGATATTACCGCCGAGATGTTAGGTTGGGTTAGGTTAGGTTATATTACGTTATAGATGTATATGAAGGTCCCACGGAGACGTAGAGGCCAACTCGCCATGAATGTTTTCAAATATTACCGCGGAGATGTTAGGTTGGGTTAGGTTAGGTTATATTACGTTATAGATGTATATAAAGGTCCCACGGAGACGTAGAGGCCAACAAGCCAGGAATGTGTTCAAATATTACCGCCGAGATGTTAGGTTGGGTTAGGTTAGGTTAGGTTAGGTTATTGATGTATATAAAGATCCCACGGAGACGTAGAGGCCAACAAGACAGGAATGTGTTTAAATATTACCGCCGAGATGTTAGGTTGGGTTAGGTTATGTTATATTGCGTTATAGATGTATATAAAGTTCGCACGGAGACGTAGAGGCCAACAAGCCAGGAATGTGTTCAAATATTACCGCCGAGATGTTAGATTGGGTTAGGTTAGGTTATATTACGTTATTGATGTATATAAAGATACCACGGAGACGTAGAGGCCAACTCGTCAGGAATGTTGTCAAATATTACCGCCGAGATGATAGGTTGGGTTAGGTTAGGTTATATTACGTTATTGATGTATATAAATGTACCACGGAGAGGTAGAGGCCAACTCGACATGAATGTTTCCAAATATTACCGCCGAGATGTTAGGTTGGGTTAGGTTAGGTTATATTACGTTATAGATGTATATAAAGGTCCCACGGAGACGCAGAGGCCAACAAGCCAGGAATGTCTTCAAATATTACCGCCGAGATGATAGGTTGTGTTATGTTAGGTTATATTTCGTTATTGATGTTTATGAAGGTCAAACGGAGACGTAGAGGCCAACTCGCCAGTAATGTTGTCAAATATTACCGCCGAGATGATAGGTTGGGTTAGGTTAGGTTATATTTCGTTATTGATGTATATGAAGGTCCCACGGAGACGTAGAGGCCAACTCGCCATGAATGTTTTCAGATATTACCGCCGAGATGTTAGGTTGGGTTAGGTTAGGTTATATTACGTTATAGATGTATATGAAGGTCCCACGGAGACGTAGAGGCCAACTCGCCATGAATGTTTTCAAATATTACCGCGGAGATGTTAGGTTGGGTTAGGTTAGGTTATATTACGTTATAGATGTATATAAAGGTCCCACGGAGACGTAGAGGCCAACAAGCCAGGAATGTGTTCAAATATTACCGCCGAGATGTTAGGTTGGGTTAGGTTAGGTTAGGTTAGGTTATTGATGTATATAAAGATCCCACGGAGACGTAGAGGCCAACAAGACAGGAATGTGTTTAAATATTACCGCCGAGATGTTAGGTTGGGTTAGGTTATGTTATATTGCGTTATAGATGTATATAAAGTTCGCACGGAGACGTAGAGGCCAACAAGCCAGGAATGTGTTCAAATATTACCGCCGAGATGTTAGATTGGGTTAGGTTTGGTTATATTACGTTATTGATGTATATAAAGGTCCCACGGAGACGTAGAGGCCAACAAGACAGGAATGTGTTTAAATATTACCGCCGAGATGTTAGATTGGGTTAGGTTAGGTTATATTACGTTATTGATGTATATAAAGATCCCACGGAGACGTAGAGGCCAACAAGCCAGGAATGTGTTCAAATATTACCGCCGAGATGTTAGATTGGGTTAGGTTAGGTTATATTACGTTATTGATGTATATAAAGATACCACGGAGACGTAGAGGCCAACTCGTCAGGAATGTTGTCAAATATTACCGCCGAGATGATAGGTTGGGTTAGGTTAGGTTATATTACGTTATTGATGTATATAAATGTACCACGGAGAGGTAGAGGCCAACTCGACATGAATATTTTCAAATATTACCGCCGAGATGTTAGGTTGGGTTAGGTTAGGTTATATTACGTTATAGATGTATATAAAGGTCCCACGGAGACGCAGAGGCCAACAAGCCAGGAATGTGTTCAAATATTACCGCCGAGATGTTAGATTGGGTTAGGTTAGGTTATATTACGTTATTGATGTATATAAAGATCCCACGGAGACGTAGAGGCCAACAAGCCAGGAATGTCTTCAAATATTACCGCAGAGATGTTAGGTTGGGTTAGGTTCGGTTATATAACGTTATTGATGTATATAAAGGTCCCACGGAGACGTAGAGGCCAACAAGCCAGGAATGTTTTCAAATATTACCGCCGAGATGTTAGGTTGGGTTAGGTTAGGTTATATTACGTTATAGATGTATATAAATGTACCACGGAGAGGTAGAGGCCAACTCGCCATGAATGTTTTCAAATATTACCGCCGAGATGTTAGGTTGGGTTAGGTTAGGTTATATTACGTTATAGATGTATGTAAAGTTCCCACGGAGAGGTAGAGGCCAACTCGCCATGAATGTTTTCAAATATTACCGCCGAGATGTTAGACTGGGTTAGGTTAGGTTATATTACGTTATTGATGTATATAAAGATCCCACGGAGACGTAGAGGCCAACAAGACAGGAATGTGTTTAAATATTACCGCCGAGATGTTAGGTTGGGTTAGGTTATGTTATATTGCGTTATAGATGTATATAAAGTTCCCACGGAGACGTAGAGGCCAACAAGCCAGGAATGTGTTCAAATATTACCGCCGAGATGTTAGATTGGGTTAGGTTAGGTTATATTACGTTATTGATGTATATAAAGATCCCACGGAGACGTAGAGGCCAACAAGACAGGAATGTGTTTAAATATTACCGCCGAGATGTTAGGTTGGGTCAGGTTAGGTTATTTTGCGTTATAGATGTATATAAAGTTCCCACGGAGACGTAGAGGCCAACAAGCCAGGAATGTGTTCAAATATTACCGCCGAGATGTTAGGTTGGGTTAGGTTAGGTTATATTGCGTTATAGATGTATATAAAGTTCCCACGGAGACGTAGAGGCCAACAAGCCAGGAATGTGTTCAAATATTACCGCCGAGATGTTAGATTGGGTTAGGTTAGGTTATATTACGTTATTGATGTATATAAAGATACCACGGAGACGTAGAGGCCAACTCGTCAGGAATGTTGTCAAATATTACCGCCGAGATGATAGGTTGGGTTAGGTTAGGTTATATTACGTTATTGATGTATATAAATGTACCACGGAGAGGTAGAGGCCAACTCGACATGAATGTTTTCAGATATTACCGCCGAGATGTTAGGTTGGGTTAGGTTAGGTTATATTACGTTATAGATGTATATGAAGGTCCCACGGAGACGTAGAGGCCAACTCGCCATGAATGTTTTCAAATATTACCGCGGAGATGTTAGGTTGGGTTAGGTTAGGTTATATTACGTTATAGATGTATATAAAGGTCCCACGGAGACGTAGAGGCCAACAAGCCAGGAATGTGTTCAAATATTACCGCCGAGATGTTAGGTTGGGTTAGGTTAGGTTAGGTTAGGTTATTGATGTATATAAAGATCCCACGGAGACGTAGAGGCCAACAAGACAGGAATGTGTTTAAATATTACCGCCGAGATGTTAGGTTGGGTTAGGTTATGTTATATTGCGTTATAGATGTATATAAAGTTCGCACGGAGACGTAGAGGCCAACAAGCCAGGAATGTGTTCAAATATTACCGCCGAGATGTTAGATTGGGTTAGGTTTGGTTATATTACGTTATTGATGTATATAAAGGTCCCACGGAGACGTAGAGGCCAACAAGCCAGGAATGTGTTCAAATATTACCGCCGAGATGTTAGATTGGGTTAGGTTAGGTTATATTACGTTATTGATGTATATAAAGATACCACGGAGACGTAGAGGCCAACTCGTCAGGAATGTTGTCAAATATTACCGCCGAGATGATAGGTTGGGTTAGGTTAGGTTATATTACGTTATTGATGTATATAAATGTACCACGGAGAGGTAGAGGCCAACTCGACATGAATGTTTTCAAATATTACCGCCGAGATGTTAGGTTGGGTTAGGTTAGGTTATATTACGTTATAGATGTATATAAAGGTCCCACGGAGACGCAGAGGCCAACAAGCCAGGAATGTCTTCAAATATTACCGCCGAGATGATAGGTTGTGTTATGTTAGGTTATATTTCGTTATTGATGTTTATGAAGGTCAAACGGTGACGTAGAGGCCAACTCGCCAGTAATGTTGTCAAATATTACCGCCGAGATGATAGGTTGGGTTAGGTTAGGTTATATTTCGTTATTGATGTATATGAAGGTCCCACGGAGACGTAGAGGCCAACTCGCCATGAATGTTTTCAGATATTACCGCCGAGATGTTAGGTTGGGTTAGGTTAGGTTATATTACGTTATAGATGTATATGAAGGTCCCACGGAGACGTAGAGGCCAACTCGCCATGAATGCTTTCAAATATTACCGCGGAGATGTTAGGTTGGGTTAGGTTATGTTATATTACGTTATAGATGTATATAAAGGTCCCACGGAGAAGTAGAGGCCAACAAGCCAGGAATGTGTTCAGATATTACCGCCGAGATGTTAGGTTGGGTTAGGTTAGGTTATATTACGTTATAGATGTATATAAAGTTCCCACGGAGACGTAGAGGCCAACTCGCCAGGTATGTTTTCTAATATTACCGCCGAGATGTTAGGTTGGGTTAGGTTAGGTTATATTACGTTATTGATGTATAAAAAGATCCCACGGAGACGGAGAAGCCAACGCGCCAGGAATGTTGTCAAATATTACCGCCGAGATGTTAGGTTGTGTTAGGTTAGGTTATATTACGTTATTGATGTATATAAATATCCCACGGAGACGTAAAGGCCAACAAGCCAGGAATGTGTTCAAATGTTACCGCCGAGATGTTAGGTTGGGTTAGGTTAGGTTATATTACGTTATAGATGTATATAACGATCCCACGGAGACGTAGAGGCCAATTCGCCATGAATGTTTTCAAATATTACCGCCGAGATGTTAGGTTGGGTTAGGTTAGGTTATATTACGTTATAGTTGTATGTAAAGTTCCCACGGAGAGGTAGAGGCCAACTCGCCATGAATGTTTTCAAATATTACCGCCGAGATGTTAGATTGGGTTAGGTTAGGTTATATTACGTTATTGATGTATATAAAGATCCCACGGAGACGTAGAGGCCAACAAGACAGGAATGTGTTTAAATATTACCGCCGAGATGTTAGGTTGGGTTAGGTTATGTTATATTGCGTTATAGATGTATATAAAGTTCCCACGGAGACGTAGAGGCCAACAAGCCAGGAATGTGTTCAAATATTACCGCCGAGATGTTAGATTGGGTTAGGTTAGGTTATATTTCGTTATTGATGTATAGGAAGGTCCCACGGAGACGTAGAGGCCAACTCGCCATTAATGTTTTCAGATATTACCGCCGAGATGTTAGGTTGGGTTAGGTTAGGTTATATTACGTTATAGATGTATATGAAGGTCCCACGGAGACGTAGAGGCCAACTCGCCATGAATGTTTTCAAATATTACCGCGGAGATGTTAGGTTGGGTTAGGTTAGGTTATATTACGTTATAGATGTATATAAAGGTCCCACGGAGACGTAGAGGCCAACAAGCCAGGAATGTGTTCAAATATTACCGCCGAGATGTTAGGTTGGGTTAGGTTAGGTTAGGTTAGGTTATTGATGTATATAAAGATCCCACGGAGACGTAGAGGCCAACAAGACAGGAATGTGTTTAAATATTACCGCCGAGATGTTAGGTTGGGTTAGGTTATGTTATATTGCGTTATAGATGTATATAAAGTTCGCACGGAGACGTAGAGGCCAACAAGCCAGGAATGTGTTCAAATATTACCGCCGAGATGTTAGATTGGGTTAGGTTTGGTTATATTACGTTATTGATGTATATAAAGGTCCCACGGAGACGTAGAGGCCAACAAGACAGGAATGTGTTTAAATATTACCGCCGAGATGTTAGATTGGGTTAGGTTAGGTTATATTACGTTATTGATGTATATAAAGATCCCACGGAGACGTAGAGGCCAACAAGCCAGGAATGTGTTCAAATATTACCGCCGAGATGTTAGATTGGGTTAGGTTAGGTTATATTACGTTATTGATGTATATAAAGATACCACGGAGACGTAGAGGCCAACTCGTCAGGAATGTTGTCAAATATTACCGCCGAGATGATAGGTTGGGTTAGGTTAGGTTATATTACGTTATTGATGTATATAAATGTACCACGGAGAGGTAGAGGCCAACTCGACATGAATGTTTCCAAATATTACCGCCGAGATGTTAGGTTGGGTTAGGTTAGGTTATATTACGTTATAGATGTATATAAAGGTCCCACGGAGACGCAGAGGCCAACAAGCCAGGAATGTCTTCAAATATTACCGCCGAGATGATAGGTTGTGTTATGTTAGGTTATATTTCGTTATTGATGTTTATGAAGGTCAAACGGAGACGTAGAGGCCAACTCGCCAGTAATGTTGTCAAATATTACCGCCGAGATGATAGGTTGGGTTAGGTTAGGTTATATTTCGTTATTGATGTATATGAAGGTCCCACGGAGACGTAGAGGCCAACTCGCCATGAATGTTTTCAGATATTACCGCCGAGATGTTAGGTTGGGTTAGGTTAGGTTATATTACGTTATAGATGTATATGAAGGTCCCACGGAGACGTAGAGGCCAACTCGCCATGAATGTTTTCAAATATTACCGCGGAGATGTTAGGTTGGGTTAGGTTAGGTTATATTACGTTATAGATGTATATAAAGGTCCCACGGAGACGTAGAGGCCAACAAGCCAGGAATGTTTTCAAATATTACCGCCGAGATGTTAGGTTGGGTTAGGTTAGGTTATATTACGTTATAGATGTATATAAATGTACCACGGAGAGGTAGAGGCCAACTCGCCATGAATGTTTTCAAATATTACCGCCGAGATGTTAGGTTGGGTTAGGTTAGGTTATATTACGTTATAGATGTATGTAAAGTTCCCACGGAGAGGTAGAGGCCAACTCGCCATGAATGTTTTCAAATATTACCGCCGAGATGTTAGACTGGGTTAGGTTAGGTTATATTACGTTATTGATGTATATAAAGATCCCACGGAGACGTAGAGGCCAACAAGACAGGAATGTGTTTAAATATTACCGCCGAGATGTTAGGTTGGGTTAGGTTATGTTATATTGCGTTATAGATGTATATAAAGTTCCCACGGAGACGTAGAGGCCAACAAGCCAGGAATGTGTTCAAATATTACCGCCGAGATGTTAGATTGGGTTAGGTTAGGTTATATTACGTTATTGATGTATATAAAGATCCCACGGAGACGTAGAGGCCAACAAGACAGGAATGTGTTTAAATATTACCGCCGAGATGTTAGGTTGGGTCAGGTTAGGTTATTTTGCGTTATAGATGTATATAAAGTTCCCACGGAGACGTAGAGGCCAACAAGCCAGGAATGTGTTCAAATATTACCGCCGAGATGTTAGGTTGGGTTAGGTTAGGTTATATTGCGTTATAGATGTATATAAAGTTCCCACGGAGACGTAGAGGCCAACAAGCCAGGAATGTGTTCAAATATTACCGCCGAGATGTTAGATTGGGTTAGGTTAGGTTATATTACGTTATTGATGTATATAAAGATACCACGGAGACGTAGAGGCCAACTCGTCAGGAATGTTGTCAAATATTACCGCCGAGATGATAGGTTGGGTTAGGTTAGGTTATATTACGTTATTGATGTATATAAATGTACCACGGAGAGGTAGAGGCCAACTCGACATGAATGTTTTCAGATATTACCGCCGAGATGTTAGGTTGGGTTAGGTTAGGTTATATTACGTTATAGATGTATATGAAGGTCCCACGGAGACGTAGAGGCCAACTCGCCATGAATGTTTTCAAATATTACCGCGGAGATGTTAGGTTGGGTTAGGTTAGGTTATATTACGTTATAGATGTATATAAAGGTCCCACGGAGACGTAGAGGCCAACAAGCCAGGAATGTGTTCAAATATTACCGCCGAGATGTTAGGTTGGGTTAGGTTAGGTTAGGTTAGGTTATTGATGTATATAAAGATCCCACGGAGACGTAGAGGCCAACAAGACAGGAATGTGTTTAAATATTACCGCCGAGATGTTAGGTTGGGTTAGGTTATGTTATATTGCGTTATAGATGTATATAAAGTTCGCACGGAGACGTAGAGGCCAACAAGCCAGGAATGTGTTCAAATATTACCGCCGAGATGTTAGATTGGGTTAGGTTTGGTTATATTACGTTATTGATGTATATAAAGGTCCCACGGAGACGTAGAGGCCAACAAGCCAGGAATGTGTTCAAATATTACCGCCGAGATGTTAGATTGGGTTAGGTTAGGTTATATTACGTTATTGATGTATATAAAGATACCACGGAGACGTAGAGGCCAACTCGTCAGGAATGTTGTCAAATATTACCGCCGAGATGATAGGTTGGGTTAGGTTAGGTTATATTACGTTATTGATGTATATAAATGTACCACGGAGAGGTAGAGGCCAACTCGACATGAATGTTTTCAAATATTACCGCCGAGATGTTAGGTTGGGTTAGGTTAGGTTATATTACGTTATAGATGTATATAAAGGTCCCACGGAGACGCAGAGGCCAACAAGCCAGGAATGTCTTCAAATATTACCGCCGAGATGATAGGTTGTGTTATGTTAGGTTATATTTCGTTATTGATGTTTATGAAGGTCAAACGGTGACGTAGAGGCCAACTCGCCAGTAATGTTGTCAAATATTACCGCCGAGATGATAGGTTGGGTTAGGTTAGGTTATATTTCGTTATTGATGTATATGAAGGTCCCACGGAGACGTAGAGGCCAACTCGCCATGAATGTTTTCAGATATTACCGCCGAGATGTTAGGTTGGGTTAGGTTAGGTTATATTACGTTATAGATGTATATGAAGGTCCCACGGAGACGTAGAGGCCAACTCGCCATGAATGCTTTCAAATATTACCGCGGAGATGTTAGGTTGGGTTAGGTTATGTTATATTACGTTATAGATGTATATAAAGGTCCCACGGAGAAGTAGAGGCCAACAAGCCAGGAATGTGTTCAGATATTACCGCCGAGATGTTAGGTTGGGTTAGGTTAGGTTATATTACGTTATAGATGTATATAAAGTTCCCACGGAGACGTAGAGGCCAACTCGCCAGGTATGTTTTCTAATATTACCGCCGAGATGTTAGGTTGGGTTAGGTTAGGTTATATTACGTTATTGATGTATAAAAAGATCCCACGGAGACGGAGAAGCCAACGCGCCAGGAATGTTGTCAAATATTACCGCCGAGATGTTAGGTTGTGTTAGGTTAGGTTATATTACGTTATTGATGTATATAAATATCCCACGGAGACGTAAAGGCCAACAAGCCAGGAATGTGTTCAAATGTTACCGCCGAGATGTTAGGTTGGGTTAGGTTAGGTTATATTACGTTATAGATGTATATAACGATCCCACGGAGACGTAGAGGCCAATTCGCCATGAATGTTTTCAAATATTACCGCCGAGATGTTAGGTTGGGTTAGGTTAGGTTATATTACGTTATAGATGTATGTAAAGTTCCCACGGAGAGGTAGAGGCCAACTCGCCATGAATGTTTTCAAATATTACCGCCGAGATGTTAGATTGGGTTAGGTTAGGTTATATTACGTTATTGATGTATATAAAGATCCCACGGAGACGTAGAGGCCAACAAGACAGGAATGTGTTTAAATATTACCGCCGAGATGTTAGGTTGGGTTAGGTTATGTTATATTGCGTTATAGATGTATATAAAGTTCCCACGGAGACGTAGAGGCCAACAAGCCAGGAATGTGTTCAAATATTACCGCCGAGATGTTAGATTGGGTTAGGTTAGGTTATATTTCGTTATTGATGTATAGGAAGGTCCCACGGAGACGTAGAGGCCAACTCGCCATTAATGTTTTCAGATATTACCGCCGAGATGTTAGGTTGGGTTAGGTTAGGTTATATTACGTTATAGATGTATATGAAGGTCCCACGGAGACGTAGAGGCCAACTCGCCATGAATGTTTTCAAATATTACCGCGGAGATGTTAGGTTGGGTTAGGTTAGGTTATATTACGTTATAGATGTATATAAAGGTCCCACGGAGACGTAGAGGCCAACAAGCCAGGAATGTGTTCAAATATTACCGCCGAGATGTTAGGTTGGGTTAGGTTAGGTTAGGTTAGGTTATTGATGTATATAAAGATCCCACGGAGACGTAGAGGCCAACAAGACAGGAATGTGTTTAAATATTACCGCCGAGATGTTAGGTTGGGTTAGGTTATGTTATATTGCGTTATAGATGTATATAAAGTTCGCACGGAGACGTAGAGGCCAACAAGCCAGGAATGTGTTCAAATATTACCGCCGAGATGTTAGATTGGGTTAGGTTTGGTTATATTACGTTATTGATGTATATAAAGGTCCCACGGAGACGTAGAGGCCAACAAGACAGGAATGTGTTTAAATATTACCGCCGAGATGTTAGATTGGGTTAGGTTAGGTTATATTACGTTATTGATGTATATAAAGATCCCACGGAGACGTAGAGGCCAACAAGCCAGGAATGTGTTCAAATATTACCGCCGAGATGTTAGATTGGGTTAGGTTAGGTTATATTACGTTATTGATGTATATAAAGATACCACGGAGACGTAGAGGCCAACTCGTCAGGAATGTTGTCAAATATTACCGCCGAGATGATAGGTTGGGTTAGGTTAGGTTATATTACGTTATTGATGTATATAAATGTACCACGGAGAGGTAGAGGCCAACTCGACATGAATGTTTCCAAATATTACCGCCGAGATGTTAGGTTGGGTTAGGTTAGGTTATATTACGTTATAGATGTATATAAAGGTCCCACGGAGACGCAGAGGCCAACAAGCCAGGAATGTCTTCAAATATTACCGCCGAGATGATAGGTTGTGTTATGTTAGGTTATATTTCGTTATTGATGTTTATGAAGGTCAAACGGAGACGTAGAGGCCAACTCGCCAGTAATGTTGTCAAATATTACCGCCGAGATGATAGGTTGGGTTAGGTTAGGTTATATTTCGTTATTGATGTATATGAAGGTCCCACGGAGACGTAGAGGCCAACTCGCCATGAATGTTTTCAGATATTACCGCCGAGATGTTAGGTTGGGTTAGGTTAGGTTATATTACGTTATAGATGTATATGAAGGTCCCACGGAGACGTAGAGGCCAACTCGCCATGAATGTTTTCAAATATTACCGCGGAGATGTTAGGTTGGGTTAGGTTAGGTTATATTACGTTATAGATGTATATAAAGGTCCCACGGAGACGTAGAGGCCAACAAGCCAGGAATGTGTTCAAATATTACCGCCGAGATGTTAGGTTGGGTTAGGTTAGGTTAGGTTAGGTTATTGATGTATATAAAGATCCCACGGAGACGTAGAGGCCAACAAGACAGGAATGTGTTTAAATATTACCGCCGAGATGTTAGGTTGGGTTAGGTTATGTTATATTGCGTTATAGATGTATATAAAGTTCGCACGGAGACGTAGAGGCCAACAAGCCAGGAATGTGTTCAAATATTACCGCCGAGATGTTAGATTGGGTTAGGTTTGGTTATATTACGTTATTGATGTATATAAAGGTCCCACGGAGACGTAGAGGCCAACAAGACAGGAATGTGTTTAAATATTACCGCCGAGATGTTAGATTGGGTTAGGTTAGGTTATATTACGTTATTGATGTATATAAAGATCCCACGGAGACGTAGAGGCCAACAAGCCAGGAATGTGTTCAAATATTACCGCCGAGATGTTAGATTGGGTTAGGTTAGGTTATATTACGTTATTGATGTATATAAAGATACCACGGAGACGTAGAGGCCAACTCGTCAGGAATGTTGTCAAATATTACCGCCGAGATGATAGGTTGGGTTAGGTTAGGTTATATTACGTTATTGATGTATATAAATGTACCACGGAGAGGTAGAGGCCAACTCGACATGAATATTTTCAAATATTACCGCCGAGATGTTAGGTTGGGTTAGGTTAGGTTATATTACGTTATAGATGTATATAAAGGTCCCACGGAGACGCAGAGGCCAACAAGCCAGGAATGTCTTCAAATATTACCGCCGAGATGATAGGTTGTGTTATGTTAGGTTATATTTCGTTATTGATGTTTATGAAGGTCAAACGGAGACGTAGAGGCCAACTCGCCAGTAATGTTGTCAAATATTACCGCCGAGATGATAAGTTGGGTAAGGTTAGGTTATATTTCGTTATTGATGTATATGAAGGTCCCACGGAGACGTAGAGGCCAACTCGCCATGAATGTTTTCAGATATTACCGCCGAGATGTTAGGTTGGGTTAGGTTAGGTTATATTACGTTATAGATGTATATGAAGGTCCCACGGAGACGTAGAGGCCAACTCGCCATGAATGTTTACAAATATTACCGCGGAGATGTTAGGTTGGGTTAGGTTAGGTTATATTACGTTATAGATGTATATAAAGGTCCCACGGAGACGTAGAGGCCAACAAGCCAGGAATGTGTTCAAATATTACCGCCGAGATGTTAGGTTGGGTTAGGTTAGGTTAGGTTAGGTTATTGATGTATATAAAGATCCCACGGAGACGTAGAGGCCAACAAGATAGGAATGTGTTTAAATATTACCGCCGAGGTGTTAGGTTTGGTTAGGTTATGTTATATTGCGTTATAGATGTATATAAGGTTCGCACGGAGACGTAGAGGCCAACAAGCCAGGAATGTGTTCAAATATTACCGCCGAGATGTTAGATTGGGTTAGGTTTGGTTATATTACGTTATTGATGTATATAAAGGTCCCACGGAGACGTAGAGGCCAACAAGCCAGGAATGTGTTCAAATATTACCGCCGAGATGTTAGATTGGGTTAGGTTAGGTTATATTACGTTATTGATGTAAATAAAGATCCCACGGAGACGTAGAGGCCAACAAGACAGGAATGTGTTGAAATATTACCGCCGAGATGTTAGGTTGGGTCAGGTTAGGTTATATTGCGATATAGATGTATATAAAGTTCCCACGGAGACGTAGAGGCCAACAAGCCAGGAATGTGTTCAAATATTACCGCCGAGATGTTAGGTTGGGTTAGGTTTGGTTATATTACGTTATTGATGTATATAAAGGTCCCACGGAGACGTAGAGCCCAACAAGACAGGAATGTGTTTAAATATTACCGCCGAGATGTTAGATTGGGTTAGGTTAGGTTATATTACGTTATTGATGTATATAAAGATCCCACGGAGACGTAGAGGCCAACAAGCCAGGAATGTGTTCAAATATTACCGCCGAGATGTTAGATTGGGTTAGGTTAGGTTATATTACGTTATTGATGTATATAAAGATACCACGGAGACGTAGAGGCCAACTCGTCAGGAATGTTGTCAAATATTACCGCCGAGATGATAGGTTGGGTTAGGTTAGGTTATATTACGTTATTGATGTATATAAATGTACCACGGAGAGGTAGAGGCCAACTCGACATGAATATTTTCAAATATTACCGCCGAGATGTTAGGTTGGGTTAGGTTAGGTTATATTACGTTATAGATGTATATAAAGGTCCCACGGAGACGCAGAGGCCAACAAGCCAGGAATGTCTTCAAATATTACCGCCGAGATGATAGGTTGTGTTATGTTAGGTTATATTTCGTTATTGATGTTTATGAAGGTCAAACGGAGACGTAGAGGCCAACTCGCCAGTAATGTTGTCAAATATTACCGCCGAGATGATAGGCTGGGTTAGGTTAGGTTATATTTCGTTATTGATGTATATGAAGGTCCCACGGAGACGTAGAGGCCAACTCGCCATGAATGTTTTCAGATATTACCGCCGAGATGTTAGGTTGGGTTAGGTTAGGTTATATTACGTTATAGATGTATATGAAGGTCCCACGGAAACGTAGAGGCCAACTCGACATGAATGTTTTCAAATATTACCGCCGAGATGTTAGGTTGGGTTAGGTTAGGTTATATTACGTTATAGATGTATATAAAGGTCCCACGGAGACGTAGAGGCCAACAAGCCAGGAATGTGTTCAAATATTACCGCCGAGATGTTAGGTTGGGTTAGGTTATGTTAGGTTAGGTTATTGATGTATATAAAGATCCCACGGAGACGTAGAGGCCAACAAGACAGGAATGTGTTTAAATATTACCGCCGAGATGTTAGGTTGGGTTAGGTTATGTTATATTGCGTTATAGATGTATATAAAGTTCGCACGGAGACGTAGAGGCCAACAAGCCAGGAATGTGTTCAAATATTACCGCCGAGATGTTAGATTGGGTTAGGTTTGGTTATATTACGTTATTGATGTATATAAAGGTCCCACGGAGACGTAGAGGCCAACAAGCCAGGAATGTGTTCAAATATTACCGCCGAGATGTTAGATTGGGTTACGTTAGGTTATATTACGTTATTAATGTATATAAAGATCCCACGGAGACGTAGAGGCCAACAAGCCAGGAATGTGTTCAAATATTACCGCCGAGATGTTAGGTTGGGTCAGGTTAGGTTATATTGCGTTATAGATGTATATAAAGTTCCCACGGAGACGTAGAAGCCAACAAGCCAGGAATGTCTTCAAATATTACCGCCGAGATGTTAGGTTGGGTTAGGTTAGGTTATATTGCGTTATAGATGTATATAAAGTTCCCACCGAGACGTAGAGGCCAACAAGCCAGGAATGTGTTCAAATATTCCCGCCGAGATGTTAGATTGGGTTAGGTTAGGTTATATTACGTTATTGATGTATATAAAGATCCCACGGAGACGTAGAGGCCAACAAGACAGGAATGTGTTTAAATATTACCGCCGTGATGTTAGGTTGGGTTAGGTTATGTTATATTGCGTTATAGATGTATATAAATTTCCCACGGAGACGTAGAGGCCAACAAGCCAGGAATGTGTTCAAATATTACCGCCGAGATGTTAGATTGGGTTAGGTTTGGTTATATTACGTTATTGATGTATATAAAGATCCCACGGAGACGTAGAGGCCAACAAGCCAGGAATGTGTTCAAATATTACCGCCGAGATGTTAGATTGGGTTAGGTTAGGTTATATTACGTTATTGATGTATATAAAGATACCACGGAGACGTAGAGGCCAACTCGTCAGGAATGTTGTCAAATATTACCGCCGAGATGATAGGTTGGGTTAGGTTAGGTTATATTACGTTATTGATGTATATAAATGTACCACGGAGAGGTAGAGGCCAACTCGACATGAATGTTTTCAAATATTACCGCCGAGATGTTAGGTTGGGTTAGGTTAGGTTATATTACGTTATAGATGTATATAAAGGTCCCACGGAGACGCAGAGGCCAACAAGCCAGGAATGTCTTCAAATATTACCGCCGAGATGATAGGTTGTGTTATGTTAGGTTATATTTCGTTATTGATGTTTATGAAGGTCAAACGGTGACGTAGAGGCCAACTCGCCAGTAATGTTGTCAAATATTACCGCCGAGATGATAGGTTGGGTTAGGTTAGGTTATATTTCGTTATTGATGTATATGAAGGTCCCACGGAGACGTAGAGGCCAACTCGCCATGAATGTTTACAAATATTACCGCGGAGATGTTAGGTTGGGTTAGGTTAGGTTATATTACGTTATAGATGTATATGAAGGTCCCACGGAGACGTAGAGGCCAACTCGCCATGAATGCTTTCAAATATTACCGCGGAGATGTTAGGTTGGGTTAGGTTAGGTTATATTACGTTCTAGATGTATATAAAGGTCCCACGGAGACGTAGAGGCCAACTCGACATGAATATTTTCAAATATTACCGCCGAGATGTTAGGTTGGGTTAGGTTAGGTTATATTACGTTATAGATGTATATAAAGGTCCCACGGAGACGCAGAGGCCAACAAGCCAGGAATGTCTTCAAATATTACCGCCGAGATGATAGGTTGTGTTAGGTTAGGTTATATTACGTTATAGATGTATATAAAGGTCCCACGGAGACGCAGAGGCCAACAAGCCAGGAATGTCTTCAAATATTACCGCCGAGATGATAGGTTGTGTTATGTTAGGTTATATTTCGTTATTGATGTTTATGAAGGTCAAACGGAGACGTAGAGGCCAACTCGCCAGTAATGTTGTCAAATATTACCGCCGAGATGATAGGTTGGGTTAGGTTAGGTTATATTTCGTTATTGATGTATATGAAGGTCCCACGGAGACGTAGAGGCCAACTCGCCATGAATGTTTTCAGATATTACCGCCGAGATGTTAGGTTGGGTTAGGTTAGGTTATATTACGTTATAGATGTATATGAAGGTCCCACGGAGACGTAGAGGCCAACTCGCCATGAATGTTTTCAAATATTACCGCGGAGATGTTAGGTTGGGTTAGGTTAGGTTATATTACGTTATAGATGTATATAAAGGTCCCACGGAGACGTAGAGGCCAACAAGCCAGGAATGTGTTCAAATATTACCGCCGAGATGTTAGGTTGGGTTAGGTTAGGTTAGGTTAGGTTATTGATGTATATAAAGATCCCACGGAGACGTAGAGGCCAACAAGACAGGAATGTGTTTAAATATTACCGCCGAGATGTTAGGTTGGGTTAGGTTATGTTATATTGCGTTATAGATGTATATAAAGTTCGCACGGAGACGTAGAGGCCAACAAGCCAGGAATGTGTTCAAATATTACCGCCGAGATGTTAGATTGGGTTAGGTTTGGTTATATTACGTTATTGATGTATATAAAGGTCCCACGGAGACGTAGAGCCCAACAAGACAGGAATGTGTTTAAATATTACCGCCGAGATGTTAGATTGGGTTAGGTTAGGTTATATTACGTTATTGATGTATATAAAGATCCCACGGAGACGTAGAGGCCAACAAGCCAGGAATGTGTTCAAATATTACCGCCGAGATGTTAGATTGGGTTAGGTTAGGTTATATTACGTTATTGATGTATATAAATGTACCACGGAGAGGTAGAGGCCAACTCGACATGAATATTTTCAAATATTACCGCCGAGATGTTAGGTTGGGTTAGGTTAGGTTATATTACGTTATAGATGTATATAAAGGTCCCACGGAGACGCAGAGGCCAACAAGCCAGGAATGTCTTCAAATATTACCGCCGAGATGATAGGTTGTGTTATGTTAGGTTATATTTCGTTATTGATGTTTATGAAGGTCAAACGGAGACGTAGAGGCCAACTCGCCAGTAATGTTGTCAAATATTACCGCCGAGATGATAGGCTGGGTTAGGTTAGGTTATATTTCGTTATTGATGTATATGAAGGTCCCACGGAGACGTAGAGGCCAACTCGCCATGAATGTTTTCAGATATTACCGCCGAGATGTTAGGTTGGGTTAGGTTAGGTTATATTACGTTATAGATGTATATGAAGGTCCCACGGAAACGTAGAGGCCAACTCGACATGAATTTTTTCAAATATTACCGCCGAGATGTTAGGTTGGGTTAGGTTAGGTTATATTACGTTATAGATGTATATAAAGGTCCCACGGAGACGTAGAGGCCAACAAGCCAGGAATGTGTTCAAATATTACCGCCGAGATGTTAGGTTGGGTTAGGTTATGTTAGGTTAGGTTATTGATGTATATAAAGATCCCACGGAGACGTAGAGGCCAACAAGACAGGAATGTGTTTAAATATTACCGCCGAGATGTTAGGTTGGGTTAGGTTATGTTATATTGCGTTATAGATGTATATAAAGTTCGCACGGAGACGTAGAGGCCAACAAGCCAGGAATGTGTTCAAATATTACCGCCGAGATGTTAGATTGGGTTAGGTTTGGTTATATTACGTTATTGATGTATATAAAGGTCCCACGGAGACGTAGAGGCCAACAAGCCAGGAATGTGTTCAAATATTACCGCCGAGATGTTAGATTGGGTTACGTTAGGTTATATTACGTTATTAATGTATATAAAGATCCCACGGAGACGTAGAGGCCAACAAGCCAGGAATGTGTTCAAATATTACCGCCGAGATGTTAGGTTGGGTCAGGTTAGGTTATATTGCGTTATAGATGTATATAAAGTTCCCACGGAGACGTAGAAGCCAACAAGCCAGGAATGTCTTCAAATATTACCGCCGAGATGTTAGGTTGGGTTAGGTTAGGTTATATTGCGTTATAGATGTATATAAAGTTCCCACCGAGACGTAGAGGCCAACAAGCCAGGAATGTGTTCAAATATTCCCGCCGAGATGTTAGATTGGGTTAGGTTAGGTTATATTACGTTATTGATGTATATAAAGATCCCACGGAGACGTAGAGGCCAACAAGACAGGAATGTGTTTAAATATTACCGCCGAGATGTTAGGTTGGGTTAGGTTATGTTATATTGCGTTATAGATGTATATAAATTTCCCACGGAGACGTAGAGGCCAACAAGCCAGGAATGTGTTCAAATATTACCGCCGAGATGTTAGATTGGGTTAGGTTAGGTTATATTACGTTATTGATGTATATAAAGATCCCACGGAGACGTAGAGGCCAACAAGCCAGGAATGTGTTCAAATATTACCGCCGAGATGTTAGATTGGGTTAGGTTAGGTTATACTACGTTATTGATGTATATAAAGATACCACGGAGACGTAGAGGCCAACTCGTCAGGAATGTTGTCAAATATTACCGCCGAGATGATAGGTTGGGTTAGGTTAGGTTATATTACGTTATTGATGTATATAAATGTACCACGGAGAGGTAGAGGCCAACTCGACATGAATGTTTTCAAATATTACCGCCGAGATGTTAGGTTGGGTTAGGTTAGGTTATATTACGTTATAGATGTATATAAAGGTCCCACGGAGACGCAGAGGCCAACAAGCCAGGAATGTCTTCAAATATTACCGCCGAGATGATAGGTTGTGTTATGTTAGGTTATATTTCGTTATTGATGTTTATGAAGGTCAAACGGTGACGTAGAGGCCAACTCGCCAGTAATGTTGTCAAATATTACCGCCGAGATGATAGGTTGGGTTAGGTTAGGTTATATTTCGTTATTGATGTATATGAAGGTCCCACGGAGACGTAGAGGCCAACTCGCCATGAATGTTTTCAGATATTACCGCCGAGATGTTAGGTTGGGTTAGGTTAGGTTATATTACGTTATAGATGTATATGAAGGTCCCACGGAGACGTAGAGGCCAACTCGCCATGAATGCTTTCAAATATTACCGCGGAGATGTTAGGTTGGGTTAGGTTAGGTTATATTACGTTCTAGATGTATATAAAGGTCCCACGGAGACGTAGAGGCCAACAAGCCAGGAATGTGTTCAGATATTACCGCCGAGATGTTAGGTTGGGTTAGGTTAGGTTATATTACGTTATAGATGTATATAAAGTTCCCACGGAGACGTAGAGGCCAACTCGCCAGGTATGTTTTCTAATATTACCGCCGAGATGTTAGGTTGGGTTAGGTTAGGTTATATTACGTTATTGATGTATATAAAGATCCCACGGAGACGTAGAGGCCAACAAGACAGGAATGTGTTTAAATATTACCGCCGAGATGTTAGGTTGGGTTAGGTTATGTTATATTGCGTTATAGATGTATATAAAGTTCCCACGGAGACGTAGAGGCCAACAAGCCAGGAATGTGTTCAAATATTACCGCCGAGATGTTAGATTGGGTTAGGTTAGGTTATATTTCGTTATTGATGTATAGGAAGGTCCCACGGAGACGTAGAGGCCAACTCGCCATGAATGTTTTCAGATATTACCGCCGAGATGTTAGGTTGGGTTAGGTTAGGTTATATTACGTTATAGATGTATATGAAGGTCCCACGGAGACGTAGAGGCCAACTCGCCATGAATGTTTCCAAATATTACCGCCGAGATGTTAGGTTGGGTTAGGTTAGGTTATATTACGTTATAGATGTATATAAAGGTCCCACGGAGACGCAGAGGCCAACAAGCCAGGAATGTCTTCAAATATTACCGCCGAGATGATAGGTTGTGTTATGTTAGGTTATATTTCGTTATTGATGTTTATGAAGGTCAAACGGAGACGTAGAGGCCAACTCGCCAGTAATGTTGTCAAATATTACCGCCGAGATGATAGGTTGGGTTAGGTTAGGTTATATTTCGTTATTGATGTATATGAAGGTCCCACGGAGACGTAGAGGCCAACTCGCCATGAATGTTTTCAGATATTACCGCCGAGATGTTAGGTTGGGTTAGGTTAGGTTATATTACGTTATAGATGTATATGAAGGTCCCACGGAGACGTAGAGGCCAACTCGCCATGAATGTTTTCAAATATTACCGCGGAGATGTTAGGTTGGGTTAGGTTAGGTTATATTACGTTATAGATGTATATAAAGGTCCCACGGAGACGTAGAGGCCAACAAGCCAGGAATGTGTTCAAATATTACCGCCGAGATGTTAGGTTGGGTTAGGTTAGGTTAGGTTAGGTTATTGATGTATATAAAGATCCCACGGAGACGTAGAGGCCAACAAGACAGGAATGTGTTTAAATATTACCGCCGAGATGTTAGGTTGGGTTAGGTTATGTTATATTGCGTTATAGATGTATATAAAGTTCGCACGGAGACGTAGAGGCCAACAAGCCAGGAATGTGTTCAAATATTACCGCCGAGATGTTAGATTGGGTTAGGTTTGGTTATATTACGTTATTGATGTATATAAAGGTCCCACGGAGACGTAGAGGCCAACAAGACAGGAATGTGTTTAAATATTACCGCCGAGATGTTAGATTGGGTTAGGTTAGGTTATATTACGTTATTGATGTATATAAAGATCCCACGGAGACGTAGAGGCCAACAAGCCAGGAATGTGTTCAAATATTACCGCCGAGATGTTAGATTGGGTTAGGTTAGGTTATATTACGTTATTGATGTATATAAAGATACCACGGAGACGTAGAGGCCAACTCGTCAGGAATGTTGTCAAATATTACCGCCGAGATGATAGGTTGGGTTAGGTTAGGTTATATTACGTTATTGATGTATATAAATGTACCACGGAGAGGTAGAGGCCAACTCGACATGAATATTTTCAAATATTACCGCCGAGATGTTAGGTTGGGTTAGGTTAGGTTATATTACGTTATAGATGTATATAAAGGTCCCACGGAGACGCAGAGGCCAACAAGCCAGGAATGTCTTCAAATATTACCGCCGAGATGATAGGTTGTGTTATGTTAGGTTATATTTCGTTATTGATGTTTATGAAGGTCAAACGGAGACGTAGAGGCCAACTCGCCAGTAATGTTGTCAAATATTACCGCCGAGATGATAGGTTGGGTAAGGTTAGGTTATATTTCGTTATTGATGTATATGAAGGTCCCACGGAGACGTAGAGGCCAACTCGCCATGAATGTTTTCAGATATTACCGCCGAGATGTTAGGTTGGGTTAGGTTAGGTTATATTACGTTATAGATGTATATGAAGGTCCCACGGAGACGTAGAGGCCAACTCGCCATGAATGTTTTCAAATATTACCGCGGAGATGTTAGGTTGGGTTAGGTTAGGTTATATTACGTTATAGATGTATATAAAGGTCCCACGGAGACGTAGAGGCCAACAAGCCAGGAATGTGTTCAAATATTACCGCCGAGATGTTAGGTTGGGTTAGGTTAGGTTAGGTTAGGTTATTGATGTATATAAAGATCCCACGGAGACGTAGAGGCAAACAAGACAGGAATGTGTTTAAATATTACCGCCGAGATGTTAGGTTGGGTTAGGTTATGTTATATTGCGTTATAGATGTATATAAGGTTCGCACGGAGACGTAGAGGCCAACAAGCCAGGAATGTGTTCAAATATTACCGCCGAGATGTTAGATTGGGTTAGGTTTGGTTATATTACGTTATTGATGTATATAAAGGTCCCACGGAGACGTAGAGGCCAACAAGCCAGGAATGTGTTCAAATATTACCGCCGAGATGTTAGATTGGGTTAGGTTAGGTTATATTACGTTATTGATGTAAATAAAGATCCCACGGAGACGTAGAGGCCAACAAGACAGGAATGTGTTGAAATATTACCGCCGAGATGTTAGGTTGGGTCAGGTTAGGTTATATTGCGTTATAGATGTATATAAAGTTCCCACGGAGACGTAGAGGCCAACAAGCCAGGAATGTGTTCAAATATTACCGCCGAGATGTTAGGTTGGGTTAGGCTAGGTTATATTGCGTTATAGATGTATATAAAGTTCCCACGGAGACGTAGAGGCCAACAAGCCAGGAATGTGTTCAAATATTACCGCCGAGATGTTAGATTGGGTTAGGTTAGGTTATATTATGTTATTGATGTATATAAAGATCCCACGGAGACGTAGAGGCCAACAAGACAGGAATGTGTTTAAATATTACCGCCGAGATGTTAGGTTGGGTTAGGTTATGTTATATTGCGTTATAGATGTATATAAAGTTCCCACGGAGACGTAGAGGCCAACAAGCCAGGAATGTGTTCAAATATTACCGCCGAGATGTTAGATTGGGTTAGGTTAGGTTATATTACGTTATTGATGTATATAAAGGTCCCACGGAGACGTAGAGGCCAACAAGACAGGAATGTGTTTAAATATTACCGCCGAGATGTTAGGTTGGGTCAGGTTAGGTTATATTGCGTTATAGATGTATATAAAGTTCCCACGGAGACGTAGAGGCCAACAAGCCAGGAATGTGTTCAAATATTACCGCCGAGATGTTAGGTTGGGTTAGGTTAGGTTATATTACGTTATAGACGTATATAAAGTTCCCACGGAGACGTAGAGGCCAACAAGCCAGGAATGTGTTCAAATATTACCGCCGAGATGTTAGATTGGGTTAGGTTAGGTTATATTACGTTATTGATGTATATAAAGATCCCACGGAGACGTAGAGGCCAACAAGCCAGGAATGTGTTCAAATATTACCGCCGAGATGTTAGATTGGGTTAGGTTAGGTTATATTACGTTATTGATGTATATAAAGATACCACGGAGACGTAGAGGCCAACTCGTCAGGAATGTTGTCAAATATTACCGCCGAGATGATAGGTTGGGTTAGGTTAGGTTATATTACGTTACTGATGTATATAAATGTACCACGGAGAGGTAGAGGCCAACTCGACATGAATGTTTTCAAATATTACCGCCGAGATGTTAGGTTGGGTTAGGTTAGGTTATATTACGTTATAGATGTATATAAAGGTCCCACGGAGACGCAGAGGCCAACAAGCCAGGAATGTCTTCAAATATTACCGCCGGGATGATAGGTTGTGTTATGTTAGGTTATATTTCGTTATTGATGTTTATGAAGGTCAAACGGAGACGTAGAGGCCAACTCGCCAGTAATGTTGTCAAATATTACCGCCGAGAAGATAGGTTGGGTTAGGTTAGGTTATATTTCGTTATTGATGTATATGAAGGTCCCACGGAGACGTAGAGGCCAACTCGCCATGAATGTTTTCAGATATTACCGCCGAGATGTTAGGTTGGGTTAGGTTAGGTTATATTACGTTATAGATGTATATGAAGGTCCCACGGAGACGTAGAGGCCAACTCGCCATGAATGTTTTCAAATATTACTGCGGAGATGTTAGGTTGGGTTAGGTTAGGTTATATTACGTTATAGATGTATATAAAGGTCCCACGGAGACGTAGAGGCCAACAAGCCAGGAATGTGTTCAAATATTACCGCCGAGATGTTAGGTTGGGTTAGGTTAGGTTAGGTTAGGTTATTGATGTATATAAAGATCCCACGGAGACGTAGAGGCCAACAAGACAGGAATGTGTTTAAATATTACCGCCGAGATGTTAGGTTGGGTTAGGTTATGTTATATTGCGTTATAGATGTATATAAAGTTCGCACGGAGACGTAGAGGCCAACAAGCCAGGAATGTGTTCAAATATTACCGCCGAGATGTTAGATTGGGTTAGGTTTGGTTATATTACGTTATTGATGTATATAAAGGTCCCACGGAGACGTAGAGGCCAACAAGACAGGAATGTGTTTAAATATTACCGCCGAGATGTTAGATTGGGTTAGGTTAGGTTATATTACGTTATTGATGTATATAAAGATCCCACGGAGACGTAGAGGCCAACAAGCCAGGAATGTGTTCTAATATTACCGCCGAGATGTTAGATTGGGTTAGGTTAGGGTATATTACGTTATTGATGTATATAAATATACCACGGAGACGTAGAGGCCAACTCGTCAGGAATGTTGTCAAATATTACCGCCGAGATGATAGGTTGGGTTAGGTTAGGTTATATTACGTTATTGATGTATATAAATGTACCACGGAGAGGTAGAGGCCAACTCGACATGAATATTTTCAAATATTACCGCCGAGATGTTAGGTTGGGTTAGGTTAGGTTATATTACGTTATAGATGTATATAAAGGTCCCACGGAGACGCAGAGGCCAACAAGCCAGGAATGTCTTCAAATATTACCGCCGAGATGATAGGTTGTGTTATGTTAGGTTATATTTCGTTATTGATGTTTATGAAGGTCAAACGGAGACGTAGAGGCCAACTCGCCAGTAATGTTGTCAAATATTACCGCCGAGATGATAGGTTGGGTAAGGTTAGGTTATATTTCGTTATTGATGTATATGAAGGTCCCACGGAGACGTAGAGGCCAACTCGCCATGAATGTTTTCAAATATTACCGCGGAGATGTTAGGTTGGGTTAGGTTAGGTTATATTACGTTATAGATGTATATAAAGGTCCCACGGAGACGTAGAGGCCAACAAGCCAGGAATGTGTTCAAATATTACCGCCGAGATGTTAGGTTGGGTTAGGTTAGGTTAGGTTAGGTTATTGATGTATATAAAGATCCCACGGAGACGTAGAGGCCAACAAGACAGGAATGTATTTAAATATTACCGCCGAGATGTTAGGTTGGGTTAGGTTAGGTTATATTACGTTATAGATGTATATAAAGGTCCCACGGAGACGCAGAGGCCAACAAGCCAGGAATGTCTTCAAATATTACCGCCGAGATGATAGGTTGTGTTATGTTAGGTTATATTTCGTTATTGATGTTTATGAAGGTCAAACGGAGACGTAGAGGCCAACTCGCCAGTAATGTTGTCAAATATTACCGCCGAGATGATAGGTTGGGTTAGGTTAGGTTATATTTCGTTATTGATGTATATGAAGGTCCCACGGAGACGTAGAGGCCAACTCGCCATGAATGTTTTCAGATATTACCGCCGAGATGTTAGGTTGGGTTAGGTTAGGTTATATTACGTTATAGATGTATATGAAGGTCCCACGGAGACGTAGAGGCCAACTCGCCATGAATGCTTTCAAATATTACCGCGGAGATGTTAGGTTGGGTTAGGTTAGGTTATATTACGTTATAGATGTATATAAAGGTCCCACGGAGACGTAGAGGCCAACAAGCCAGGAATGTGTTCAAATATTACCGCCGAGATGTTAGGTTGGGTTAGGTTAGGTTATATTACGTTATAGATGTATATAAAGTTCCCACGGAGACGTAGAGGCCAACTCGCCAGGTATGTTTTCTAATATTACCGCCGAAATGTTAGGTTGGGTTAGGTTAGGTTATATTACGTTATTGATGTATAAAAAGATCCCACGGAGACGGAGAAGCCAACGCGCCAGGAATGTTGTCAAATATTACCGCCGAGATGTTAGGTTGTGTTAGGTTAGGTTATATTACGTTATTGATGTATATAAAGATCCCACGGAGACGTAGAGGCCAACAAGACAGGAATGTGTTTAAATATTACCGCCGAGATGTTAGGTTGGGTTAGGTTATGTTATATTGCGTTATAGATGTATATAAAGTTCCCACGGAGACGTAGAGGCCAACAAGCCAGGAATGTGTTCAAATATTACCGCCGAGATGTTAGATTGGGTTAGGTTAGGTTATATTTCGTTATTGATGTATAGGAAGGTCCCACGGAGACGTAGAGGCCAACTCGCCATGAATGTTTTCAGATATTACCGCCGAGATGTTAGGTTGGGTTAGGTTAGGTTATATTACGTTATAGATGTATATGAAGGTCCCACGGAGACGTAGAGGCCAACTCGCCATGAATGTTTTCAAATATTACCGCGGAGATGTTAGGTTGGGTTAGGTTAGGTTATATTACGTTATAGATGTATATAAAGGTCCCACGGAGACGTAGAGGCCAACAAGCCAGGAATGTGTTCAAATATTACCGCCGAGATGTTAGGTTGGGTTAGGTTAGGTTAGGTTAGGTTATTGATGTATATAAAGATCCCACGGAGACGTAGAGGCCAACAAGACAGGAATGTGTTTAAATATTACCGCCGAGATGTTAGGTTGGGTTAGGTTATGTTATATTGCGTTATAGATGTATATAAAGTTCGCACGGAGACGTAGAGGCCAACAAGCCAGGAATGTGTTCAAATATTACCGCCGAGATGTTAGATTGGGTTAGGTTTGGTTATATTACGTTATTGATGTATATAAAGGTCCCACGGAGACGTAGAGGCCAACAAGACAGGAATGTGTTTAAATATTACCGCCGAGATGTTAGATTGGGTTAGGTTAGGTTATATTACGTTATTGATGTATATAAAGATCCCACGGAGACGTAGAGGCCAACAAGCCAGGAATGTGTTCTAATATTACCGCCGAGATGTTAGATTGGGTTAGGTTAGGGTATATTACGTTATTGATGTATATAAATATACCACGGAGACGTAGAGGCCAACTCGTCAGGAATGTTGTCAAATATTACCGCCGAGATGATAGGTTGGGTTAGGTTAGGTTATATTACGTTATTGATGTATATAAATGTACCACGGAGAGGTAGAGGCCAACTCGACATGAATATTTTCAAATATTACCGCCGAGATGTTAGGTTGGGTTAGGTTAGGTTATATTACGTTATAGATGTATATAAAGGTCCCACGGAGACGCAGAGGCCAACAAGCCAGGAATGTCTTCAAATATTACCGCCGAGATGATAGGTTGTGTTATGTTAGGTTATATTTCGTTATTGATGTTTATGAAGGTCAAACGGAGACGTAGAGGCCAACTCGCCAGTAATGTTGTCAAATATTACCGCCGAGATGATAGGTTGGGTAAGGTTAGGTTATATTTCGTTATTGATGTATATGAAGGTCCCACGGAGACGTAGAGGCCAACTCGCCATGAATGTTTTCAAATATTACCGCGGAGATGTTAGGTTGGGTTAGGTTAGGTTATATTACGTTATAGATGTATATAAAGGTCCCACGGAGACGTAGAGGCCAACAAGCCAGGAATGTGTTCAAATATTACCGCCGAGATGTTAGGTTGGGTTAGGTTAGGTTAGGTTAGGTTATTGATGTATATAAAGATCCCACGGAGACGTAGAGGCCAACAAGACAGGAATGTATTTAAATATTACCGCCGAGATGTTAGGTTGGGTTAGGTTAGGTTATATTACGTTATAGATGTATATAAAGGTCCCACGGAGACGCAGAGGCCAACAAGCCAGGAATGTCTTCAAATATTACCGCCGAGATGATAGGTTGTGTTATGTTAGGTTATATTTCGTTATTGATGTTTATGAAGGTCAAACGGAGACGTAGAGGCCAACTCGCCAGTAATGTTGTCAAATATTACCGCCGAGATGATAGGTTGGGTTAGGTTAGGTTATATTTCGTTATTGATGTATATGAAGGTCCCACGGAGACGTAGAGGCCAACTCGCCATGAATGTTTTCAGATATTACCGCCGAGATGTTAGGTTGGGTTAGGTTAGGTTATATTACGTTATAGATGTATATGAAGGTCCCACGGAGACGTAGAGGCCAACTCGCCATGAATGCTTTCAAATATTACCGCGGAGATGTTAGGTTGGGTTAGGTTAGGTTATATTACGTTATAGATGTATATAAAGGTCCCACGGAGACGTAGAGGCCAACAAGCCAGGAATGTGTTCAAATATTACCGCCGAGATGTTAGGTTGGGTTAGGTTAGGTTATATTACGTTATAGATGTATATAAAGTTCCCACGGAGACGTAGAGGCCAACTCGCCAGGTATGTTTTCTAATATTACCGCCGAGATGTTAGGTTGGGTTAGGTTAGGTTATATTACGTTATTGATGTATAAAAAGATCCCACGGAGACGGAGAAGCCAACGCGCCAGGAATGTTGTCAAATATTACCGCCGAGATGTTAGGTTGTGTTAGGTTAGGTTATATTACGTTATTGATGTATATAAATATCCCACGGAGACGTAAAGGCCAACAAGCCAGGAATGTGTTCAAATGTTACCGCCGAGATGTTAGGTTGGGTTAGGTTAGGTTATATTACGTTATAGATGTATATAACGATCCCACGGAGACGTAGAGGCGAACTCGCCATGAATGTTTTCAAATATTACCGCCGAGATGTTAGGTTGGGTTAGGTTAGGTTATATTACGTTATAGATGTATGTAAAGTTCCCACGGAGAGGTAGAGGCCAACTCGCCATGAATGTTTTCAAATATTACCGCCGAGATGTTAGATTGGGTTAGGTTAGGTTATATTACGTTATTGATGTATATAAAGATCCCACGGAGACGTAGAGGCCAACAAGACAGGAATGTGTTTAAATATTACCGCCGAGATGTTAGGTTGGGTTAGGTTATGTTATATTGCGTTATAGATGTATATAAAGTTCCCACGGAGACGTAGAGGCCAACAAGCCAGGAATGTGTTCAAATATTACCGCCGAGATGTTAGATTGGGTTAGGTTAGGTTATATTTCGTTATTGATGTATAGGAAGGTCCCACGGAGACGTAGAGGCCAACTCGCCATGAATGTTTTCAGATATTACCGCCGAGATGTTAGGTTGGGTTAGGTTAGGTTATATTACGTTATAGATGTATATGAAGGTCCCACGGAGACGTAGAGGCCAACTCGCCATGAATGTTTTCAAATATTACCGCGGAGATGTTAGGTTGGGTTAGGTTAGGTTATATTACGTTATAGATGTATATAAAGGTCCCACGGAGACGTAGAGGCCAACAAGCCAGGAATGTGTTCAAATATTACCGCCGAGATGTTAGGTTGGGTTAGGTTAGGTTAGGTTAGGTTATTGATGTATATAAAGATCCCACGGAGACGTAGAGGCCAACAAGACAGGAATGTGTTTAAATATTACCGCCGAGATGTTAGGTTGGGTTAGGTTACGTTATATTGCGTTATAGATGTATATAAAGTTCGCACGGAGACGTAGAGGCCAACAAGCCAGGAATGTGTTCAAATATTACCGCCGAGATGTTAGATTGGGTTAGGTTTGGTTATATTACGTTATTGATGTATATAAAGGTCCCACGGAGACGTAGAGGCCAACTCGCCAGTAATGTTGTCAAATATTACCGCCGAGATGATAGGTTGGGTTAGGTTAGGTTATATTTCGTTATTGATGTATATGAAGGTCCCACGGAGACGTAGAGGCCAACTCGCCATGAATGTTTTCAGATATTACCGCCGAGATGTTAGGTTGGGTTAGGTTAGGTTATATTACGTTATAGATGTATATGAAGGTCCCACGGAGACGTAGAGGCCAACAAGCCAGGAATGTGTTCAAATATTACCGCCGAGATGTTAGGTTGGGTTAGGTTAGGTTAGGTTAGGTTATTGATGTATATAAAGATCCCACGGAGACGTAGAGGCCAACAAGACAGGAATGTATTTAAATATTACCGCCGAGATGTTAGGTTGGGTTAGGTTAGGTTATATTACGTTATAGATGTATATAAAGGTCCCACGGAGACGCAGAGGCCAACAAGCCAGGAATGTCTTCAAATATTACCGCCGAGATGATAGGTTGTGTTATGTTAGGTTATATTTCGTTATTGATGTTTATGAAGGTCAAACGGAGACGTAGAGGCCAACTCGCCAGTAATGTTGTCAAATATTACCGCCGAGATGATAGGTTGGGTTAGGTTAGGTTATATTTCGTTATTGATGTATATGAAGGTCCCACGGAGACGTAGAGGCCAACTCGCCATGAATGTTTTCAGATATTACCGCCGAGATGTTAGGTTGGGTTAGGTTAGGTTATATTACGTTATAGATGTATATGAAGGTCCCACGGAGACGTAGAGGCCAACTCGCCATGAATGCTTTCAAATATTACCGCGGAGATGTTAGGTTGGGTTAGGTTAGGTTATATTACGTTATAGATGTATATAAAGGTCCCACGGAGACGTAGAGGCCAACAAGCCAGGAATGTGTTCAAATATTACCGCCGAGATGTTAGG
The DNA here is from genome assembly GCA_963969225.1 of Xylocopa violacea. Lineage (NCBI taxonomy): Eukaryota > Metazoa > Arthropoda > Insecta > Hymenoptera > Apidae > Xylocopa > Xylocopa violacea. The sequence continues at coordinate 1,642,348 of CAXAJV010000487.1, forward strand.
TTGGGTTAGGTTAGGTTATATTACGTTATAGATGTATATAAAGTTCCCACGGAGACGTAGAGGCCAACTCGCCAGGTATGTTTTCTAATATTACCGCCGAGATGTTAGGTTGGGTTAGGTTAGGTTATATTACGTTATTGATGTATAAAAAGATCCCACGGAGACGGAGAAGCCAACGCGCCAGGAATGTTGTCAAATATTACCGCCGAGATGTTAGGTTGTGTTAGGTTAGGTTATATTACGTTATTGATGTATATAAATATCCCACGGAGACGTAAAGGCCAACAAGCCAGGAATGTGTTCAAATGTTACCGCCGAGATGTTAGGTTGGGTTAGGTTAGGTTATATTACGTTATAGATGTATATAACGATCCCACGGAGACGTAGAGGCCAACTCGCCATGAATGTTTTCAAATATTACCGCCGAGATGTTAGGTTGGGTTAGGTTAGGTTATATTACGTTATAGATGTATGTAAAGTTTCCACGGAGAGGTAGAGGCCAACTCGCCATGAATGTTTTCAAATATTACCGCCGAGATGTTAGATTGGGTTAGGTTAGGTTATATTACGTTATTGATGTATATAAAGATCCCACGGAGACGTAGAGGCCAACAAGACAGGAATGTGTTTAAATATTACCGCCGAGATGTTAGGTTGGGTTAGGTTATGTTATATTGCGTTATAGATGTATATAAAGTTCCCACGGAGACGTAGAGGCCAACAAGCCAGGAATGTGTTCAAATATTACCGCCGAGATGTTAGATTGGGTTAGGTTAGGTTATATTTCGTTATTGATGTATAGGAAGGTCCCACGGAGACGTAGAGGCCAACTCGCCATGAATGTTTTCAGATATTACCGCCGAGATGTTAGGTTGGGTTAGGTTAGGTTATATTACGTTATAGATGTATATGAAGGTCCCACGGAGACGTAGAGGCCAACTCGCCATGAATGTTTTCAAATATTACCGCGGAGATGTTAGGTTGGGTTAGGTTAGGTTATATTACGTTATAGATGTATATAAAGGTCCCACGGAGACGTAGAGGCCAACAAGCCAGGAATGTGTTCAAATATTACCGCCGAGATGTTAGGTTGGGTTAGGTTAGGTTAGGTTAGGTTATTGATGTATATAAAGATCCCACGGAGACGTAGAGGCCAACAAGACAGGAATGTGTTTAAATATTACCGCCGAGATGTTAGGTTGGGTTAGGTTATGTTATATTGCGTTATAGATGTATATAAAGTTCGCACGGAGACGTAGAGGCCAACAAGCCAGGAATGTGTTCAAATATTACCGCCGAGATGTTAGATTGGGTTAGGTTTGGTTATATTACGTTATTGATGTATATAAAGGTCCCACGGAGACGTAGAGGCTAACAAGACAGGAATGTGTTTAAATATTACCGCCGAGATGTTAGATTGGGTTAGGTTAGGTTATATTACGTTATTGATGTATATAAAGATCCCACGGAGACGTAGAGGCCAACAAGCCAGGAATGTGTTCTAATATTACCGCCGAGATGTTAGATTGGGTTAGGTTAGGTTATATTACGTTATTGATGTATATAAATATACCACGGAGACGTAGAGGCCAACTCGTCAGGAATGTTGTCAAATATTACCGCCGAGATGATAGGTTGGGTTAGGTTAGGTTATATTACGTTATTGATGTATATAAATGTACCACGGAGAGGTAGAGGCCAACTCGACATGAATATTTTCAAATATTACCGCCGAGATGTTAGGTTGGGTTAGGTTAGGTTATATTACGTTATAGATGTATATAAAGGTCCCACGGAGACGCAGAGGCCAACAAGCCAGGAATGTCTTCAAATATTACCGCCGAGATGATAGGTTGTGTTATGTTAGGTTATATTTCGTTATTGATGTTTATGAATGTCAAACGGAGACGTAGAGGCCAACTCGCCAGTAATGTTGTCAAATATTACCGCAGAGATGATAGGTTGGGTAAGGTTAGGTTATATTTCGTTATTGATGTATATGAAGGTCCCACGGAGACGTAGAGGCCAACTCGCCATGAATGTTTTCAGATATTACCGCCGAGATGTTAGGTTGGGTTAGGTTAGGTTATATTACGTTATAGATGTATATGAAGGTCCCACGGAGACGTAGAGGCCAACTCGCCATGAATGTTTTCAAATATTACCGCGGAGATGTTAGGTTGGGTTAGGTTAGGTTATATTACGTTATAGATGTATATAAAGGTCCCACGGAGACGTAGAGGCCAACAAGCCAGGAATGTGTTCAAATATTACCGCCGAGATGTTAGGTTGGGTTAGGTTAGGTTAGGTTAGGTTATTGATGTATATAAAGATCCCACGGAGACGTAGAGGCCAACAAGACAGGAATGTGTTTAAATATTACCGCCGAGATGTTAGGTTGGGTTATGTTATGTTATATTGCGTTATAGATGTATATAAAGTTCGCACGGAGACGTAGAGGCCAACAAGCCAGGAATGTGTTCAAATATTACCGCCGAGATGTTAGATTGGGTTAGGTTTGGTTATATTACGTTATTGATGTATATAAAGGTCCCACGGAGACGTAGAGGCCAACAAGCCAGGAATGTGTTCAAATATTACCACCGAGATGTTAGATTGGGTTAGGTTAGGTTATATTACGTTATTGATGTAAATAAAGATCCCACGGAGACGTAGAGGCCAACAAGCCAGGAATGTGTTGAAATATTACCGCCGAGATGTTAGGTTGGGTCAGGTTAGGTTATATTGCGTTATAGATGTATATAAAGTTCCCACGGAGACGTAGAGGCCAACAAGCCAGGAATGTGTTCAAATATTACCGCCGAGATGTTAGGTTGGGTTAGGTTATGTTATATTGCGTTATAGATGTATATAAATTTCCCACGGAGACGTAGAGGCCAACAAGCCAGGAATGTGTTCAAATATTACCGCCGAGATGTTAGATTGGGTTAGGTTAGGTTATATTACGTTATTGATGTATATAAAGATCCCACGGATACGTAGAGGCCAACAAGACAGGAATGTGTTTAAATATTACCGCCGAGATGTTAGGTTGGGTTAGGTTATGTTATTTTGCGTTATAGATGTATATAAAGTTCGCACGGAGACGTAGAGGCCAACAAGCCAGGAATGTGTTCAAATATTACCGCCGAGATGTTAGATTGGGTTAGGTTTGGTTATATTACGTTATTGATGTATATAAAGGTCCCACGGAGACGTAGACGCCAACAAGACAGGAATGTGTTTAAATATTACCGCCGAGACGTTAGATTGGGTTAGGTTAGGTTATATTACGTTATTGATGTATATAAAGATCCCACGGAGACGTAGAGGCCAACAAGCCAGGAATGTGTTCAAATATTACCGCCGAGATGTTAGATTGGGTTAGGTTAGGTTATATTACGTTATTGATGTATATAAAGATACCACGGAGACGTAGAGGCCAACTCGTCAGGAATGTTGTCAAATATTACCGCCGAGATGATAGGTTGGGTTAGGTTAGGTTATATTACGTTATTGATGTATATAAATGTACCACGGAGAGGTAGAGGCCAACTCGACATGAATGTTTTCAAATATTACCGCCGAGATGTTAGGTTGGGTTAGGTTAGGTTATATTACGTTATAGATGTATATAAAGGTCCCACGGAGACGCAGAGGCCAACAAGCCAGGAATGTCTTCAAATATTACCGCCGAGATGTTAGGTTGGGTTAGGTTAGGTTATATTACGTTATAGATGTATATGAAGGTCCCACGGAGACGTAGAGGCCAACTCGCCATGAATGCTTTCAAATATTACCGCGGAGATGTTAGATTGGGTTAGGTTTGGTTATATTACGTTATTGATGTATATAAAGGTCCCACGGAGACGTAGAGGCCAACAAGCCAGGAATGTGTTCAAATATTACCACCGAGATGTTAGATTGGGTTAGGTTAGGTTATATTACGTTATTGATGTAAATAAAGATCCCACGGAGACGTAGAGGCCAACAAGCCAGGAATGTGTTGAAATATTACCGCCGAGATGTTAGGTTGGGTCAGGTTAGGTTATATTGCGTTATAGATGTATATAAAGTTCCCACGGAGACGTAGAGGCCAACAAGCCAGGAATGTGTTCAAATATTACCGCCGAGATGTTAGGTTGGGTTAGGTTATGTTATATTGCGTTATAGATGTATATAAATTTCCCACGGAGACGTAGAGGCCAACAAGCCAGGAATGTGTTCAAATATTACCGCCGAGATGTTAGATTGGGTTAGGTTAGGTTATATTACGTTATTGATGTATATAAAGATCCCACGGATACGTAGAGGCCAACAAGACAGGAATGTGTTTAAATATTACCGCCGAGATGTTAGGTTGGGTTAGGTTATGTTATATTGCGTTATAGATGTATATAAAGTTCGCACGGAGACGTAGAGGCCAACAAGCCAGGAATGTGTTCAAATATTACCGCCGAGATGTTAGATTGGGTTAGGTTTGGTTATATTACGTTATTGATGTATATAAAGGTCCCACGGAGACGTAGAGGCCAACAAGACAGGAATGTGTTTAAATATTACCGCCGAGATGTTAGATTGGGTTAGGTTAGGTTATATTACGTTATTGATGTATATAAAGATCCCACGGAGACGTAGAGGCCAACAAGCCAGGAATGTGTTCAAATATTACCGCCGAGATGTTAGATTGGGTTAGGTTAGGTTATATTACGTTATTGATGTATATAAAGATACCACGGAGACGTAGAGGCCAACTCGTCAGGAATGTTGTCAAATATTACCGCCGAGATGATAGGTTGGGTTAGGTTAGGTTATATTACGTTATTGATGTATATAAATGTACCACGGAGAGGTAGAGGCCAACTCGACATGAATGTTTTCAAATATTACCGCCGAGATGTTAGGTTGGGTTAGGTTAGGTTATATTACGTTATAGATGTATATAAAGGTCCCACGGAGACGCAGAGGCCAACAAGCCAGGAATGTCTTCAAATATTACCGCCGAGATGATAGGTTGTGTTATGTTAGGTTATATTTCGTTATTGATGTTTATGAAGGTCAAACGGAGACGTAGAGGCCAACTCGCCAGTAATGTTGTCAAATATTACCGCCGAGATGATAGGTTGGGTTAGGTTAGGTTATATTTCGTTATTGATGTATATGAAGGTCCCACGGAGACGTAGAGGCCAACTCGCCATGAATGTTTTCAGATATTACCGCCGAGATGTTAGGTTGGGTTAGGTTAGGTTATATTACGTTATAGATGTATATGAAGGTCCCACGGAGACGTAGAGGCCAACTCGCCATGAATGCTTTCAAATATTACCGCGGAGATGTTAGGTTGGGTTAGGTTAGGTTATATTACGTTATAGATGTATATAAAGGTCCCACGGAGACGTAGAGGCCATCAAGCCAGGAATGTGTTCAAATATTACCGCCGAGATGTTAGGTTGGGTTAGGTTAGGTTATATTACGTTATAGATGTATATAAAGTTCCCACGGAGACGTAGAGGCCAACTCGCCAGGTATGTTTTCTAATATTACCGCCGAGATGTTAGGTTGGGTTAGGTTAGGTTATATTACGTTATTGATGTATAAAAAGATCCCACGGAGACGGAGAAGCCAACGCGCCAGGAATGTTGTCAAATATTACCGCCGAGATGTTAGGTTGTGTTAGGTTAGGTTATATTACGTTATTGATGTATATAAATATCCCACGGAGACGTAAAGGCCAACAAGCCAGGAATGTGTTCAAATGTTACCGCTGAGATGTTAGGTTGGGTTAGGTTAGGTTATATTACGTTATAGATGTATATAACGATCCCACGGAGACGTAGAGGCCAACTCGCCATGAATGTTTTCAAATATTACCGCCGAGATGTTAGGTTGGGTTAGGTTAGGTTATATTACGTTATAGATGTATGTAAATTTCCCACGGAGAGGTAGAGGCCAACTCGCCATGAATGTTTTCAAATATTACCGCCGAGATGTTAGATTGGGTTAGGTTAGGTTATATTACGTTATTGATGTATATAAAGATCCCACGGAGACGTAGAGGCCAACAAGACAGGAATGTGTTTAAATATTACCGCCGAGATGTTAGGTTGGGTTAGGTTATGTTATATTGCGTTATAGATGTATATAAAGTTCCCACGGAGACGTAGAGGCCAACAAGCCAGGAATGTGTTCAAATATTACCGCCGAGATGTTAGATTGGGTTAGGTTAGGTTATATTTCGTTATTGATGTATAGGAAGGTCCCACGGAGACGTAGAGGCCAACTCGCCATGAATGTCTTCAGATATTACCGCCGAGATGTTAGGTTGGGTTAGGTTAGGTTATATTACGTTATAGATGTATATAAAGGTCCCACGGAGACGTAGAGGCCAACAAGCCAGGAATGTGTTCAAATATTACCGCCGAGATGTTAGGTTGGGTTAGGTTAGGTTATATTACGTTATAGATGTATATAAAGTTCCCACGGAGACGTAGAGGCCAACTCGCCAGGTATGTTTTCTAATATTACCGCCGAGATGTTAGGTTGGGTTAGGTTAGGTTATATTACGTTATTGATGTATAAAAAGATCCCACGGAGACGGAGAAGCCAACGCGCCAGGAATGTTGTCAAATATTACCGCCGAGATGTTAGGTTGTGTTAGGTTAGGTTATATTACGTTATTGATGTATATAAATATCCCACGGAGACGTAAAGGCCAACAAGCCAGGAATGTGTTCAAATGTTACCGCTGAGATGTTAGGTTGGGTTAGGTTATGTTATATTACGTTATAGATGTATATAACGATCCCACGGAGACGTAGAGGCCAACTCGCCATGAATGTTTTCAAATATTACCGCCGAGATGTTAGGTTGGGTTAGGTTAGGTTATATTACGTTATAGATGTATGTAAATTTCCCACGGAGAGGTAGAGGCCAACTCGCCATGAATGTTTTCAAATATTACCGCCGAGATGTTAGATTGGGTTAGGTTAGGTTATATTACGTTATTGATGTATATAAAGATCCCACGGAGACGTAGAGGCCAACAAGACAGGAATGTGTTTAAATATTACCGCCGAGATGTTAGGTTGGGTTAGGTTATGTTATATTGCGTTATAGATGTATATAAAGTTCCCACGGAGACGTAGAGGCCAACAAGCCAGGAATGTGTTCAAATATTACCGCCGAGATGTTAGATTGGGTTAGGTTAGGTTATATTTCGTTATTGATGTATAGGAAGGTCCCACGGAGACGTAGAGGCCAACTCGCCATGAATGTCTTCAGATATTACCGCCGAGATGTTAGGTTGGGTTAGGTTAGGTTATATTACGTTATAGATGTATATGAAGGTCCCACGGAGACGTAGAGGCCAACTCGCCATGAATGTTTTCAAATATTACCGCGGAGATGTTAGGTTGGGTTAGGTTAGGTTATATTACGTTATAGATGTATATAAAGGTCCCACGGAGACGTAGAGGCCAACAAGCCAGGAATGTGTTCAAATATTACCGCCGAGATGTTAGGTTGGGTTAGGTTAGGTTATATTACGTTATAGATGTATATAAAGTTCCCACGGAGACGTAGAGGCCAACTCGCCAGGTATGTTTTCTAATATTACCGCCGAGATGTTAGGTTGGGTTAGGTTAGGTTATATTACGTTATTGATGTATAAAAAGATCCCACGGAGACGGAGAAGCCAACGCGCCAGGAATGTTGTCAAATATTACCGCCGAGATGTTAGGTTGTGTTAGGTTAGGTTATATTACGTTATTGATGTATATAAATATCCCACGGAGACGTAAAGGCCAACAAGCCAGGAATGTGTTCAAATGTTACCGCTGAGATGTTAGGTTGGGTTAGGTTAGGTTATATTACGTTATAGATGTATATAACGATCCCACGGAGACGTAGAGGCCAACTCGCCATGAATGTTTTCAAATATTACCGCCGAGATGTTAGGTTGGGTTAGGTTAGGTTATATTACGTTATAGATGTATGTAAATTTCCCACGGAGAGGTAGAGGCCAACTCGCCATGAATGTTTTCAAATATTACCGCCGAGATGTTAGATTGGGTTAGGTTAGGTTATATTACGTTATTGATGTATATAAAGATCCCACGGAGACGTAGAGGCCAACAAGACAGGAATGTGTTTAAATATTACCGCCGAGATGTTAGGTTGGGTTAGGTTATGTTATATTGCGTTATAGATGTATATAAAGTTCCCACGGAGACGTAGAGGCCAACAAGCCAGGAATGTGTTCAAATATTACCGCCGAGATGTTAGATTGGGTTAGGTTAGGTTATATTTCGTTATTGATGTATAGGAAGGTCCCACGGAGACGTAGAGGCCAACTCGCCATGAATGTCTTCAGATATTACCGCCGAGATGTTAGGTTGGGTTAGGTTAGGTTATATTACGTTATAGATGTATATAAAGGTCCCACGGAGACGTAGAGGCCAACAAGCCAGGAATGTGTTCAAATATTACCGCCGAGATGTTAGGTTGGGTTAGGTTAGGTTATATTACGTTATAGATGTATATAAAGTTCCCACGGAGACGTAGAGGCCAACTCGCCAGGTATGTTTTCTAATATTACCGCCGAGATGTTAGGTTGGGTTAGGTTAGGTTATATTACGTTATTGATGTATAAAAAGATCCCACGGAGACGGAGAAGCCAACGCGCCAGGAATGTTGTCAAATATTACCGCCGAGATGTTAGGTTGTGTTAGGTTAGGTTATATTACGTTATTGATGTATATAAATATCCCACGGAGACGTAAAGGCCAACAAGCCAGGAATGTGTTCAAATGTTACCGCTGAGATGTTAGGTTGGGTTAGGTTATGTTATATTACGTTATAGATGTATATAACGATCCCACGGAGACGTAGAGGCCAACTCGCCATGAATGTTTTCAAATATTACCGCCGAGATGTTAGGTTGGGTTAGGTTAGGTTATATTACGTTATAGATGTATGTAAATTTCCCACGGAGAGGTAGAGGCCAACTCGCCATGAATGTTTTCAAATATTACCGCCGAGATGTTAGATTGGGTTAGGTTAGGTTATATTACGTTATTGATGTATATAAAGATCCCACGGAGACGTAGAGGCCAACAAGACAGGAATGTGTTTAAATATTACCGCCGAGATGTTAGGTTGGGTTAGGTTATGTTATATTGCGTTATAGATGTATATAAAGTTCCCACGGAGACGTAGAGGCCAACAAGCCAGGAATGTGTTCAAATATTACCGCCGAGATGTTAGATTGGGTTAGGTTAGGTTATATTTCGTTATTGATGTATAGGAAGGTCCCACGGAGACGTAGAGGCCAACTCGCCATGAATGTCTTCAGATATTACCGCCGAGATGTTAGGTTGGGTTAGGTTAGGTTATATTACGTTATAGATGTATATGAAGGTCCCACGGAGACGTAGAGGCCAACTCGCCATGAATGTTTTCAAATATTACCGCGGAGATGTTAGGTTGGGTTAGGTTAGGTTATATTACGTTATAGATGTATATAAAGGTCCCACGGAGACGTAGAGGCCAACAAGCCAGGAATGTGTTCAAATATTACCGCCGAGATGTTAGGTTGGGTTAGGTTAGGTTAGGTTAGGTTATTGATGTATATAAAGATCCCACGGAGACGTAGAGGCCAACAAGACAGGAATGTGTTTAAATATTACCGCCGAGATGTTAGGTTGGGTTAGGTTATGTTATATTGCGTTATAGATGTATATAAAGTTCGCACGGAGACGTAGAGGCCAACAAGCCAGGAATGTGTTCAAATATTACCGCCGAGATGTTAGATTGGGTTAGGTTTGGTTATATTACGTTATTGATGTATATAAAGGTCCCACGGAGACGTAGAGGCCAACAAGCCAGGAATGTGTTCAAATATTACCGCCGAGATGTTAGATTGGGTTAGGTTAGGTTATATTACGTTATTGATGTAAATAAAGATCCCACGGAGACGTAGAGGCCAACAAGCCAGGAATGTGTTGAAATATTACCGCCGAGATGTTAGGTTGGGTCAGGTTAGGTTATATTGCGTTATAGATGTATATAAAGTTCCCACGGAGACGTAGAGGCCAACAAGCCAGGAATGTGTTCAAATATTACCGCCGAGATGTTAGGTTGGGTTAGGTTATGTTATATTGCGTTATAGATGTATATAAATTTCCCACGGAGACGTAGAGGCCAACAAGCCAGGAATGTGTTCAAATATTACCGCCGAGATGTTAGATTGGGTTAGGTTAGGTTATATTACGTTATTGATGTATATAAAGATCCCACGGATACGTAGAGGCCAACAAGACAGGAATGTGTTTAAATATTACCGCCGAGATGTTAGGTTGGGTTAGGTTATGTTATATTGCGTTATAGATGTATATAAAGTTCGCACGGAGACGTAGAGGCCAACAAGCCAGGAATGTGTTCAAATATTACCGCCGAGATGTTAGATTGGGTTAGGTTTGGTTATATTACGTTATTGATGTATATAAAGGTCCCACGGAGACGTAGAGGCCAACAAGCCAGGAATGTGTTCAAATATTACCGCCGAGATGTTAGGTTGGGTCAGGTTAGGTTATATTGCGTTATAGATGTATATAAAGTTCCCACGGAGACGTAGAAGCCAACAAGCCAGGAATGTCTTCAAATATTACCGCCGAGATGTTAGATTGGGTTAGGTTAGGTTATATTACGTTATAGATGTATATAAAGTTCCCACGGAGACGTAAAGGCCAACAAGCCAGGAATGTGTTCAAATGTTACCGCTGAGATGTTAGGTTGGGTTAGGTTAGGTTATATTACGTTATAGATGTATATAACGATCCCACGGAGACGTAGAGGCCAACAAGCCAGGAATGTGTTCAAATATTACCGCCGAGATGTTAGATTGGGTTAGGTTTGGTTATATTACGTTATTGATGTATATAAAGGTCCCACGGAGACGTAGAGGCCAACAAGACAGGAATGTGTTTAAATATTACCGCCGAGATGTTAGATTGGGTTAGGTTAGGTTATATTACGTTATTGATGTATATAAAGATCCCACGGAGACGTAGAGGCCAACAAGCCAGGAATGTGTTCAAATATTACCGCCGAGATGTTAGATTGGGTTAGGTTAGGTTATATTACGTTATTGATGTATATAAAGATACCACGGAGACGTAGAGGCCAACTCGTCAGGAATGTTGTCAAATATTACCGCCGAGATGATAGGTTGGGTTAGGTTAGGTTATATTACGTTATTGATGTATATAAATGTACCACGGAGAGGTAGAGGCCAACTCGACATGAATATTTTCAAATATTACCGCCGAGATGTTAGGTTGGGTTAGGTTAGGTTATATTACGTTATAGATGTATATAAAGGTCCCACGGAGACGCAGAGGCCAACAAGCCAGGAATGTCTTCAAATATTACCGCCGAGATGATAGGTTGTGTTATGTTAGGTTATATTTCGTTATTGATGTTTATGAAGGTCAAACGGAGACGTAGAGGCCAACTCGCCAGTAATGTTGTCAAATATTACCGCCGAGATGATAGGCTGGGTTAGGTTAGGTTATATTTCGTTATTGATGTATATGAAGGTCCCACGGAGACGTAGAGGCCAACTCGCCATGAATGTTTTCAGATATTACCGCCGAGATGTTAGGTTGGGTTAGGTTAGGTTATATTACGTTATAGATGTATATGAAGGTCCCACGGAGACGTAGAGGCCAACTCGCCATGAATGTTTTCAAATATTACCGCGGAGATGTTAGGTTGGGTTAGGTTAGGTTATATTACGTTATAGATGTATATAAAGGTCCCACGGAGACGTAGAGGCCAACAAGCCAGGAATGTGTTCAAATATTACCGCCGAGATGTTAGGTTGGGTTAGGTTAGGTTAGGTTAGGTTATTGATGTATATAAAGATCCCACGGAGACGTAGAGGCCAACAAGACAGGAATGTGTTTAAATATTACCGCCGAGATGTTAGGTTGGGTTAGGTTATGTTATATTGCGTTATAGATGTATATAAAGTTCGCACGGAGACGTAGAGGCCAACAAGCCAGGAATGTGTTCAAATATTACCGCCGAGATGTTAGGTTGGGTCAGGTTAGGTTATATTGCGTTATAGATGTATATAAAGTTCCCACGGAGACGTAGAAGCCAACAAGCCAGGAATGTCTTCAAATATTACCGCCGAGATGTTAGGTTGGGTTAGGTTAGGTTATATTGCGTTATAGATGTATATAAAGTTCCCACGGAGACGTAGAGGCCAACAAGCCAGGAATGTGTTCAAATATTACCGCCGAGATGTTAGATTGGGTTAGGTTAGGTTATATTACGTTATTGATGTATATAAAGATCCCACGGAGACGTAGAGGCCAACAAGACAGGAATGTGTTTAAATATTACCGCCGAGATGTTAGGTTGGGTTAGGTTATGTTATGTTGCGTTATAGATGTATATAAATTTCCCACGGAGACGTAGAGGCCAACAAGCCAGGAATGTGTTCAAATATTACCGCCGAGATGTTAGATTGGGTTAGGTTTGGTTATATTACGTTATTGATGTATATAAAGGTCCCACGGAGACGTAGAGGCCAACAAGACAGGAATGTGTTTAAATATTACCGCCGAGATGTTAGATTGGGTTAGGTTAGGTTATATTACGTTATTGATGTATATAAAGATCCCACGGAGACGTAGAGGCCAACAAGCCAGGAATGTGTTCAAATATTACCGCCGAGATGTTAGGTTGGGTTAGGTTAGGTTATATTACGTTATAGATGTATATAAAGTTCCCACGGAGACGTAGAGGCCAACTCGCCAGGTATGTTTTCTAATATTACCGCCGAGATGTTAGGTTGGGTTAGGTTAGGTTATATTACGTTATTGATGTATATAAAGATCCCACGGAGACGTAGAGGCCAACAAGACAGGAATGTGTTTAAATATTACCGCCGAGATGTTAGGTTGGGTTAGGTTATGTTATGTTGCGTTATAGATGTATATAAATTTCCCACGGAGACGTAGAGGCCAACAAGCCAGGAATGTGTTCAAATATTACCGCCGAGATGTTAGATTGGGTTAGGTTAGGTTATATTTCGTTATTGATGTATAGGAAGGTCCCACGGAGACGTAGAGGCCAACTCGCCATGAATGTCTTCAGATATTACCGCCGAGATGTTAGGTTGGGTTAGGTTAGGTTATATTACGTTATAGATGTATATAAAGGTCCCACGGAGACGTAGAGGCCAACAAGCCAGGAATGTGTTCAAATATTACCGCCGAGATGTTAGGTTGGGTTAGGTTAGGTTATATTACGTTATAGATGTATATAAAGTTCCCACGGAGACGTAGAGGCCAACTCGCCAGGTATGTTTTCTAATATTACCGCCGAGATGTTAGGTTGGGTTAGGTTAGGTTATATTACGTTATTGATGTATAAAAAGATCCCACGGAGACGGAGAAGCCAACGCGCCAGGAATGTTGTCAAATATTACCGCCGAGATGTTAGGTTGTGTTAGGTTAGGTTATATTACGTTATTGATGTATATAAATATCCCACGGAGACGTAAAGGCCAACAAGCCAGGAATGTGTTCAAATGTTACCGCTGAGATGTTAGGTTGGGTTAGGTTATGTTATATTACGTTATAGATGTATATAACGATCCCACGGAGACGTAGAGGCCAACTCGCCATGAATGTTTTCAAATATTACCGCCGAGATGTTAGGTTGGGTTAGGTTAGGTTATATTACGTTATAGATGTATGTAAATTTCCCACGGAGAGGTAGAGGCCAACTCGCCATGAATGTTTTCAAATATTACCGCCGAGATGTTAGATTGGGTTAGGTTAGGTTATATTACGTTATTGATGTATATAAAGATCCCACGGAGACGTAGAGGCCAACAAGACAGGAATGTGTTTAAATATTACCGCCGAGATGTTAGGTTGGGTTAGGTTATGTTATATTGCGTTATAGATGTATATAAAGTTCCCACGGAGACGTAGAGGCCAACAAGCCAGGAATGTGTTCAAATATTACCGCCGAGATGTTAGATTGGGTTAGGTTAGGTTATATTTCGTTATTGATGTATAGGAAGGTCCCACGGAGACGTAGAGGCCAACTCGCCATGAATGTCTTCAGATATTACCGCCGAGATGTTAGGTTGGGTTAGGTTAGGTTATATTACGTTATAGATGTATATGAAGGTCCCACGGAGACGTAGAGGCCAACTCGCCATGAATGTTTTCAAATATTACCGCGGAGATGTTAGGTTGGGTTAGGTTAGGTTATATTACGTTATAGATGTATATAAAGGTCCCACGGAGACGTAGAGGCCAACAAGCCAGGAATGTGTTCAAATATTACCGCCGAGATGTTAGGTTGGGTTAGGTTAGGTTAGGTTAGGTTATTGATGTATATAAAGATCCCACGGAGACGTAGAGGCCAACAAGACAGGAATGTGTTTAAATATTACCGCCGAGATGTTAGGTTGGGTTAGGTTATGTTATATTGCGTTATAGATGTATATAAAGTTCGCACGGAGACGTAGAGGCCAACAAGCCAGGAATGTGTTCAAATATTACCGCCGAGATGTTAGATTGGGTTAGGTTTGGTTATATTACGTTATTGATGTATATAAAGGTCCCACGGAGACGTAGAGGCCAACAAGCCAGGAATGTGTTCAAATATTACCGCCGAGATGTTAGATTGGGTTAGGTTAGGTTATATTACGTTATTGATGTAAATAAAGATCCCACGGAGACGTAGAGGCCAACAAGCCAGGAATGTGTTGAAATATTACCGCCGAGATGTTAGGTTGGGTCAGGTTAGGTTATATTGCGTTATAGATGTATATAAAGTTCCCACGGAGACGTAGAGGCCAACAAGCCAGGAATGTGTTCAAATATTACCGCCGAGATGTTAGGTTGGGTTAGGTTATGTTATATTGCGTTATAGATGTATATAAATTTCCCACGGAGACGTAGAGGCCAACAAGCCAGGAATGTGTTCAAATATTACCGCCGAGATGTTAGATTGGGTTAGGTTAGGTTATATTACGTTATTGATGTATATAAAGATCCCACGGATACGTAGAGGCCAACAAGACAGGAATGTGTTTAAATATTACCGCCGAGATGTTAGGTTGGGTTAGGTTATGTTATATTGCGTTATAGATGTATATAAAGTTCGCACGGAGACGTAGAGGCCAACAAGCCAGGAATGTGTTCAAATATTACCGCCGAGATGTTAGATTGGGTTAGGTTTGGTTATATTACGTTATTGATGTATATAAAGGTCCCACGGAGACGTAGAGGCCAACAAGCCAGGAATGTGTTCAAATATTACCGCCGAGATGTTAGGTTGGGTCAGGTTAGGTTATATTGCGTTATAGATGTATATAAAGTTCCCACGGAGACGTAGAAGCCAACAAGCCAGGAATGTCTTCAAATATTACCGCCGAGATGTTAGATTGGGTTAGGTTAGGTTATATTACGTTATAGATGTATATAAAGTTCCCACGGAGACGTAAAGGCCAACAAGCCAGGAATGTGTTCAAATGTTACCGCTGAGATGTTAGGTTGGGTTAGGTTAGGTTATATTACGTTATAGATGTATATAACGATCCCACGGAGACGTAGAGGCCAACAAGCCAGGAATGTGTTCAAATATTACCGCCGAGATGTTAGATTGGGTTAGGTTTGGTTATATTACGTTATTGATGTATATAAAGGTCCCACGGAGACGTAGAGGCCAACAAGACAGGAATGTGTTTAAATATTACCGCCGAGATGTTAGATTGGGTTAGGTTAGGTTATATTACGTTATTGATGTATATAAAGATCCCACGGAGACGTAGAGGCCAACAAGCCAGGAATGTGTTCAAATATTACCGCCGAGATGTTAGATTGGGTTAGGTTAGGTTATATTACGTTATTGATGTATATAAAGATACCACGGAGACGTAGAGGCCAACTCGTCAGGAATGTTGTCAAATATTACCGCCGAGATGATAGGTTGGGTTAGGTTAGGTTATATTACGTTATTGATGTATATAAATGTACCACGGAGAGGTAGAGGCCAACTCGACATGAATATTTTCAAATATTACCGCCGAGATGTTAGGTTGGGTTAGGTTAGGTTATATTACGTTATAGATGTATATAAAGGTCCCACGGAGACGCAGAGGCCAACAAGCCAGGAATGTCTTCAAATATTACCGCCGAGATGATAGGTTGTGTTATGTTAGGTTATATTTCGTTATTGATGTTTATGAAGGTCAAACGGAGACGTAGAGGCCAACTCGCCAGTAATGTTGTCAAATATTACCGCCGAGATGATAGGCTGGGTTAGGTTAGGTTATATTTCGTTATTGATGTATATGAAGGTCCCACGGAGACGTAGAGGCCAACTCGCCATGAATGTTTTCAGATATTACCGCCGAGATGTTAGGTTGGGTTAGGTTAGGTTATATTACGTTATAGATGTATATGAAGGTCCCACGGAGACGTAGAGGCCAACTCGCCATGAATGTTTTCAAATATTACCGCGGAGATGTTAGGTTGGGTTAGGTTAGGTTATACTACGTTATAGATGTATATAAAGGTCCCACGGAGACGTAGAGGCCAACAAGCCAGGAATGTGTTCAAATATTACCGCCGAGATGTTAGGTTGGGTTAGGTTAGGTTAGGTTAGGTTATTGATGTATATAAAGATCCCACGGAGACGTAGAGGCCAACAAGACAGGAATGTGTTTAAATATTACCGCCGAGATGTTAGGTTGGGTTAGGTTATGTTATATTGCGTTATAGATGTATATAAAGTTCGCACGGAGACGTAGAGGCCAACAAGCCAGGAATGTGTTCAAATATTACCGCCGAGATGTTAGATTGGGTTAGGTTTGGTTATATTACGTTATTGATGTATATAAAGGTCCCACGGAGACGTAGAAGCCAACAAGCCAGGAATGTGTTCAAATATTACCGCCGAGATGTTAGATTGGGTTAGGTTAGGTTATATTACGTTATTAATGTATATAAAGACCCCACGGAGACGTAGAGGCCAACAAGCCAGGAATGTGTTCAAATATTACCGCCGAGATGTTAGGTTGGGTCAGGTTAGGTTATATTGCGTTATAGATGTATATAAAGTTCCCACGGAGACGTAGAAGCCAACAAGCCAGGAATGTCTTCAAATATTACCGCCGAGATGTTAGGTTGGGTTAGGTTAGGTTATATTGCGTTATAGATGTATATAAAGTTCCCACGGAGACGTAGAGGCCAACAAGCCAGGAATGTGTTCAAATATTACCGCCGAGATGTTAGATTGGGTTAGGTTAGGTTATATTACGTTATTGATGTATATAAAGATCCCACGGAGACGTAGAGGCCAACAAGACAGGAATGTGTTTAAATATTACCGCCGAGATGTTAGGTTGGGTTAGGTTATGTTATGTTGCGTTATAGATGTATATAAATTTCCCACGGAGACGTAGAGGCCAACAAGCCAGGAATGTGTTCAAATATTACCGCCGAGATGTTAGATTGGGTTAGGTTTGGTTATATTACGTTATTGATGTATATAAAGGTCCCACGGAGACGTAGAGGCCAACAAGACAGGAATGTGTTTAACTATTACCGCCGAGATGTTAGATTGGGTTAGGTTAGGTTATATTACGTTATTGATGTATATAAAGATCCCACGGAGACGTAGAGGCCAACAAGCCAGGAATGTGTTCAAATATTACCGCCGAGATGTTAGATTGGGTTAGGTTAGGTTATATTACGTTATTGATGTATATAAAGATACCACGGAGACGTAGAGGCCAACTCGTCAGGAATGTTGTCAAATATTACCGCCGAGATGATAGGTTGGGTTAGGTTAGGTTATATTACGTTATTGATGTATATAAATGTACCACGGAGAGGTAGAGGCCAACTCGACATGAATATTTTCAAATATTACCGCCGAGATGTTAGGTTGGGTTAGGTTAGGTTATATTACGTTATAGATGTATATGAAGGTCCCACGGAGACGTAGAGGCCAACTCGCCATGAATGTTTTCAAATATTACCGCGGAGATGTTAGGTTGGGTTAGGTTAGGTTATATTACGTTATAGATGTATATAAAGGTCCCACGGAGACGTAGAGGCCAACAAGCAAGGAATGTGTTCAAATATTACCGCCGAGATGTTAGGTTGGGTTAGGTTAGGTTAGGTTAGGTTATTGATGTATATAAAGATCCCACGGAGACGTAGAGGCCAACAAGACAGGAATGTGTTTAAATATTACCGCCGAGATGTTAGGTTGGGTTAGGTTAGGTTATATTACGTTATAGATGTATATAAAGGTCCCACGGAGACGCAGAGGCCAACAAGCCAGGAATGTCTTCAAATATTACCGCCGAGATGATAGGTTGTGTTATGTTAGGTTATATTTCGTTATTGATGTTTATGAAGGTCAAACGGAGACGTAGAGGCCAACTCGCCAGTAATGTTGTCAAATATTATCGCCGAGATGATAGGTTGGGTTAGGTTAGGTTATATTTCGTTATTGATGTATATGAAGGTCCCACGGAGACGTAGAGGCCAACTCGCCATGAATGTTTTCAGATATTACCGCCGAGATGTTAGGTTGGGTTAGGTTAGGTTATATTACGTTATAGATGTATATGAAGGTCCCACGGAGACGTAGAGGCCAACTCGCCATGAATGCTTTCAAATATTACCGCGGAGATGTTAGGTTGGGTTAGGTTAGGTTATATTACGTTATAGATGTATATAAAGGTCCCACGGAGACGTAGAGGCCAACAAGCCAGGCATGTGTTCAAATATTACCGCCGAGATGTTAGGTTGGGTTAGGTTAGGTTATATTACGTTATAGATGTATATAAAGTTCCCACGGAGACGTAGAGGCCAACTC
Organism: Xylocopa violacea; assembly: GCA_963969225.1. NCBI lineage: Eukaryota > Metazoa > Arthropoda > Insecta > Hymenoptera > Apidae > Xylocopa > Xylocopa violacea. Next base: position 1,661,275 of record CAXAJV010000487.1, read on the forward strand.
GCCAGGTATGTTTTCTAATATTACCGCCGAGATGTTAGGTTGGGTTAGGTTAGGTTATATTACGTTATTGATGTATAAAAAGATCCCACGGAGACGGAGAAGCCAACGCGCCAGGAATGTTGTCAAATATTACCGCCGAGATGTTAGGTTGTGTTAGGTTAGGTTATATTACGTTATTGATGTATATAAATATCCCACGGAGACGTAAAGGCCAACAAGCCAGGAATGTGTTCAAATGTTACCGCCGAGATGTTAGGTTGGGTTAGGTTAGGTTATATTACGTTATAGATGTATATAACGATCCCACGGAGACGTAGAGGCCAACTCGCCATGAATGTTTTCAAATATTACCGCCGAGATGTTAGGTTGGGTTAGGTTAGGTTATATTACGTTATAGATGTATGTAAAGTTCCCACGGAGAGGTAGAGGCCAACTCGCCATGAATGTTTTCAAATATTACCGCCGAGATGTTAGATTGGGTTAGGTTAGGTTATATTACGTTATTGATGTATATAAAGATCCCACAGAGACGTAGAGGCCAACAAGACAGGAATGTGTTTAAATATTACCGCCGAGATGTTAGATTGGGTTAGGTTAGGTTATATTTCGTTATTGATGTATAGGAAGGTCGCACGGAGACGTAGAGGCCAACTCGCCATGAATGTTTTCAGATATTACCGCCGAGATGTTAGGTTGGGTTAGGTTAGGTTATATTACGTTATAGATGTATATGAAGGTCCCACGGAGACGTAGAGGCCAACTCGCCATGAATGTTTTCAAATATTACCGCGGAGATGTTAGGTTGGGTTAGGTTAGGTTATATTACGTTATAGATGTATATAAAGGTCCCACGGAGACGTAGAGGCCAACAAGCCAGGAATGTGTTCAAATATTACCGCCGAGATGTTAGGTTGGGTTAGGTTAGGTTAGGTTAGGTTATTGATGTATATAAAGATCCCACGGAGACGTAGAGGCCAACAAGACAGGAATGTGTTTAAATATTACCGCCGAGATGTTAGGTTGGGTTAGGTTATGTTATATTGCGTTATAGATGTATATAAAGTTCGCACGGAGACGTAGAGGCCAACTCGCCATGAATGTTTTTAGATATTACCGCCGAAATGTTAGGTTGGGTTAGGTTAGGTTATATTACGTTATAGATGTATATGAAGGTCCCACGGAGACGTAGAGGCCAACAAGCCAGGAATGTGTTCAAATATTACCGCCGAGATGTTAGGTTGGGTTAGGTTAGGTTATATTACGTTATAGATGTATATAAAGTTCCCACGGAGACGTAGAGGCCAACTCGCCAGGTATGTTTTCTAATATTACCGCCGAGATGTTAGGTTAGGTTAGGTTAGGTTATATTACGTTATTGATGTATAAAAAGATCCCCCGGAGACGGAGAAGCCAACGCGCCAGGAATGTTGTCAAATATTACCGCCGAGATGTTAGGTTGTGTTAGGTTAGGTTATATTACGTTATTGATGTATATAAATATCCCACGGAGACGTAAAGGCCAACAAGCCAGGAATGTGTTCAAATGTTACCGCCGAGATGTTAGGTTGGGTTAGGTTAGGTTATATTACGTTATAGATGTATATAACGATCCCACGGAGACGTAGAGGCCAACTCGCCATGAATGTTTTCAAATATTACCGCCGAGATGTTAGGTTGGGTTAGGTTAGGTTATATTACGTTATAGATGTATGTAAAGTTCCCACGGAGAGGTAGAGGCCAACTCGCCATGAATGTTTTCAAATATTACCGCCGAGATGTTAGATTGGGTTAGGTTAGGTTATATTACGTTATTGATGTATATAAAGATCCCACGGAGACGTAGAGGCCAACAAGACAGGAATGTGTTTAAATATTACCGCCGAGATGTTAGGTTGGGTTAGGTTATGTTATATTGCGTTATAGATGTATATAAAGTTCCCACGGAGACGTAGAGGCCAACAAGCCAGGAATGTGTTCAAATATTACCGCCGAGATGTTAGATTGGGTTAGGTTAGGTTATATTTCGTTATTGATGTATAGGAAGGTCCCACGGAGACGTAGAGGCCAACTCGCCATGAATGTTTTCAGATATTACCGCCGAGATGTTAGGTTGGGTTAGGTTAGGTTATATTACGTTATAGATGTATATGAAGGTCCCACGGAGACGTAGAGGCCAACTCGCCATGAATGTTTTCAAATATTACCGCGGAGATGTTAGGTTGGGTTAGGTTAGGTTATATTACGTTATAGATGTATATAAAGGTCCCACGGAGACGTAGAGGCCAACAAGCCAGGAATGTGTTCAAATATTACCGCCGAGATGTTAGGTTGGGTTAGGTTAGGTTAGGTTAGGTTATTGATGTATATAAAGATCCCACGGAGTCGTAGAGGCCAACAAGACAGGAATGTGTTTAAATATTACCGCCGAGATGTTAGGTTGGGTTAGGTTATGTTATATTGCGTTATAGATGTATATAAAGTTCGCACGGAGACGTAGAGGTCAACTCGCCATGAATGTTTTCAGATATTACCGCCGAGATGTTAGGTTGGGTTAGGTTAGGTTATATTACGTTATAGATGTATATGAAGGTCCCACGGATACGTAGAGGCCAACTCGCCATGAATGCTTTCAAATATTACCGCGGAGATGTTAGGTTGGGTTAGGTTAGGTTATATTACGTTATAGATGTATATAAAGGTCTCACGGAGACGTAGAGGCCAACAAGCCAGGAATGTGTTCAAATATTACCGCCGAGATGTTAGGTTGGGTTAGGTTAGGTTATATTACGTTATAGATGTATATAAAGTTCCCACGGAGACGTAGAGGCCAACTCGCCAGGTATGTTTTCTAATATTACCGCCGAGATGTTAGGTTGGGTTAGGTTAGGTTATATTACGTTATTGATGTATAAAAAGATCCCACGGAGACGGAGAAGCCAACGCGCCAGGAATGTGTTCAAATATTACCGCCGAGATGTTAGATTGGGTTAGGTTTGGTTATATTACGTTATTGATGTATATAAAGGTCCCACGGAGACGTAGAGGCCAACAAGCCAGGAATGTGTTCAAATATTACCGCCGAGATGTTAGATTGGGTTAGGTTAGGTTATATTACGTTATTGATGTATATAAAGATCCCACGGAGACGTAGAGGCCAACAAGCCAGGAATGTGTTCAAATATTACCGTCGAGATGTTAAGTTGGGTCAGGTTAGGTTATATTGCGTTATAGATGTATATAAAGTTCCCACGGAGACGTAGAGGCCAACAAGCCAGGAATGTCTTCAAATATTACGGCCGAGATGTTAGGTTGGGTTAGGTTAGGTTATATTGCGTTATAGATGTATATAAAGTTCCCACGGAGACGTAGAGGCCAACAAGCCAGGAATGTGTTCAAATATTACCGCCGAGATGTTAGATTGGGTTAGGTTAGGTTATATTACGTTATTGATGTATATAAAGATCCCACGGAGACGTAGAGGCCAACAAGACAGGAATGTGTTTAAATATTACCGCCGAGATGTTAGTTTGGGTTAGGTTATGTTATATTGCGTTATAGATGTATATAAAGTTCCCACGGAGACGTAGAGGCCAACAAGCCAGGAATGTGTTCAAATATTACCGCCGAGATGTTAGATTGGGTTAGGTTAGGTTATATTACGTTATTGATGTATATAAAGATCCCACGGAGACGTAGAGGCCAACAAGCCAGGAATGTGTTCAAATATTACCGCCGAGATGTTAGGTTGGGTCAGGTTAGGTTATATTGCGTTATAGATGTATATAAAGTTCCCACGGAGACGTAGAGGCCAACAAGCCAGGAATGTGTTCAAATATTACCGCCGAGATGTTAGGTTGGGTTAGGTTAGGTTAGGTTAGGTTATTGATGTATATAAAGATCCCACGGAGACGTAGAGGCCAACAAGACAGGAATGTGTTTAAATATTACCGCCGAGATGTTAGGTTGGGTTAGGTTATGTTATATTTCGTTATAGATGTATATAAAGTTCGCACGGAGACGTAGAGGCCAACAAGCCAGGAATGTGTTCAAATATTACCGCCGAGATGTTAGATTGGGTTAGGTTTGGTTATATTACGTTATTGATGTATATAAAGGTCCCACGGAGACGTAGAGGCCAACAAGACAGGAATGTGTTTAAATATTAGCGCCGAGATGTTAGGTTGGGTCAGGTTAGGTTATATTGCGTTATAGATGTATATAAAGTTCCCACGGAGATGTAGAGGCCAACAAGCCAGGAATGTGTTCAAATATTACCGCCGAGATGTTAGGTTGGGTTAGGTTAGGTTATATTGCGTTATAGACGTATATAAAGTTCCCACGGAGACGTAGAGGCCAACAAGCCAGGAATGTGTTCAAATATTACCGCCGAGATGTTAGATTGGGTTAGGTTAGGTTATATAACGTATTGATGTATATAAAGATCCCACGGAGACGTAGAGGCCAACAAGCCAGGAATGTGTTCAAATATTACCGCCGAGATGTTAGATTGGGTTAGGTTAGGTTATATTACGTTATTGATGTATATAAAGATACCACGGAGACGTAGAGGCCAACAAGCCAGGAATGTGTTCAAATATTACCGCCGAGATGTTAGATTGGGTTAGGTTTGGTTATATTTCGTTATTGATGTTTATGAAGGTCAAACGGAGACGTAGAGTCCAACTCGCCAGTAATGTTGTCAAATATTACCGCCGAGATGATAGGTTGGGTTAGGTTAGGTTATATTTCGTTATTGATGTATATGAAGGTCCCACGGAGACGTAGAGGCCAACTCGCCATGAATGTTTTCAGATATTACCGCCGAGATGTTAGGTTGGGTTAGGTTAGGTTATATTACGTTATAGATGTATATGAAGGTCCCACGGAGACGTAGAGGCCAACTCGCCATGAATGTTTTCAAATATTACCGCGGAGATGTTAGGTTGGGTTAGGTTAGGTTATATTACGTTATAGATGTATATAAAGGTCCCACGGAGACGTAGAGGCCAACAAGCCAGGAATGTGTTCAAATATTACCGCCGAGATGTTAGGTTGGGTTAGGTTAGGTTAGGTTAGGTTATTGATGTATATAAAGATCCCACGGAGTCGTAGAGGCCAACAAGACAGGAATGTGTTTAAATATTACCGCCGAGATGTTAGGTTGGGTTAGGTTATGTTATATTGCGTTATAGATGTATATAAAGTTCGCACGGAGACGTAGAGGCCAACTCGCCATGAATGTTTTCAGATATTACCGCCGAGATGTTAGGTTGGGTTAGGTTAGGTTATATTACGTTATAGATGTATATGAAGGTCCCACGGAGACGTAGAGGCCAACTCGCCATGAATGCTTTCAAATATTACCGCGGAGATGTTAGGTTGGGTTAGGTTAGGTTATATTACGTTATAGATGTATATAAAGGTCCCACGGAGACGTAGAGGCCAACAAGCCAGGAATGTGTTCAAATATTACCGCCGAGATGTTAGGTTGGGTTAGGTTAGGTTATATTACGTTATAGATGTATATAAAGTTCCCACGGAGACGTAGAGGCCAACTCGCCAGGTATGTTTTCTAATATTACCGCCGAGATGTTAGGTTGGGTTAGGTTAGGTTATATTACGTTATTGATGTATAAAAAGATCCCACGGAGACGGAGAAGCCAACGCGCCAGGAATGTTGTCAAATATTACCGCCGAGATGTTAGGTTGTGTTAGGTTAGGTTATATTACGTTATTGATGTATATAAATATCCCACGGAGACGTAAAGGCCAACAAGCCAGGAATGTGTTCAAATGTTACCGCTGAGATGTTAGGTTGGGTTAGGTTAGGTTATATTACGTTATAGATGTATATAACGATCCCACGGAGACGTAGAGGCCAACTCGCCATGAATGTTTTCAAATATTACCGCCGAGATGTTAGGTTGGGTTAGGTTAGGTTATATTACGTTATAGATGTATGTAAATTTCCCACGGAGAGGTAGAGGCCAACTCGCCATGAATGTTTTCAAATATTACCGCCGAGATGTTAGATTGGGTTAGGTTAGGTTATATTACGTTATTGATGTATATAAAGATCCCACGGAGACGTAGAGGCCAACAAGACAGGAATGTGTTTAAATATTACCGCTGAGATGTTAGGTTGGGTTAGGTTATGTTATATTGCGTTATAGATGTATATAAAGTTCGCACGGAGACGTAGAGGCCAACAAGCCAGGAATGTGTTCAAATATTACCGCCGAGATGTTAGATTGGGTTAGGTTTGCTTATATTACGTTATTGATGTATATAAAGGTCCCACGGAGACGTAGAGGCCAACAAGCCAGGAATGTGTTCAAATATTACCGCCGAGATGTTAGATTGGGTTAGGTTAGGTTATATTACGTTATTGATGTATATAAAGATCCCACGGAGACGTAGAGGCCAACAAGCCAGGAATGTGTTCAAATATTACCGCCGAGATGTTAAGTTGGGTCAGGTTAGGTTATATTGCGTTATAGATGTATATAAAGTTCCCACGGAGACGTAGAGGCCAACAAGCCAGGAATGTCTTCAAATATTACCGCCGAGATGTTAGGTTGGGTTAGGTTAGGTTATATTGCGTTATAGATGTATATAAAGTTCCCACGGAGACGTAGAGGCCAACAAGCCAGGAATGTGTTCAGATATTACCGCCGAGATGTTAGATTGGGTTAGGTTAGGTTATATTACGTTATTGATGTATATAAAGATCCCACGGAGACGTAGAGGCCAACAAGACAGGAATGTGTTTAAATATTACCGCCGAGATGTTAGGTTGGGTTAGGTTATGTTATATTGCGTTATAGATGTATATAAATTTCCCACGGAGACGTAGAGGCCAACAAGCCAGGAATGTGTTCAAATATTACCGCCGAGATGTTAGATTGGGTTAGGTTAGGTTATATTACGTTATTGATGTATACAAAGATCCCACGGATACGTAGAGGCCAACAAGACAGGAATGTGTTTAAATATTACCGCCGAGATGTTAGGTTGGGTTAGGTTATGTTATATTGCGTTATAGATGTATATAAAGTTCGCACGGAGACGTAGAGGCCAACAAGCCAGGAATGTGTTCAAATATTACCGCCGAGATGTTAGATTGGGTTAGGTTTGGTAATATTACGTTATTGATGTATATAAAGGTCCCACGGAGACGTAGAGGCCAACAAGACAGGAATGTGTTTAAATATTACCGCCGAGATGTTAGATTGGGTTAGGTTAGGTTATATTACGTTATTGATGTATATAAAGATCCCACGGAGACGTAGAGGCCAACAAGCCAGGAATGTGTTCAAATATTACCGCCGAGATGTTAGATTGGGTTAGGTTAGGTTATATTACGTTATTGATGTATATAAAGATACCACGGAGACGTAGAGGCCAACTCGTCAGGAATGTTGTCAAATATTACCGCCGAGATGATAGGTTGGGTTAGGTTAGGTTATATTACGTTATTGATGTATATAAATGTACCACGGAGAGGTAGAGGCCAACTCGACATGAATATTTTCAAATATTACCGCCGAGATGTTAGGTTGGGTTAGGTTAGGTTATATTACGTTACAGATGTATATAAAGGTCCCACGGAGACGCAGAGGCCAACAAGCCAGGAATGTCTTCAAATATTACCGCCGAGATGATAGGTTGTGTTATGTTAGGTTATATTTCGTTATTGATGTTTATGAAGGTCAAACGGAGACGTAGAGGCCAACTCGCCAGTAATGTTGTCAAATATTACCGCCGAGATGATAGGCTGGGTTAGGTTAGGTTATATTTCGTTATTGATGTATATGAAGGTCCCACGGAGACGTAGAGGCCAACTCGCCATGAATGATTTCAGATATTACCGCCGAGATGTTAGGTTGGGTTAGGTTAGGTTATATTACGTTATAGATGTATATGAAGGTCCCACGGAGACGTAGAGGCCAACTCGCCATGAATGTTTTCAAATATTACCGCGGAGATGTTAGGTTGGGTTAGGTTAGGTTATATTACGTTATAGATGTATATAAAGGTCCCTCGGAGACGTAGAGGCCAACAAGCCAGGAATGTGTTCAAATATTACCGCCGAGATGTTAGGTTGGGTTAGGTTAGGTTAGGTTAGGTTATTGATGTATATAAAGATCCCACGGAGACGTAGAGGCCAAAAAGACAGGAATGGTTTTAAATATTACCGCCGAGATGTTAGGTTGGGTTAGGTTATGTTATATTGCGTTATAGATGTATATAAAGTTCGCACGGAGACGTAGAGGCCAACAAGCCAGGAATGTGTTCAAATATTACCGCCGAGATGTTAGATTGGGTTAGGTTTGGTTATATTACGTTATTGATGTATATAAAGGTCCCACGGAGACGTAGAGGCCAACAAGCCAGGAATGTGTTCAAATATTACCGCCGAGATGTTAGATTGGGTTAGGTTAGGTTATATTACGTTATTGATGTATATAAAGATCCCACGGAGACGTAGAGGCCAACAAGCCAGGAATGTGTTCAAATATTACCGCCGAGATGTTAGGTTGGGTCAGGTTAGGTTATATTGCGTTATAGATGTATATAAAGTTCCCACGGAGACGTAGAGGCCAACAAGCCAGGAATGTCTTCAAATATTACCGCCGAGATGTTAGGTTGGGTTAGGTTAGGTTATATTGCGTTATAGATGTATATAAAGTTCCCACGGAGACGTAGAGGCCAACAAGCCAGGAATGTGTTCAAATATTACCGCCGAGATGTTAGATTGGGTTAGGTTAGGTTATATTACGTTATTGATGTATATAAAGATCCCACGGAGACGTAGAGGCCAACAAGACAGGAATGTGTTTAAATATTACCGCCGAGATGTTAGGTTGGGTTAGGTTATGTTATATTGCGTTATAGATGTATATAAAGTTCCCACGGAGACGTAGAGGCCAACAAGCCAGGAATGTGTTCAAATATTACCGCCGAGATGTTAGATTGGGTTAGGTTAGGTTATATTACGTTATTGATGTATATAAAGATCCCACGGAGACGTAGAGGCCAACAAGCCAGGAATGTGTTCAAATATTACCGCCGAGATGTTAGGTTGGGTCAGGTTAGGTTATATTGCGTTATAGATGTATATAAAGTTCCCACGGAGACGTAGAGGCCAACAAGCCAGGAATGTGTTCAAATATTACCGCCGAGATGTTAGGTTGGGTTAGGTTAGGTTATATTGCGTTATAGACGTATATAAAGTTCCCACGGAGACGTAGAGGCCAACAAGCCAGGAATGTGTTCAAATATTACCGCCGAGATGTTACATTGGGTTAGGTTAGGTTATATAACGTATTGATGTATATAAAGATCCCACGGAGACGTAGAGGCCAACAAGCCAGGAATGTGTTCAAATATTACCGCCGAGATGTTAGATTGGGTTAGGTTAGGTTATATTACGTTATTGATGTATATAAAGATACCACGGAGACGTAGAGGCCAACTCGTCAGGGATGTTGTCAAATATTACCGCCGAGATGATAGGTTGGGTTAGGTTAGGTTATATTACGTTATTGATGTATATAAATGTACCACGGAGAGGTAGAGGCCAACTCGACATGAATATTTTCAAATATTACCGCCGAGATGTTAGGTTGGGTTAGGTTAGGTTATATTACGTTACAGATGTATATAAAGGTCCCACGGAGACGCAGAGGCCAACAAGCCAGGAATGTCTTCAAATATTACCGCCGAGATGATAGGTTGTGTTATGTTAGGTTATATTTCGTTATTGATGTTTATGAAGGTCAAACGGAGACGTAGAGGCCAACTCGCCAGTAATGTTGTCAAATATTACCGCCGAGATGATAGGCTGGGTTAGGTTAGGTTATATTTCGTTATTGATGTATATGAAGGTCCCACGGAGACGTAGAGGCCAACTCGCCATGAATGTTTTCAGATATTACCGCCGAGATGTTAGGTTGGGTTAGGTTAGGTTATATTACGTTATAGATGTATATGAAGGTCCCACGGAGACGTAGAGGCCAACTCGCCATGAATGTTTTCAAATATTACCGCGGAGATGTTAGGTTGGGTTAGGTTAGGTTATATTACGTTATAGATGTATATAAAGGTCCCTCGGAGACGTAGAGGCCAACAAGCCAGGAATGTGTTCAAATATTACCGCCGAGATGTTAGGTTGGGTTAGGTTAGGTTAGGTTAGGTTATTGATGTATATAAAGATCCCACGGAGACGTAGAGGCCAAAAAGACAGGAATGGTTTTAAATATTACCGCCGAGATGTTAGGTTGGGTTAGGTTATGTTATATTGCGTTATAGATGTATATAAAGTTCGCACGGAGACGTAGAGGCCAACAAGCCAGGAATGTGTTCAAATATTACCGCCGAGATGTTAGATTGGGTTAGGTTTGGTTATATTACGTTATTGATGTATATAAAGGTCCCACGGAGACGTAGAGGCCAACAAGCCAGGAATGTGTTCAAATATTACCGCCGAGATGTTAGATTGGGTTAGGTTAGGTTATATTACGTTATTGATGTATATAAAGATCCCACGGAGACGTAGAGGCCAACAAGCCAGGAATGTGTTCAAATATTACCGCCGAGATGTTAGGTTGGGTCAGGTTAGGTTATATTGCGTTATAGATGTATATAAAGTTCCCACGGAGACGTAGAGGCCAACAAGCCAGGAATGTCTTCAAATATTACCGCCGAGATGTTAGGTTGGGTTAGGTTAGGTTATATTGCGTTATAGATGTATATAAAGTTCCCACGGAGACGTAGAGGCCAACAAGCCAGGAATGTGTTCAAATATTACCGCCGAGATGTTAGATTGGGTTAGGTTAGGTTATATTACGTTATTGATGTATATAAAGATCCCACGGAGACGTAGAGGCCAACAAGACAGGAATGTGTTTAAATATTACCGCCGAGATGTTAGGTTGGGTTAGGTTATGTTATATTGCGTTATAGATGTATATAAAGTTCCCACGGAGACGTAGAGGCCAACAAGCCAGGAATGTGTTCAAATATTACCGCCGAGATGTTAGATTGGGTTAGGTTAGGTTATATTACGTTATTGATGTATATAAAGATCCCACGGAGACGTAGAGGCCAACAAGCCAGGAATGTGTTCAAATATTACCGCCGAGATGTTAGGTTGGGTCAGGTTAGGTTATATTGCGTTATAGATGTATATAAAGTTCCCACGGAGACGTAGAGGCCAACAAGCCAGGAATGTGTTCAAATATTACCGCCGAGATGTTAGGTTGGGTTAGGTTAGGTTATATTGCGTTATAGACGTATATAAAGTTCCCACGGAGACGTAGAGGCCAACAAGCCAGGAATGTGTTCAAATATTACCGCCGAGATGTTACATTGGGTTAGGTTAGGTTATATAACGTATTGATGTATATAAAGATCCCACGGAGACGTAGAGGCCAACAAGCCAGGAATGTGTTCAAATATTACCGCCGAGATGTTAGATTGGGTTAGGTTAGGTTATATTACGTTATTGATGTATATAAAGATACCACGGAGACGTAGAGGCCAACTCGTCAGGGATGTTGTCAAATATTACCGCCGAGATGATAGGTTGGGTTAGGTTAGGTTATATTACGTTATTGATGTATATAAATGTACCACGGAGAGGTAGAGGCCAACTCGACATGAATGTTTTCAAATATTACCGCCGAGATGTTAGGTTGGGTTAGGTTAGGTTATATTACGTTATAGATGTATATAAGGGTCCCACGGAGACGCAGAGGCCAACAAGCCAGGAATGTCTTCAAATATTACCGCCGAGATGATAGGTTGTGTTATGTTAGGTTATATTTCGTTATTGATGTTTATGAAGGTCAAACGGAGACGTAGAGTCCAACTCGCCAGTAATGTTGTCAAATATTACCGCCGAGATGATAGGTTGGGTTAGGTTAGGTTATATTTCGTTATTGATGTATATGAAGGTCCCACGGAGACGTAGAGGCCAACTCGCCATGAATGTTTTCAGATATTACCGCCGAGATGTTAGGTTGGGTTAGGTTAGGTTATATTACGTTATAGATGTATATGAAGGTCCCACGGAGACGTAGAGGCCAACTCGCCATGAATGTTTTCAAATATTACCGCGGAGATGTTAGGTTGGGTTAGGTTAGGTTATATTACGTTATAGATGTATATAAAGGTCCCACGGAGACGTAGAGGCCAACAAGCCAGGAATGTGTTCAAATATTACCGCCGAGATGTTAGGTTGGGTTAGGTTAGGTTAGGTTAGGTTATTGATGTATATAAAGATCCCACGGAGTCGTAGAGGCCAACAAGACAGGAATGTGTTTAAATATTACCGCCGAGATGTTAGGTTGGGTTAGGTTATGCTATATTGCGTTATAGATGTATATAAAGTTCGCACGGAGACGTAGAGGCCAACAAGCCAGGAATGTGTTCAAATATTACCGCCGAGATGTTAGATTGGGTTAGGTTTGGTTATATTACGTTATTGATGTATATAAAGGTCCCACGGAGACGTAGAGGCCAACAAGACAGGAATGTGTTTAAATATTAGCGCCGAGATGTTAGGTTGGGTCAGGTTAGGTTATATTGCGTTATAGATGTATATAAAGTTCCCACGGAGATGTAGAGGCCAACAAGCCAGGAATGTGTTCAAATATTACCGCCGAGATGTTAGGTTGGGTTAGGTTAGGTTATATTGCGTTATAGACGTATATAAAGTTCCCACGGAGACGTAGAGGCCAACAAGCCAGGAATGTGTTCAAATATTACCGCCGAGATGTTAGATTGGGTTAGGTTAGGTTATATAACGTATTGATGTATATAAAGATCCCACGGAGACGTAGAGGCCAACAAGCCAGGAATGTGTTCAAATATTACCGCCGAGATGTTAGATTGGGTTAGGTTAGGTTATATTACGTTATTGATGTATATAAAGATACCACGGAGACGTAGAGGCCAACTCGTCAGGGATGTTGTCAAATATTACCGCCGAGATGATAGGTTGGGTTAGGTTAGGTTATATTACGTTATTGATGTATATAAATGTACCACGGAGAGGTAGAGGCCAACTCGACATGAATGTTTTCAAATATTACCGCCGAGATGTTAGGTTGGGTTAGGTTAGGTTATATTACGTTATAGATGTATATAAGGGTCCCACGGAGACGCAGAGGCCAACAAGCCAGGAATGTCTTCAAATATTACCGCCGAGATGATAGGTTGTGTTATGTTAGGTTATATTTCGTTACTGATGTTTATGAAGGTCAAACGGAGACGTAGAGTCCAACTCGCCAGTAATGTTGTCAAATATTACCGCCGAGATGATAGGTTGGGTTAGGTTAGGTTATATTTCGTTATTGATGTATATGAAGGTCCCACGGAGACGTAGAGGCCAACTCGCCATGAATGTTTTCAGATATTACCGCCGAGATGTTAGGTTGGGTTAGGTTAGGTTATATTACGTTATAGATGTATATGAAGGTCCCACGGAGACGTAGAGGCCAACTCGCCATGAATGTTTTCAAATATTACCGCGGAGATGTTAGGTTGGGTTAGGTTAGGTTATATTACGTTATAGATGTATATAAAGGTCCCACGGAGACGTAGAGGCCAACAAGCCAGGAATGTGTTCAAATATTACCGCCGAGATGTTAGGTTGGGTTAGGTTAGGTTAGGTTAGGTTATTGATGTATATAAAGATCCCACGGAGTCGTAGAGGCCAACAAGACAGGAATGTGTTTAAATATTACCGCCGAGATGTTAGGTTGGGTTAGGTTATGTTATATTGCGTTATAGATGTATATAAAGTTCGCACGGAGACGTAGAGGCCAACTCGCCATGAATGTTTTCAGATATTACCGCCGAGATGTTAGGTTGGGTTAGGTTAGGTTATATTACGTTATAGATGTATATGAAGGTCCCACGGAGACGTAGAGGCCAACTCGCCATGAATGCTTTCAAATATTACCGCGGAGATGTTAGGTTGGGTTAGGTTAGGTTATATTACGTTATAGATGTATATGAAGGTCCCACGGAGACGTAGAGGCCAACAAGCCAGGAATGTGTTCAAATATTACCGCCGAGATGTTAGGTTGGGTTAGGTTAGGTTATATTACGTTATAGATGTATATAAAGTTCCCACGGAGACGTAGAGGCCAACTCGCCAGGTATGTTTTCTAATATTACCGCCGAGATGTTAGGTTGGGTTAGGTTAGGTTATATTACGTTATTGATGTATAAAAAGATCCCACGGAGACGGAGAAGCCAACGCGCCAGGAATGTTGTCAAATATTACCGCCGAGATGTTAGGTTGTGTTAGGTTAGGTTATATTACGTTATTGATGTATATAAATATCCCACGGAGACGTAAAGGCCAACAAGCCAGGAATGTGTTCAAATGTTACCGCTGAGATGTTAGGTTGGGTTAGGTTAGGTTATATTACGTTATAGATGTATATAACGATCCCACGGAGACGTAGAGGCCAACTCGCCATGAATGTTTTCAAATATTACCGCCGAGATGTTAGGTTGGGTTAGGTTAGGTTATATTACGTTATAGATGTATGTAAATTTCCCACGGAGAGGTAGAGGCCAACTCGCCATGAATGTTTTCAAATATTACCGCCGAGATGTTAGATTGGGTTAGGTTAGGTTATATTACGTTATTGATGTATATAAAGATCCCACGGAGACGTAGAGGCCAACAAGACAGGAATGTGTTTAAATATTACCGCTGAGATGTTAGGTTGGGTTAGGTTATGTTATATTGCGTTATAGATGTATATAAAGTTCCCACGGAGACGTAGAGGCCAACAAGCCAGGAATGTGTTCAAATATTACCGCCGAGATGTTAGATTGGGTTAGGTTAGGTTATATTTCGTTATTGATGTATAGGAAGGTCCCACGGAGACGTAGAGGCCAACTCGCCATGAATGTCTTCAGATATTACCGCCGAGATGTTAGGTTGGGTTAGGTTAGGTTATATTACGTTATAGATGTATATGAAGGTCCCACGGAGACGTAGAGGCCAACTCGCCATGAATGTTTTCAAATATTACCGCGGAGATGTTAGGTTGGGTTAGGTTAGGTTATATTACGTTATAGATGTATATAAAGGTCCCACGGAGACGTAGAGGCCAACAAGCCAGGAATGTGTTCAAATATTACCGCCGAGATGTTAGGTTGGGTTAGGTTAGGTTAGGTTAGGTTATTGATGTATATAAAGATCCCACGGAGACGTAGGGGCCAACAAGACAGGAATGTGTTTAAATATTACCGCCGAGATGTTAGGTTGGGTTAGGTTATGTTATATTGCGTTATAGATGTATATAAAGTTCGCACGGAGACGTAGAGGCCAACAAGCCAGGAATGTGTTCAAATATTACCGCCGAGATGTTAGATTGGGTTAGGTTTGCTTATATTACGTTATTGATGTATATAAAGGTCCCACGGAGACGTAGAGGCCAACAAGCCAGGAATGTGTTCAAATATTACCGCCGAGATGTTAGATTGGGTTAGGTTAGGTTATATTACGTTATTGATGTATATAAAGATCCCACGGAGACGTAGAGGCCAACAAGCCAGGAATGTGTTGAAATATTACCGCCGAGATGTTAGGTTGGGTCAGGTTAGGTTATATTGCGTTATAGATGTATATAAAGTTCCCACGGAGACGTAGAGGCCAACAAGCCAGGAATGTGTTCAAATATTACCGCCGAGATGTTAGGTTGGGTTAGGTTAGGTTATATTACGTTATAGATGTATATAAAGTTCCCACGGAGACGTAGAGGCCAACTCGCCAGGTATGTTTTCTAATATTACCGCCGAGATGTTAGGTTGGGTTAGGTTAGGTTATATTACGTTATTGATGTATAAAAAGATCCCACGGAGACGGAGAAGCCAACGCGCCAGGAATGTTGTCAAATATTACCGCCGAGATGTTAGGTTGTGTTAGGTTAGGTTATATTACGTTATTGATGTATATAAATATCCCACGGAGACGTAAAGGCCAACAAGCCAGGAATGTGTTCAAATATTACCGCCGAGATGTTAGGTTGGGTTAGGTTAGGTTATATTACGTTATAGATGTATGTAAATTTCCCACGGAGAGGTAGAGGCCAACTCGCCATGAATGTTTTCAAATATTACCGCCGAGATGTTAGATTGGGTTAGGTTAGGTTATATTACGTTATTGATGTATATAAAGATCCCACGGAGACGTAGAGGCCAACAAGACAGGAATGTGTTTAAATATTACCGCTGAGATGTTAGGTTGGGTTAGGTTATGTTATATTGCGTTATAGATGTATATAAAGTTCCCACGGAGACGTAGAGGCCAACAAGCCAGGAATGTGTTCAAATATTACCGCCGAGATGTTAGATTGGGTTAGGTTAGGTTATATTTCGTTATTGATGTATAGGAAGGTCCCACGGAGACGTAGAGGCCAACTCGCCATGAATGTCTTCAGATATTACCGCCGAGATGTTAGGTTGGGTTAGGTTAGGTTATATTACGTTATAGATGTATATGAAGGTCCCACGGAGACGTAGAGGCCAACTCGCCATGAATGTTTTCAAATATTACCGCGGAGATGTTAGGTTGGGTTAGGTTAGGTTATATTACGTTATAGATGTATATAAAGGTCCCACGGAGACGTAGAGGCCAACAAGCCAGGAATGTGTTCAAATATTACCGCCGAGATGTTAGGTTGGGTTAGGTTAGGTTAGGTTAGGTTATTGATGTATATAAAGATCCCACGGAGACGTAGAGGCCAACAAGACAGGAATGTGTTTAAATATTACCGCCGAGATGTTAGGTTGGGTTAGGTTATGTTATATTGCGTTATAGATGTATATAAAGTTCGCACGGAGACGTAGAGGCCAACAAGCCAGGAATGTGTTCAAATATTACCGCCGAGATGTTAGATTGGGTTAGGTTTGCTTATATTACGTTATTGATGTATATAAAGGTCCCACGGAGACGTAGAGGCCAACAAGCCAGGAATGTGTTCAAATATTACCGCCGAGATGTTAGATTGGGTTAGGTTAGGTTATATTACGTTATTGATGTATATAAAGATCCCACGGAGACGTAGAGGCCAACAAGCCAGGAATGTGTTGAAATATTACCGCCGAGATGTTAGGTTGGGTCAGGTTAGGTTATATTGCGTTATAGATGTATATAAAGTTCCCACGGAGACGTAGAGGCCAACAAGCCAGGAATGTGTTCAAATATTACCGCCGAGATGTTAGGTTGGGTTAGGTTAGGTTATATTGCGTTATAGATGTATATAAAGTTCCCACGGAGACGTAGAGGCCTACAAGCCAGGAATGTGTTCAGATATTACCGCCGAGATGTTAGATTGGGTTAGGTTAGGTTATATTACGTTATTGATGTATATAAAGATCCCACGGAGACGTAGAGGCCAACAAGACAGGAATGTGTTCAAATATTACCGCCGAGATGTTAGGTTGGGTTAGGTTATGTTATATTGCGTTATAGATGTATATAAATTTCCCACGGAGACGTAGAGGCCAACAAGCCAGGAATGTGTTCAAATATTACCGCCGAGATGTTAGATTGGGTTAGGTTAGGTTATATTACGTTATTGATGTATACAAAGATCCCACGGATACGTAGAGGCCAACAAGACAGGAATGTGTTTAAATATTACCGCCGAGATGTTAGGTTGGGTTAGGTTATGTTATATTGCGTTATAGATGTATATAAAGTTCGCACGGAGACGTAGAGGCCAACAAGCCAGGAATGTGTTCAAATATTACCGCCGAGATGTTAGATTGGGTTAGGTTTGGTAATATTACGTTATTGATGTATATAAAGGTCCCACGGAGACGTAGAGGCCAACAAGACAGGAATGTGTTTAAATATTACCGCCGAGATGTTAGATTGGGTTAGGTTAGGTTATATTACGTTACTGATGTATATAAAGATCCCACGGAGACATAGAGGCCAACAAGCCAGGAATGTGTTCAAATATTACCGCCGAGATGTTAGATTGGGTTAGGTTAGGTTATATTACGTTATTGATGTATATAAAGATACCACGGAGACGTAGAGGCCAACTCGTCAGGAATGTTGTCAAATATTACCGCCGAGATGATAGGTTGGGTTAGGTTAGGTTATATTACGTTATTGATGTATATAAATGTACCACGGAGAGGTAGAGGCCAACTCGACATGAATATTTTCAAATATTACCGCCGAGATGTTAGGTTGGGTTAGGTTAGGTTATATTACGTTACAGATGTATATAAAGGTCCCACGGAGACGCAGAGGCCAACAAGCCAGGAATGTCTTCAAATATTACCGCCGAGATGATAGGTTGTGTTATGTTAGGTTATATTTCGTTATTGATGTTTATGAAGGTCAAACGGAGACGTAGAGGCCAACTCGCCAGTAATGTTGTCAAATATTACCGCCGAGATGATAGGCTGGGTTAGGTTAGGTTATATTTCGTTATTGATGTATATGAAGGTCCCACGGAGACGTAGAGGCCAACTCGCCATGAATGTTTTCAGATATTACCGCCGAGATGTTAGGTTGGGTTAGGTTAGGTTATATTACGTTATAGATGTATATGAAGGTCCCACGGAGACGTAGAGGCCAACTCGCCATGAATGTTTTCAAATATTACCGCGGAGATGTTAGGTTGGGTTAGGTTAGGTTATATTACGTTATAGATGTATATAAAGGTCCCACGGAGACGTAGAGGCCAACAAGCCAGGAATGTGTTCAAATATTACCGCCGAGATGTTAGGTTGGGTTAGGTTAGGTTAGGTTAGGTTATTGATGTATATAAAGATCCCACGGAGTCGTAGAGGCCAACAAGACAGGAATGTGTTTAAATATTACCGCCGAGATGTTAGGTTGGGTTAGGTTATGTTATATTGCGTTATAGATGTATATAAAGTTCGCACGGAGACGTAGAGGCCAACTCGCCATGAATGTTTTCAGATATTACCGCCGAGATGTTAGGTTGGGTTAGGTTAGGTTATATTACGTTATAGATGTATATGAAGGTCCCACGGAGACGTAGAGGCCAACTCGCCATGAATGCTTTCAAATATTACCGCGGAGATGTTAGGTTGGGTTAGGTTAGGTTATATTACGTTATAGATGTATATAAAGGTCCCACGGAGACGTAGAGGCCAACAAGCCAGGAATGTGTTCAAATATTACCGCCGAGATGTTAGGTTGGGTTAGGTTAGGTTATATTACGTTATAGATGTATATAAAGTTCCCACGGAGACGTAGAGGCCAACTCGCCAGGTATGTTTTCTAATATTACCGCCGAGATGTTAGGTTGGGTTAGGTTAGGTTATATTACGTTATTGATGTATAAAAAGATCCCACGGAGACGGAGAAGCCAACGCGCCAGGAATGTTGTCAAATATTACCGCCGAGATGTTAGGTTGTGTTAGGTTAGGTTATATTACGTTATTGATGTATATAAATATCCCACGGAGACGTAAAGGCCAACAAGCCAGGAATGTGTTCAAATGTTACCGCTGAGATGTTAGGTTGGGTTAGGTTAGGTTATATTACGTTATAGATGTATATAACGATCCCACGGAGACGTAGAGGCCAACTCGCCATGAATGTTTTCAAATATTACCGCCGAGATGTTAGGTTGGGTTAGGTTAGGTTATATTACGTTATAGATGTATGTAAATTTCCCACGGAGAGGTAGAGGCCAACTCGCCATGAATGTTTTCAAATATTACCGCCGAGATGTTAGATTGGGTTAGGTTAGGTTATATTACGTTATTGATGTATATAAAGATCCCACGGAGACGTAGAGGCCAACAAGACAGGAATGTGTTTAAATATTACCGCTGAGATGTTAGGTTGGGTTAGGTTATGTTATATTGCGTTATAGATGTATATAAAGTTCCCACGGAGACGTAGAGGCCAACAAGCCAGGAATGTGTTCAAATATTACCGCCGAGATGTTAGATTGGGTTAGGTTTGGTAATATTACGTTATTGATGTATATAAAGGTCCCACGGAGACGTAGAGGCCAACAAGACAGGAATGTGTTTAAATATTACCGCCGAGATGTTAGATTGGGTTAGGTTAGGTTATATTACGTTACTGATGTATATAAAGATCCCACGGAGACGTAGAGGCCAACAAGCCAGGAATGTGTTCAAATATTACCGCCGAGATGTTAGATTGGGTTAGGTTAGGTTATATTACGTTATTGATGTATATAAAGATACCACGGAGACGTAGAGGCCAACTCGTCAGGAATGTTGTCAAATATTACCGCCGAGATGATAGGTTGGGTTAGGTTAGGTTATATTACGTTATTGATGTATATAAATGTACCACGGAGAGGTAGAGGCCAACTCGACATGAATATTTTCAAATATTACCGCCGAGATGTTAGGTTGGGTTAGGTTAGGTTATATTACGTTACAGATGTATATAAAGGTCCCACGGAGACGCAGAGGCCAACAAGCCAGGAATGTCTTCAAATATTACCGCCGAGATGATAGGTTGTGTTATGTTAGGTTATATTTCGTTATTGATGTTTATGAAGGTCAAACGGAGACGTAGAGGCCAACTCGCCAGTAATGTTGTCAAATATTACCGCCGAGATGATAGGCTGGGTTAGGTTAGGTTATATTTCGTTATTGATGTATATGAAGGTCCCACGGAGACGTAGAGGCCAACTCGCCATGAATGTTTTCAGATATTACCGCCGAGATGTTAGGTTGGGTTAGGTTAGGTTATATTACGTTATAGATGTATATGAAGGTCCCACGGAGACGTAGAGGCCAACTCGCCATGAATGTTTTCAAATATTACCGCGGAGATGTTAGGTTGGGTTAGGTTAGGTTATATTACGTTATAGATGTATATAAAGGTCCCACGGAGACGTAGAGGCCAACAAGCCAGGAATGTGTTCAAATATTACCGCCGAGATGTTAGGTTGGGTTAGGTTAGGTTAGGTTAGGTTATTGATGTATATAAAGATCCCACGGAGTCGTAGAGGCCAACAAGACAGGAATGTGTTTAAATATTACCGCCGAGATGTTAGGTTGGGTTAGGTTATGTTATATTGCGTTATAGATGTATATAACGTTCGCACGGAGACGTAGAGGCCAACTCGCCATGAATGTTTTCAGATATTACCGCCGAGATGTTAGGTTGGGTTAGGTTAGGTTATATTACGTTATAGATGTATATGAAGGTCCCACGGAGACGTAGAGGCCAACTCGCCATGAATGCTTTCAAATATTACCGCGGAGATGTTAGGTTGGGTTAGGTTAGGTTATATTACGTTATAGATGTATATAAAGGTCCCACGGAGACGTAGAGGCCAACAAGCCAGGAATGTGTTCAAATATTACCGCCGAGATGTTAGGTTGGGTTAGGTTAGGTTATATTACGTTATAGATGTATATAAAGTTCCCACGGAGACGTAGAGGCCAACTCGCCAGGTATGTTTTCTAATATTACCGCCGAGATGTTAGGTTGGGTTAGGTTAGGTTATATTACGTTATTGATGTATAAAAAGATCCCACGGAGACGGAGAAGCCAACGCGCCAGGAATGTTGTCAAATATTACCGCCGAGATGTTAGGTTGTGTTAGGTTAGGTTATATTACGTTATTGATGTATATAAATATCCCACGGAGACGTAAAGGCCAACAAGCCAGGAATGTGTTCAAATGTTACCGCTGAGATGTTAGGTTGGGTTAGGTTAGGTTATATTACGTTATAGATGTATATAACGATCCCACGGAGACGTAGAGGCCAACTCGCCATGAATGTTTTCAAATATTACCGCCGAGATGTTAGGTTGGGTTAGGTTAGGTTATATTACGTTATAGATGTATGTAAATTTCCCACGGAGAGGTAGAGGCCAACTCGCCATGAATGTTTTCAAATATTACCGCCGAGATGTTAGATTGGGTTAGGTTAGGTTATATTACGTTATTGATGTATATAAAGATCCCACGGAGACGTAGAGGCCAACAAGACAGGAATGTGTTTAAATATTACCGCCGAGATGTTAGATTGGGTTAGGTTAGGTTATATTACGTTACTGATGTATATAAAGATCCCACGGAGACGTAGAGGCCAACAAGCCAGGAATGTGTTCAAATATTACCGCCGAGATGTTAGATTGGGTTAGGTTAGGTTATATTACGTTATTGATGTATATAAAGATACCACGGAGACGTAGAGGCCAACTCGTCAGGAATGTTGTCAAATATTACCGCCGAGATGATAGGTTGGGTTAGGTTAGGTTATATTACGTTATTGATGTATATAAATGTACCACGGAGAGGTAGAGGCCAACTCGACATGAATATTTTCAAATATTACCGCCGAGATGTTAGGTTGGGTTAGGTTAGGTTATATTACGTTACAGATGTATATAAAGGTCCCACGGAGACGCAGAGGCCAACAAGCCAGGAATGTCTTCAAATATTACCGCCGAGATGATAGGTTGTGTTATGTTAGGTTATATTTCGTTATTGATGTTTATGAAGGTCAAACGGAGACGTAGAGGCCAACTCGCCAGTAATGTTGTCAAATATTACCGCCGAGATGATAGGCTGGGTTAGGTTAGGTTATATTTCGTTATTGATGTATATGAAGGTCCCACGGAGACGTAGAGGCCAACTCGCCATGAATGTTTTCAGATATTACCGCCGAGATGTTAGGTTGGGTTAGGTTAGGTTATATTACGTTATAGATGTATATGAAGGTCCCACGGAGACGTAGAGGCCAACTCGCCATGAATGTTTTCAAATATTACCGCGGAGATGTTAGGTTGGGTTAGGTTAGGTTATATTACGTTATAGATGTATATAAAGGTCCCACGGAGACGTAGAGGCCAACAAGCCAGGAATGTGTTCAAATATTACCGCCGAGATGTTAGGTTGGGTTAGGTTAGGTTAGGTTAGGTTATTGATGTATATAAAGATCCCACGGAGTCGTAGAGGCCAACAAGACAGGAATGTGTTTAAATATTACCGCCGAGATGTTAGGTTGGGTTAGGTTATGTTATATTGCGTTATAGATGTATATAACGTTCGCACGGAGACGTAGAGGCCAACTCGCCATGAATGTTTTCAGATATTACCGCCGAGATGTTAGGTTGGGTTAGGTTAGGTTATATTACGTTATAGATGTATATGAAGGTCCCACGGAGACGTAGAGGCCAACTCGCCATGAATGCTTTCAAATATTACCGCGGAGATGTTAGGTTGGGTTAGGTTAGGTTATATTACGTTATAGATGTATATAAAGGTCCCACGGAGACGTAGAGGCCAACAAGCCAGGAATGTGTTCAAATATTACCGCCGAGATGTTAGGTTGGGTTAGGTTAGGTTATATTACGTTATAGATGTATATAAAGTTCCCACGGAGACGTAGAGGCCAACTCGCCAGGTATGTTTTCTAATATTACCGCCGAGATGTTAGGTTGGGTTAGGTTAGGTTATATTACGTTATTGATGTATAAAAAGATCCCACGGAGACGGAGAAGCCAACGCGCCAGGAATGTTGTCAAATATTACCGCCGAGATGTTAGGTTGTGTTAGGTTAGGTTATATTACGTTATTGATGTATATAAATATCCCACGGAGACGTAAAGGCCAACAAGCCAGGAATGTGTTCAAATGTTACCGCTGAGATGTTAGGTTGGGTTAGGTTAGGTTATATTACGTTATAGATGTATATAACGATCCCACGGAGACGTAGAGGCCAACTCGCCATGAATGTTTTCAAATATTACCGCCGAGATGTTAGGTTGGGTTAGGTTAGGTTATATTACGTTATAGATGTATGTAAATTTCCCACGGAGAGGTAGAGGCCAACTCGCCATGAATGTTTTCAAATATTACCGCCGAGATGTTAGATTGGGTTAGGTTAGGTTATATTACGTTATTGATGTATATAAAGATCCCACGGAGACGTAGAGGCCAACAAGACAGGAATGTGTTTAAATATTACCGCCGAGATGTTAGATTGGGTTAGGTTAGGTTATATTACGTTACTGATGTATATAAAGATCCCACGGAGACGTAGAGGCCAACAAGCCAGGAATGTGTTCAAATATTACCGCCGAGATGTTAGATTGGGTTAGGTTAGGTTATATTACGTTATTGATGTATATAAAGATACCACGGAGACGTAGAGGCCAACTCGTCAGGAATGTTGTCAAATATTACCGCCGAGATGATAGGTTGGGTTAGGTTAGGTTATATTACGTTATTGATGTATATAAATGTACCACGGAGAGGTAGAGGCCAACTCGACATGAATATTTTCAAATATTACCGCCGAGATGTTAGGTTGGGTTAGGTTAGGTTATATTACGTTACAGATGTATATAAAGGTCCCACGGAGACGCAGAGGCCAACAAGCCAGGAATGTCTTCAAATATTACCGCCGAGATGATAGGTTGTGTTATGTTAGGTTATATTTCGTTATTGATGTTTATGAAGGTCAAACGGAGACGTAGAGGCCAACTCGCCAGTAATGTTGTCAAATATTACCGCCGAGATGATAGGCTGGGTTAGGTTAGGTTATATTTCGTTATTGATGTATATGAAGGTCCCACGGAGACGTAGAGGCCAACTCGCCATGAATGTTTTCAGATATTACCGCCGAGATGTTAGGTTGGGTTAGGTTAGGTTATATTACGTTATAGATGTATATGAAGGTCCCACGGAGACGTAGAGGCCAACTCGCCATGAATGTTTTCAAATATTACCGCGGAGATGTTAGGTTGGGTTAGGTTAGGTTATATTACGTTATAGATGTATATAAAGGTCCCACGGAGACGTAGAGGCCAACAAGCCAGGAATGTGTTCAAATATTACCGCCGAGATGTTAGGTTGGGTTAGGTTAGGTTAGGTTAGGTTATTGATGTATATAAAGATCCCACGGAGTCGTAGAGGCCAACAAGACAGGAATGTGTTTAAATATTACCGCCGAGATGTTAGGTTGGGTTAGGTTATGTTATATTGCGTTATAGATGTATATAACGTTCGCACGGAGACGTAGAGGCCAACTCGCCATGAATGTTTTCAGATATTACCGCCGAGATGTTAGGTTGGGTTAGGTTAGGTTATATTACGTTATAGATGTATATGAAGGTCCCACGGAGACGTAGAGGCCAACTCGCCATGAATGCTTTCAAATATTACCGCGGAGATGTTAGGTTGGGTTAGGTTAGGTTATATTACGTTATAGATGTATATAAAGGTCCCACGGAGACGTAGAGGCCAACAAGCCAGGAATGTGTTCAAATATTACCGCCGAGATGTTAGGTTGGGTTAGGTTAGGTTATATTACGTTATAGATGTATATAAAGTTCCCACGGAGACGTAGAGGCCAACTCGCCAGGTATGTTTTCTAATATTACCGCCGAGATGTTAGGTTGGGTTAGGTTAGGTTATATTACGTTACAGATGTATATAAAGGTCCCACGGAGACGCAGAGGCCAACAAGCCAGGAATGTCTTCAAATATTACCGCCGAGATGATAGGTTGTGTTATGTTAGGTTATATTTCGTTATTGATGTTTATGAAGGTCAAACGGAGACGTAGAGGCCAACTCGCCAGTAATGTTGTCAAATATTACCGCCGAGATGATAGGCTGGGTTAGGTTAGGTTATATTTCGTTATTGATGTATATGAAGGTCCCACGGAGACGTAGAGGCCAACTCGCCATGAATGTTTTCAGATATTACCGCCGAGATGTTAGGTTGGGTTAGGTTAGGTTATATTACGTTATAGATGTATATGAAGGTCCCACGGAGACGTAGAGGCCAACTCGCCATGAATGTTTTCAAATATTACCGCGGAGATGTTAGGTTGGGTTAGGTTAGGTTATATTACGTTATAGATGTATATAAAGGTCCCACGGAGACGTAGAGGCCAACAAGCCAGGAATGTGTTCAAATATTACCGCCGAGATGTTAGGTTGGGTTAGGTTAGGTTAGGTTAGGTTATTGATGTATATAAAGATCCCACGGAGTCGTAGAGGCCAACAAGACAGGAATGTGTTTAAATATTACCGCCGAGATGTTAGGTTGGGTTAGGTTATGTTATATTGCGTTATAGATGTATATAACGTTCGCACGGAGACGTAGAGGCCAACTCGCCATGAATGTTTTCAGATATTACCGCCGAGATGTTAGGTTGGGTTAGGTTAGGTTATATTACGTTATAGATGTATATGAAGGTCCCACGGAGACGTAGAGGCCAACTCGCCATGAATGCTTTCAAATATTACCGCGGAGATGTTAGGTTGGGTTAGGTTAGGTTATATTACGTTATAGATGTATATAAAGGTCCCACGGAGACGTAGAGGCCAACAAGCCAGGAATGTGTTCAAATATTACCGCCGAGATGTTAGGTTGGGTTAGGTTAGGTTATATTACGTTATAGATGTATATAAAGTTCCCACGGAGACGTAGAGGCCAACTCGCCAGGTATGTTTTCTAATATTACCGCCGAGATGTTAGGTTGGGTTAGGTTAGGTTATATTACGTTATTGATGTATAAAAAGATCCCACGGAGACGGAGAAGCCAACGCGCCAGGAATGTTGTCAAATATTACCGCCGAGATGTTAGGTTGTGTTAGGTTAGGTTATATTACGTTATTGATGTATATAAATATCCCACGGAGACGTAAAGGCCAACAAGCCAGGAATGTGTTCAAATGTTACCGCTGAGATGTTAGGTTGGGTTAGGTTAGGTTATATTACGTTATAGATGTATATAACGATCCCACGGAGACGTAGAGGCCAACTCGCCATGAATGTTTTCAAATATTACCGCCGAGATGTTAGGTTGGGTTAGGTTAGGTTATATTACGTTATAGATGTATGTAAATTTCCCACGGAGAGGTAGAGGCCAACTCGCCATGAATGTTTTCAAATATTACCGCCGAGATGTTAGATTGGGTTAGGTTAGGTTATATTACGTTATTGATGTATATAAAGATCCCACGGAGACGTAGAGGCCAACAAGACAGGAATGTGTTTAAATATTACCGCCGAGATGTTAGATTGGGTTAGGTTAGGTTATATTACGTTACTGATGTATATAAAGATCCCACGGAGACGTAGAGGCCAACAAGCCAGGAATGTGTTCAAATATTACCGCCGAGATGTTAGATTGGGTTAGGTTAGGTTATATTACGTTATTGATGTATATAAAGATACCACGGAGACGTAGAGGCCAACTCGTCAGGAATGTTGTCAAATATTACCGCCGAGATGATAGGTTGGGTTAGGTTAGGTTATATTACGTTATTGATGTATATAAATGTACCACGGAGAGGTAGAGGCCAACTCGACATGAATATTTTCAAATATTACCGCCGAGATGTTAGGTTGGGTTAGGTTAGGTTATATTACGTTACAGATGTATATAAAGGTCCCACGGAGACGCAGAGGCCAACAAGCCAGGAATGTCTTCAAATATTACCGCCGAGATGATAGGTTGTGTTATGTTAGGTTATATTTCGTTATTGATGTTTATGAAGGTCAAACGGAGACGTAGAGGCCAACTCGCCAGTAATGTTGTCAAATATTACCGCCGAGATGATAGGCTGGGTTAGGTTAGGTTATATTTCGTTATTGATGTATATGAAGGTCCCACGGAGACGTAGAGGCCAACTCGCCATGAATGTTTTCAGATATTACCGCCGAGATGTTAGGTTGGGTTAGGTTAGGTTATATTACGTTATAGATGTATATGAAGGTCCCACGGAGACGTAGAGGCCAACTCGCCATGAATGTTTTCAAATATTACCGCGGAGATGTTAGGTTGGGTTAGGTTAGGTTATATTACGTTATAGATGTATATAAAGGTCCCACGGAGACGTAGAGGCCAACAAGCCAGGAATGTGTTCAAATATTACCGCCGAGATGTTAGGTTGGGTTAGGTTAGGTTAGGTTAGGTTATTGATGTATATAAAGATCCCACGGAGTCGTAGAGGCCAACAAGACAGGAATGTGTTTAAATATTACCGCCGAGATGTTAGGTTGGGTTAGGTTATGTTATATTGCGTTATAGATGTATATAAAGTTCGCACGGAGACGTAGAGGCCAACTCGCCATGAATGTTTTCAGATATTACCGCCGAGATGTTAGGTTGGGTTAGGTTAGGTTATATTACGTTATAGATGTATATGAAGGTCCCACGGAGACGTAGAGGCCAACTCGCCATGAATGCTTTCAAATATTACCGCGGAGATGTTAGGTTGGGTTAGGTTAGGTTATATTACGTTATAGATGTATATAAAGGTCCCACGGAGACGTAGAGGCCAACAAGCCAGGAATGTGTTCAAATATTACCGCCGAGATGTTAGGTTGGGTTAGGTTAGGTTATATTACGTTATAGATGTATATAAAGTTCCCACGGAGACGTAGAGGCCAACTCGCCAGGTATGTTTTCTAATATTACCGCCGAGATGTTAGGTTGGGTTAGGTTAGGTTATATTACGTTATTGATGTATAAAAAGATCCCACGGAGACGGAGAAGCCAACGCGCCAGGAATGTTGTCAAATATTACCGCCGAGATGTTAGGTTGTGTTAGGTTAGGTTATATTACGTTATTGATGTATATAAATATCCCACGGAGACGTAAAGGCCAACAAGCCAGGAATGTGTTCAAATGTTACCGCTGAGATATTAGGTTGGGTTAGGTTAGGTTATATTACGTTATAGATGTATATAACGATCCCACGGAGACGTAGAGGCCAACTCGCCATGAATGTTTTCAAATATTACCGCCGAGATGTTAGGTTGGGTTAGGTTAGGTTATATTACGTTATAGATGTATGTAAATTTCCCACGGAGAGGTAGAGGCCAACTCGCCATGAATGTTTTCAAATATTACCGCCGAGATGTTAGATTGGGTTAGGTTAGGTTATATTACGTTATTGATGTATATAAAGATCCCACGGAGACGTAGAGGCCAACAAGACAGGAATGTGTTTAAATATTACCGCTGAGATGTTAGGTTGGGTTAGGTTATGTTATATTGCGTTATAGATGTATATAAAGTTCCCACGGAGACGTAGAGGCCAACAAGCCAGGAATGTGTTCAAATATTACCGCCGAGATGTTAGATTGGGTTAGGTTTGGTAATATTACGTTATTGATGTATATAAAGGTCCCACGGAGACGTAGAGGCCAACAAGACAGGAATGTGTTTAAATATTACCGCCGAGATGTTAGATTGGGTTAGGTTAGGTTATATTACGTTACTGATGTATATAAAGGTCCCACGGAGACGTAGAGGCCAACAAGCCAGGAATGTGTTCAAATATTACCGCCGAGATGTTAGATTGGGTTAGGTTAGGTTATATTACGTTATTGATGTATATAAAGATACCACGGAGACGTAGAGGCCAACAAGCCAGGAATGTGTTGAAATATTACCGCCGAGATGATAGGCTGGGTTAGGTTAGGTTATATTTCGTTATTGATGTATATGAAGGTCCCACGGAGACGTAGAGGCCAACTCGCCATGAATGTTTTCAGATATTACCGCCGAGATGTTAGGTTGGGTTAGGTTAGGTTATATTACGTTATAGATGTATATGAAGGTCCCACGGAGACGTAGAGGCCAACTCGCCATGAATGTTTTCAAATATTACCGCGGAGATGTTAGGTTGGGTTAGGTTAGGTTATATTACGTTATAGATGTATATAAAGGTCCCACGGAGACGTAGAGGCCAACAAGCCAGGAATGTGTTCAAATATTACCGCCGAGATGTTAGGTTGGGTTAGGTTAGGTTAGGTTAGGTTATTGATGTATATAAAGATCCCACGGAGTCGTAGAGGCCAACAAGACAGGAATGTGTTTAAATATTACCGCCGAGATGTTAGGTTGGGTTAGGTTATGTTATATTGCGTTATAGATGTATATAAAGTTCGCACGGAGACGTAGAGGCCAACTCGCCATGAATGTTTTCAGATATTACCGCCGAGATGTTAGGTTGGGTTAGGTTAGGTTATATTACGTTATAGATGTATATGAAGGTCCCACGGAGACGTAGAGGCCAACTCGCCATGAATGCTTTCAAATATTACCGCGGAGATGTTAGGTTGGGTTAGGTTAGGTTATATTACGTTATAGATGTATATAAAGGTCCCGCGGAGACGTAGAGGCCAACAAGCCAGGAATGTGTTCAAATATTACCGCCGAGATGTTAGGTTGGGTTAGGTTAGGTTATATTACGTTATAGATGTATATAAAGTTCCCACGGAGACGTAGAGGCCAACTCGCCAGGTATGTTTTCTAATATTACCGCCGAGATGTTAGATTGGGTTAGGTTAGGTTATATTACGTTATTGATGTATAAAAAGATCCCACGGAGACGGAGAAGCCAACGCGCCAGGAATGTTGTCAAATATTACCGCCGAGATGTTAGGTTGTGTTAGGTTAGGTTATATTACGTTATTGATGTATATAAATATCCCACGGAGACGTAAAGGCCAACAAGCCAGGAATGTGTTCAAATGTTACCGCTGAGATGTTAGGTTGGGTTAGGTTAGGTTATATTACGTTATAGATGTATATAACGATCCCACGGAGACGTAGAGGCCAACTCGCCATGAATGTTTTCAAATATTACCGCCGAGATGTTAGGTTGGGTTAGGTTAGGTTATATTACGTTATAGATGTATGTAAATTTCCCACGGAGAGGTAGAGGCCAACTCGCCATGAATGTTTTCAAATATTACCGCCGAGATGTTAGATTGGGTTAGGTTAGGTTATATTACGTTATTGATGTATATAAAGATCCCACGGAGACGTAGAGGCCAACAAGACAGGAATGTGTTTAAATATTACCGCTGAGATGTTAGGTTGGGTTAGGTTATGTTATATTGCGTTATAGATGTATATAAAGTTCCCACGGAGACGTAGAGGCCAACAAGCCAGGAATGTGTTCAAATATTACCGCCGAGATGTTAGATTGGGTTAGGTTAGGTTATATTTCGTTATTGATGTATAGGAAGGTCCCACGGAGACGTAGAGGCCAACTCGCCATGAATGTCTTCAGATATTACCGCCGAGATGTTAGGTTGGGTTAGGTTAGGTTATATTACGTTATAGATGTATATGAAGGTCCCACGGAGACGTAGAGGCCAACTCGCCATGAATGTTTTCAAATATTACCGCGGAGATGTTAGGTTGGGTTAGGTTAGGTTATATTACGTTATAGATGTATATAAAGGTCCCACGGAGACGTAGAGGCCAACAAGCCAGGAATGTGTTCAAATATTACCGCCGAGATGTTAGGTTGGGTTAGGTTAGGTTAGGTTAGGTTATTGATGTATATAAAGATCCCACGGAGACGTAGAGGCCAACAAGACAGGAATGTGTTTAAATATTACCGCCGAGATGTTAGGTTGGGTTAGGTTATGTTATATTGCGTTATAGATGTATATAAAGTTCGCACGGAGACGTAGAGGCCAACAAGCCAGGAATGTGTTCAAATATTACCGCCGAGATGTTAGATTGGGTTAGGTTTGCTTATATTACGTTATTGATTTATATAAAGGTCCCACGGAGACGTAGAGGCCAACAAGCCAGGAATGTGTTCAAATATTACCGCCGAGATATTAGATTGGGTTAGGTTAGGTTATATTACGTTATTGATGTATATAAAGATCCCACGGAGACGTAGAGGCCAACAAGCCAGGAATGTGTTGAAATATTACCGCCGAGATGTTAGGTTGGGTCAGGTTAGGTTATATTGCGTTATAGATGTATATAAAGTTCCCACGGAGACGTAGAGGCCAACAAGCCAGGAATGTGTTCAAATATTATCGCCGAGATGTTAGGTTGGGTTAGGTTAGGTTATATTGCGTTATAGATGTATATAAAGTTCCCACGGAGACGTAGAGGCCAACAAGCCAGGAATGTGTTCAGATATTACCGCCGAGATGTTAGATTGGGTTAGGTTAGGTTATATTACGTTATTGATGTATATAAAGGTCCCACGGAGACGTAGAGGCCAACAAGACAGGAATGTGTCTAAATATTACCGCCGAGATGTTAGGTTGGGTTAGGTTATGTTATATTGCGTTATAGATGTATATAAATTTCCCACGGAGACGTAGAGGCCAACAAGCCAGGAATGTGTTCAAATATTACCGCCGAGATGTTAGATTGGGTTAGGTTAGGTTATATTACGTTATTGATGTATATAAAGATACCACGGAGACGTAGAGGCCAACAAGCCAGGAATGTGTTGAAATATTACCGCCGAGATGATAGGCTGGGTTAGGTTAGGTTATATTTCGTTATTGATGTATATGAAGGTCCCACGGAGACGTAGAGGCCAACTCGCCATGAATGTTTTCAGATATTACCGCCGAGATGTTAGGTTGGGTTAGGTTAGGTTATATTACGTTATAGATGTATATGAAGGTCCCACGGAGACGTAGAGGCCAACTCGCCATGAATGTTTTCAAATATTACCGCGGAGATGTTAGGTTGGGTTAGGTTAGGTTATATTACGTTATAGATGTATATAAAGGTCCCACGGAGACGTAGAGGCCAACAAGCCAGGAATGTGTTCAAATATTACCGCCGAGATGTTAGGTTGGGTTAGGTTAGGTTAGGTTAGGTTATTGATGTATATAAAGATCCCACGGAGTCGTAGAGGCCAACAAGACAGGAATGTGTTTAAATATTACCGCCGAGATGTTAGGTTGGGTTAGGTTATGTTATATTGCGTTATAGATGTATATAAAGTTCGCACGGAGACGTAGAGGCCAACTCGCCATGAATGTTTTCAGATATTACCGCCGAGATGTTAGGTTGGGTTAGGTTAGGTTATATTACGTTATAGATGTATATGAAGGTCCCACGGAGACGTAGAGGCCAACTCGCCATGAATGCTTTCAAATATTACCGCGGAGATGTTAGGTTGGGTTAGGTTAGGTTATATTACGTTATAGATGTATATAAAGGTCCCGCGGAGACGTAGAGGCCAACAAGCCAGGAATGTGTTCAAATATTACCGCCGAGATGTTAGGTTGGGTTAGGTTAGGTTATATTACGTTATAGATGTATATAAAGTTCCCACGGAGACGTAGAGGCCAACTCGCCAGGTATGTTTTCTAATATTACCGCCGAGATGTTAGATTGGGTTAGGTTAGGTTATATTACGTTATTGATGTATAAAAAGATCCCACGGAGACGGAGAAGCCAACGCGCCAGGAATGTTGTCAAATATTACCGCCGAGATGTTAGGTTGTGTTAGGTTAGGTTATATTACGTTATTGATGTATATAAATATCCCACGGAGACGTAAAGGCCAACAAGCCAGGAATGTGTTCAAATGTTACCGCTGAGATGTTAGGTTGGGTTAGGTTAGGTTATATTACGTTATAGATGTATATAACGATCCCACGGAGACGTAGAGGCCAACTCGCCATGAATGTTTTCAAATATTACCGCCGAGATGTTAGGTTGGGTTAGGTTAGGTTATATTACGTTATAGATGTATGTAAATTTCCCACGGAGAGGTAGAGGCCAACTCGCCATGAATGTTTTCAAATATTACCGCCGAGATGTTAGATTGGGTTAGGTTAGGTTATATTACGTTATTGATGTATATAAAGATCCCACGGAGACGTAGAGGCCAACAAGACAGGAATGTGTTTAAATATTACCGCTGAGATGTTAGGTTGGGTTAGGTTATGTTATATTGCGTTATAGATGTATATAAAGTTCCCACGGAGACGTAGAGGCCAACAAGCCAGGAATGTGTTCAAATATTACCGCCGAGATGTTAGATTGGGTTAGGTTAGGTTATATTTCGTTATTGATGTATAGGAAGGTCCCACGGAGACGTAGAGGCCAACTCGCCATGAATGTCTTCAGATATTACCGCCGAGATGTTAGGTTGGGTTAGGTTAGGTTATATTACGTTATAGATGTATATGAAGGTCCCACGGAGACGTAGAGGCCAACTCGCCATGAATGTTTTCAAATATTACCGCGGAGATGTTAGGTTGGGTTAGGTTAGGTTATATTACGTTATAGATGTATATAAAGGTCCCACGGAGACGTAGAGGCCAACAAGCCAGGAATGTGTTCAAATATTACCGCCGAGATGTTAGGTTGGGTTAGGTTAGGTTAGGTTAGGTTATTGATGTATATAAAGATCCCACGGAGACGTAGAGGCCAACAAGACAGGAATGTGTTTAAATATTACCGCCGAGATGTTAGGTTGGGTTAGGTTATGTTATATTGCGTTATAGATGTATATAAAGTTCGCACGGAGACGTAGAGGCCAACAAGCCAGGAATGTGTTCAAATATTACCGCCGAGATGTTAGATTGGGTTAGGTTTGCTTATATTACGTTATTGATGTATATAAAGGTCCCACGGAGACGTAGAGGCCAACAAGCCAGGAATGTGTTCAAATATTACCGCCGAGATATTAGATTGGGTTAGGTTAGGTTATATTACGTTATTGATGTATATAAAGATCCCACGGAGACGTAGAGGCCAACAAGCCAGGAATGTGTTGAAATATTACCGCCGAGATGTTAGGTTGGGTCAGGTTAGGTTATATTGCGTTATAGATGTATATAAAGTTCCCACGGAGACGTAGAGGCCAACAAGCCAGGAATGTGTTCAAATATTATCGCCGAGATGTTAGGTTGGGTTAGGTTAGGTTATATTGCGTTATAGATGTATATAAAGTTCCCACGGAGACGTAGAGGCCAACAAGCCAGGAATGTGTTCAGATATTACCGCCGAGATGTTAGATTGGGTTAGGTTAGGTTATATTACGTTATTGATGTATATAAAGGTCCCACGGAGACGTAGAGGCCAACAAGACAGGAATGTGTTTAAATATTACCGCCGAGATGTTAGGTTGGGTTAGGTTATGTTATATTGCGTTATAGATGTATATAAATTTCCCACGGAGACGTAGAGGCCAACAAGCCAGGAATGTGTTCAAATATTACCGCCGAGATGTTAGATTGGGTTAGGTTAGGTTATATTACGTTATTGATGTATATAAAGATACCACGGAGACGTAGAGGCCAACTCGTCAGGAATGTTGTCAAATATTACCGCCGAGATGATAGGTTGGGTTAGGTTAGGTTATATTACGTTATTGATGTATATAAATGTACCACGGAGAGGTAGAGGCCAACTCGACATGAATATTTTCAAATATTACCGCCGAGATGTTAGGTTGGGTTAGGTTAGGTTATATTACGTTACAGATGTATATAAAGGTCCCACGGAGACGCAGAGGCCAACAAGCCAGGAATGTCTTCAAATATTACCGCCGAGATGATAGGTTGTGTTATGTTAGGTTATATTTCGTTATTGATGTTTATGAAGGTCAAACGGAGACGTAGAGGCCAACTCGCCAGTAATGTTGTCAAATATTACCGCCGAGATGATAGGCTGGGTTAGGTTAGGTTATATTTCGTTATTGATGTATATGAAGGTCCCACGGAGACGTAGAGGCCAACTCGCCATGAATGTTTTCAGATATTACCGCCGAGATGTTAGGTTGGGTTAGGTTAGGTTATATTACGTTATAGATGTATATGAAGGTCCCACGGAGACGTAGAGGCCAACTCGCCATGAATGTTTTCAAATATTACCGCGGAGATGTTAGGTTGGGTTAGGTTAGGTTATATTACGTTATAGATGTATATAAAGGTCCCTCGGAGACGTAGAGGCCAACAAGCCAGGAATGTGTTCAAATATTACCGCCGAGATGTTAGGTTGGGTTAGGTTAGGTTAGGTTAGGTTATTGATGTATATAAAGATCCCACGGAGACGTAGAGGCCAACAAGACAGGAATGGTTTTAAATATTACCGCCGAGATGTTAGGTTGGGTTAGGTTATGTTATATTGCGTTATAGATGTATATAAAGTTCGCACGGAGACGTAGAGGCCAACAAGCCAGGAATGTGTTCAAATATTACCGCCGAGATGTTAGATTGGGTTAGGTTTGGTTATATTACGTTATTGATGTATATAAAGGTCCCACGGAGACGTAGAGGCCAACAAGCCAGGAATGTGTTCAAATATTACCGCCGAGATGTTAGATTGGGTTAGGTTAGGTTATATTACGTTATTGATGTATATAAAGATCCCACGGAGACGTAGAGGCCAACAAGCCAGGAATGTGTTCAAATATTACCGCCGAGATGTTAGGTTGGGTCAGGTTAGGTTATATTGCGTTATAGATGTATATAAAGTTCCCACGGAGACGTAGAGGCCAACAAGCCAGGAATGTGTTCAAATATTACCGCCGAGATGTTAGGTTGGGTTAGGTTAGGTTAGGTTAGGTTATTGATGTATATAAAGATCCCACGGAGACGTAGAGGCCAACAAGACAGGAATGTGTTTAAATATTACCGCCGAGATGTTAGGTTGGGTTAGGTTATGTTATATTGCGTTATAGATGTATATAAAGTTCGCACTGAGACGTAGAGGCCAACAAGCCAGGAATGTGTTCAAATATTACCGCCGAGATGTTAGATTGGGTTAGGTTTGGTTATATTACGTTATTGATGTATATAAAGGTCCCACGGAGACGTAGAGGCCAACAAGACAGGAATGTGTTTAAATATTAGCGCCGAGATGTTAGGTTGGGTCAGGTTAGGTTATATTGCGTTATAGATGTATATAAAGTTCCCACGGAGATGTAGAGGCCAACAAGCCAGGAATGTGTTCAAATATTACCGCGGTGATGTTAGGTTGGGTTAGGTTAGGTTATATTACGTTATAGATGTATATAAAGGTCCCACGGAGACGTAGAGGCCAACAAGCCAGGAATGTGTTCAAATATTACCGCCGAGATGTTAGGTTGGGTTAGGTTAGGTTAGGTTAGGTTATTGATGTATATAAAGATCCCACGGAGACGTAGAGGCCAACAAGCCAGGAATGTGTTCAAATATTACCGCCGAGATGTTAGATTGGGTTAGGTTAGGTTATATTACGTTATTGATGTATATAAAGATACCACGGAGACGTAGAGGCCAACTCGTCAGGGATGTTGTCAAATATTACCGCCGAGATGATAGGTTGGGTTAGGTTAGGTTATATTACGTTATTGATGTATATAAATGTACCACGGAGAGGTAGAGGCCAACTCGACATGAATGTTTTCAAATATTACCGCCGAGATGTTAGGTTGGGTTAGGTTAGGTTATATTACGTTATAGATGTATATAAGGGTCCCACGGAGACGCAGAGGCCAACAAGCCAGGAATGTCTTCAAATATTACCGCCGAGATGATAGGTTGTGTTATGTTAAGTTATATTTCGTTATTGATGTTTATGAAGGTCAAACGGAGACGTAGAGTCCAACTCGCCAGTAATGTTGTCAAATATTACCGCCGAGATGATAGGTTGGGTTAGGTTAGGTTATATTTCGTTATTGATGTATATGAAGGTCCCACGGAGACGTAGAGGCCAACTCGCCATGAATGTTTTCAGATATTACCGCCGAGATGTTAGGTTGGGTTAGGTTAGGTTATATTACGTTATAGATGTATATGAAGGTCCCACGGAGACGTAGAGGCCAACTCGCCATGAATGTTTTCAAATATTACCGCGGAGATGTTAGGTTGGGTTAGGTTAGGTTATATTACGTTATAGATGTATATAAAGGTCCCACGGAGACGTAGAGGCCAACAAGCCAGGAATGTGTTCAAATATTACCGCCGAGATGTTAGGTTGGGTTAGGTTAGGTTAGGTTAGGTTATTGATGTATATAAAGATCCCACGGAGACGTAGAGGCCAACAAGACAGGAATGTGTTTAAATATTACCGCCGAGATGTTAGGTTGGGTTAGGTTATGTTATATTGCGTTATAGATGTATATAAAGTTCGCACGGAGACGTAGAGGCCAACAAGCCAGGAATGTGTTCAAATATTACCGCCGAGATGTTAGATTGGGTTAGGTTTGGTTATATTACGTTATTGATGTATATAAAGATACCACGGAGACGTAGAGGCCAACTCGTCAGGAATGTTGTCAAATATTACCGCCGAGATGATAGGTTGGGTTAGGTTAGGTTATATTACGTTATTGATGTATATAAATGTACCACGGAGAGGTAGAGGCCAACTCGACATGAATATTTTCAAATATTACCGCCGAGATGTTAGGTTGGGTTAGGTTAGGTTATATTACGTTATAGATGTATATAAAGGTCCCACGGAGACGCAGAGGCCAACAAGCCAGGAATGTCTTCAAATATTACCGCCGAGATGATAGGTTGTGTTATGTTAGGTTATATTTCGTTATTGATGTTTATGAAGGTCAAACGGAGACGTAGAGGCCAACTCGCCAGTAATGTTGTCAAATATTACCGCCGAGATGATAGGTTGGGCTAGGTTAGGTTATATTTCGTTATTGATGTATATGAAGGTCCCACGGAGACGTAGAGGCCAACTCGCCATGAATGTTTTCAGATATTACCGCCGAGATGTTAGGTTGGGTTAGGTTAGGTTATATTACGTTATGGATGTATATGAAGGTCCCACGGAGACGTAGAGGCCAACTCGCCATTAATGTTTTCAAATATTACCGCGGAGATGTTAGGTTGGGTTAGGTTAGGTTATATTACGTTATTGATGTATATAAAGATCCCACGGAGACGTAGAGGCCAACAAGCCAGGAATGTGTTGAAATATTACCGCCGAGATGTTAGGTTGGGTCAGGTTAGGTTATATTGCGTTATAGATGTATATAAAGTTCCCACGGAGACGTAGAGGCCAACAAGCCAGGAATGTGTTCAAATATTACCGCCGAGATGTTAGGTTGGGTTAGGTTAGGTTATATTGCGTTATAGATGTATATAAAGTTCCCACGGAGACGTAGAGGCCAACAAGCCAGGAATGTGTTCAGATATTACCGCCGAGATGTTAGATTGGGTTAGGTTAGGTTATATTACGTTATTGATGTATATAAAGATCCCACGGAGACGTAGAGGCCAACAAGACAGGAATGTGTTTAAATATTACCGCCGAGATGTTAGGTTGGGTTAGGTTATGTTATATTGCGTTATAGATGTATATAAATTTCCCACGGAGACGTAGAGGCCAACAAGCCAGGAATGTGTTCAAATATTACCGCCGAGATGTTAGATTGGGTTAGGTTAGGTTATATTACGTTATTGATGTATACAAAGATCCCACGGATACGTAGAGGCCAACAAGACAGGAATGTGTTTAAATATTACCGCCGAGATGTTAGGTTGGGTTAGGTTATGTTATATTGCGTTATAGATGTATATAAAGTTCGCACGGAGACGTAGAGGCCAACAAGCCAGGAATGTGTTCAAATATTACCGCCGAGATGTTAGATTGGGTTAGGTTTGGTAATATTACGTTATTGATGTATATAAAGGTCCCACGGAGACGTAGAGGCCAACAAGACAGGAATGTGTTTAAATATTACCGCCGAGATGTTAGATTGGGTTAGGTTAGGTTATATTACGTTATTGATGTATATAAAGATCCCACGGAGACGTAGAGGCCAACAAGCCAGGAATGTGTTCAAATATTACCGCCGAGATGTTAGATTGGGTTAGGTTAGGTTATATTACGTTATTGATGTATATAAAGATACCACGGAGACGTAGAGGCCAACTCGTCAGGAATGTTGTCAAATATTACCGCCGAGATGATAGGTTGGGTTAGGTTAGGTTATATTACGTTATTGATGTATATAAATGTACCACGGAGAGGTAGAGGCCAACTCGACATGAATATTTTCAAATATTACCGCCGAGATGTTAGGTTGGGTTAGGTTAGGTTATATTACGTTACAGATGTATATAAAGGTCCCACGGAGACGCAGAGGCCAACAAGCCAGGAATGTCTTCAAATATTACCGCCGAGATGATAGGTTGTGTTATGTTAGGTTATACTTCGTTATTGATGTTTATGAAGGTCAAACGGAGACGTAGAGGCCAACTCGCCAGTAATGTTGTCAAATATTACCGCCGAGATGATAGGCTGGGTTAGGTTAGGTTATATTTCGTTATTGATGTATATGAAGGTCCCACGGAGACGTAGAGGCCAACTCGCCATGAATGTTTTCAGATATTACCGCCGAGATGTTAGGTTGGGTTAGGTTAGGTTATATTACGTTATAGATGTATATGAAGGTCCCACGGAGACGTAGAGGCCAACTCGCCATGAATGTTTTCAAATATTACCGCGGAGATGTTAGGTTGGGTTAGGTTAGGTTATATTACGTTATAGATGTATATAAAGGTCCCTCGGAGACGTAGAGGCCAACAAGCCAGGAATGTGTTCAAATATTACCGCCGAGATGTTAGGTTGGGTTAGGTTAGGTTAGGTTAGGTTATTGATGTATATAAAGATCCCACGGAGACGTAGAGGCCAACAAGACAGGAATGGTTTTAAATATTACCGCCGAGATGTTAGGTTGGGTTAGGTTATGTTATATTGCGTTATAGATGTATATAAAGTTCGCACGGAGACGTAGAGGCCAACAAGCCAGGAATGTGTTCAAATATTACCGCCGAGATGTTAGATTGGGTTAGGTTTGGTTATATTACGTTATTGATGTATATAAAGGTCCCACGGAGACGTAGAGGCCAACAAGCCAGGAATGTGTTCAAATATTACCGCCGAGATGTTAGATTGGGTTAGGTTAGGTTATATTACGTTATTGATGTATATAAAGATCCCACGGAGACGTAGAGGCCAACAAGCCAGGAATGTGTTCAAATATTACCGCCGAGATGTTAGGTTGGGTCAGGTTAGGTTATATTGCGTTATAGATGTATATAAAGTTCCCACGGAGACGTAGAGGCCAACAAGCCAGGAATGTGTTCAAATATTACCGCCGAGATGTTAGGTTGGGTTAGGTTAGGTTAGGTTAGGTTATTGATGTATATAAAGATCCCACGGAGACGTAGAGGCCAACAAGACAGGAATGTGTTTAAATATTACCGCCGAGATGTTAGGTTGGGTTAGGTTATGTTATATTGCGTTATAGATGTATATAAAGTTCGCACTGAGACGTAGAGGCCAACAAGCCAGGAATGTGTTCAAATATTACCGCCGAGATGTTAGATTGGGTTAGGTTTGGTTATATTACGTTATTGATGTATATAAAGGTCCCACGGAGACGTAGAGGCCAACAAGACAGGAATGTGTTTAAATATTAGCGCCGAGATGTTAGGTTGGGTCAGGTTAGGTTATATTGCGTTATAGATGTATATAAAGTTCCCACGGAGATGTAGAGGCCAACAAGCCAGGAATGTGTTCAAATATTACCGCGGTGATGTTAGGTTGGGTTAGGTTAGGTTATATTACGTTATAGATGTATATAAAGGTCCCACGGAGACGTAGAGGCCAACAAGCCAGGAATGTGTTCAAATATTACCGCCGAGATGTTAGGTTGGGTTAGGTTAGGTTAGGTTAGGTTATTGATGTATATAAAGATCCCACGGAGACGTAGAGGCCAACAAGCCAGGAATGTGTTCAAATATTACCGCCGAGATGTTAGATTGGGTTAGGTTAGGTTATATTACGTTATTGATGTATATAAAGATACCACGGAGACGTAGAGGCCAACTCGTCAGGGATGTTGTCAAATATTACCGCCGAGATGATAGGTTGGGTTAGGTTAGGTTATATTACGTTATTGATGTATATAAATGTACCACGGAGAGGTAGAGGCCAACTCGACATGAATGTTTTCAAATATTACCGCCGAGATGTTAGGTTGGGTTAGGTTAGGTTATATTACGTTATAGATGTATATAAGGGTCCCACGGAGACGCAGAGGCCAACAAGCCAGGAATGTCTTCAAATATTACCGCCGAGATGATAGGTTGTGTTATGTTAAGTTATATTTCGTTATTGATGTTTATGAAGGTCAAACGGAGACGTAGAGTCCAACTCGCCAGTAATGTTGTCAAATATTACCGCCGAGATGATAGGTTGGGTTAGGTTAGGTTATATTTCGTTATTGATGTATATGAAGGTCCCACGGAGACGTAGAGGCCAACTCGCCATGAATGTTTTCAGATATTACCGCCGAGATGTTAGGTTGGGTTAGGTTAGGTTATATTACGTTATAGATGTATATGAAGGTCCCACGGAGACGTAGAGGCCAACTCGCCATGAATGTTTTCAAATATTACCGCGGAGATGTTAGGTTGGGTTAGGTTAGGTTATATTACGTTATAGATGTATATAAAGGTCCCACGGAGACGTAGAGGCCAACAAGCCAGGAATGTGTTCAAATATTACCGCCGAGATGTTAGGTTGGGTTAGGTTAGGTTAGGTTAGGTTATTGATGTATATAAAGATCCCACGGAGACGTAGAGGCCAACAAGACAGGAATGTGTTTAAATATTACCGCCGAGATGTTAGGTTGGGTTAGGTTATGTTATATTGCGTTATAGATGTATATAAAGTTCGCACGGAGACGTAGAGGCCAACAAGCCAGGAATGTGTTCAAATATTACCGCCGAGATGTTAGATTGGGTTAGGTTTGGTTATATTACGTTATTGATGTATATAAAGGTCCCACGGAGACGTAGAGGCCAACAAGACAGGAATGTGTTTAAATATTACCGCCGAGATGTTAGATTGGGTTAGGTTAGGTTATATTACGTTATTGATGTATATAAAGATCCCACGGAGACGTAGAGGCCAACAAGACAGGAATGTGTTTAAATATTACCGCCGAGATGTTAGGTTGGGTTAGGTTATGTTATATTGCGTTATAGATGTATATAAATTTCCCACGGAGACGTAGAGGCCAACAAGCCAGGAATGTGTTCAAATATTACCGCCGAGATGTTAGATTGGGTTAGGTTAGGTTATATTACGTTATTGATGTATACAAAGATCCCACGGATACGTAGAGGCCAACAAGACAGGAATGTGTTTAAATATTACCGCCGAGATGTTAGGTTGGGTTAGGTTATGTTATATTGCGTTATAGATGTATATAAAGTTCGCACGGAGAC
Organism: Xylocopa violacea; assembly: GCA_963969225.1. Classification (NCBI taxonomy): domain Eukaryota; kingdom Metazoa; phylum Arthropoda; class Insecta; order Hymenoptera; family Apidae; genus Xylocopa; species Xylocopa violacea. The sequence continues at coordinate 1,704,312 of CAXAJV010000487.1, forward strand.
GTAGAGGCCAACAAGCCAGGAATGTGTTCAAATATTACCGCCGAGATGTTAGATTGGGTTAGGTTTGGTAATATTACGTTATTGATGTATATAAAGGTCCCACGGAGACGTAGAGGCCAACAAGACAGGAATGTGTTTAAATATTACCGCCGAGATGTTAGATTGGGTTAGGTTAGGTTATATTACGTTATTGATGTATATAAAGATCCCACGGAGACGTAGAGGCCAACAAGCCAGGAATGTGTTCAAATATTACCGCCGAGATGTTAGATTGGGTTAGGTTAGGTTATATTACGTTATTGATGTATATAAAGATACCACGGAGACGTAGAGGCCAACTCGTCAGGAATGTTGTCAAATATTACCGCCGAGATGATAGGTTGGGTTAGGTTAGGTTATATTACGTTATTGATGTATATAAATGTACCACGGAGAGGTAGAGGCCAACTCGACATGAATATTTTCAAATATTACCGCCGAGATGTTAGGTTGGGTTAGGTTAGGTTATATTACGTTACAGATGTATATAAAGGTCCCACGGAGACGCAGAGGCCAACAAGCCAGGAATGTCTTCAAATATTACCGCCGAGATGATAGGTTGTGTTATGTTAGGTTATATTTCGTTATTGATGTTTATGAAGGTCAAACGGAGACGTAGAGGCCAACTCGCCAGTAATGTTGTCAAATATTACCGCCGAGATGATAGGCTGGGTTAGGTTAGGTTATATTTCGTTATTGATGTATATGAAGGTCCCACGGAGACGTAGAGGCCAACTCGCCATGAATGTTTTCAGATATTACCGCCGAGATGTTAGGTTGGGTTAGGTTAGGTTATATTACGTTATAGATGTATATGAAGGTCCCACGGAGACGTAGAGGCCAACTCGCCATGAATGTTTTCAAATATTACCGCGGAGATGTTAGGTTGGGTTAGGTTAGGTTATATTACGTTATAGATGTATATAAAGGTCCCTCGGAGACGTAGAGGCCAACAAGCCAGGAATGTGTTCAAATATTACCGCCGAGATGTTAGGTTGGGTTAGGTTAGGTTAGGTTAGGTTATTGATGTATATAAAGATCCCACGGAGACGTAGAGGCCAACAAGACAGGAATGGTTTTAAATATTACCGCCGAGATGTTAGGTTGGGTTAGGTTATGTTATATTGCGTTATAGATGTATATAAAGTTCGCACGGAGACGTAGAGGCCAACAAGCCAGGAATGTGTTCAAATATTACCGCCGAGATGTTAGATTGGGTTAGGTTTGGTTATATTACGTTATTGATGTATATAAAGGTCCCACGGAGACGTAGAGGCCAACAAGCCAGGAATGTGTTCAAATATTACCGCCGAGATGTTAGATTGGGTTAGGTTAGGTTATATTACGTTATTGATGTATATAAAGATCCCACGGAGACGTAGAGGCCAACAAGCCAGGAATGTGTTCAAATATTACCGCCGAGATGTTAGGTTGGGTCAGGTTAGGTTATATTGCGTTATAAATGTATATAAAGTTCCCACGGAGACGTAGAGGCCAACAAGCCAGGAATGTCTTCAAATATTACCGCCGAGATGTTAGGTTGGGTTAGGTTAGGTTATATTGCGTTATAGATGTATATAAAGTTCCCACGGAGACGTAGAGGCCAACAAGCCAGGAATGTGTTCAAATATTACCGCCGAGATGTTAGATTGGGTTAGGTTAGGTTATATTACGTTATTGATGTATATAAAGATCCCACGGAGACGTAGAGGCCAACAAGCCAGGAATGTGTTCAAATATTACCGCCGAGATGTTAGGTTGGGTCAGGTTAGGTTATATTGCGTTATAGATGTATATAAAGTTCCCACGGAGACGTAGAGGCCAACAAGCCAGGAATGTGTTCAAATATTACCGCCGAGATGTTAGGTTGGGTTAGGTTAGGTTATATTGCGTTATAGATGTATATAAAGTTCCCACGGAGACGTAGAGGCCAACAAGCCAGGAATGTGTTCAAATATTACCGCCGAGATGTTAGATTGGGTTAGGTTAGGTTATATTACGTTATTGATGTATATAAAGATCCCACGGAGACGTAGAGGCCAACAAGCCAGGAATGTGTTCAAATATTACCGCCGAGATGTTAGATTGGGTTAGGTTAGGTTATATTACGTTATTGATGTATATAAAGATACCACGGAGACGTAGAGGCCAACTCGTCAGGAATGTTGTCAAATATTACCGCCGAGATGATAGGTTGGGTTAGGTTAGGTTATATTACGTTATAGATGTATATAAAGGTCCCACGGAGACGCAGAGGCCAACAAGCCAGGAATGTCTTCAAATATTACCGCCGAGATGATAGGTTGTGTTATGTTAGGTTATATTTCGTTATTGATGTTTATGAAGGTCAAACGGAGACGTAGAGGCCAACTCGCCAGTAATGTTGTCAAATATTACCGCCGAGATGATAGGTTGGGTTAGGTTAGGTTATATTTCGTTATTGATGTATGTGAAGGTCCCACGGAGACGTAGAGGCCAACTCGCCATGAATGTTTTCAAATATTACCGCGGAGATGTTAGGTTGGGTTAGGTTAGGTTATATTACGTTATAGATGAATGTAAAGTTCCCACGGAGAGGTAGAGGCCAACTCGCCATGAATGTTTTCAAATATTACCGCCGAGATGTTAGATTGGGTTAGGTTAGGTTATATTACGTTATTGATGTATATAAAGATCCCACGGAGACGTAGAGGCCAACAAGACAGGAATGTGTTTAAATATTACCGCCGAGATGTTAGGTTGGGTTAGGTTATGTTATATTGCGTTATAGATGTATATAAAGTTCCCACGGAGACGTAGAGGCCAACAAGCCAGGAATGTGTTCAAATATTACCGCCGAGATGTTAGATTGGGTTAGGTTAGGTTATATTACGTTATTGATGTATATAAAGATCCCACGGAGACGTAGAGGCGAACAAGACAGGAATGTGTTTAAATATTACCGCCGAGATGTTAGGTTGGGTCAGGTTAGGTTATTTTGCGTTATAGATGTATATAAAGTTCCCACGGAGACGTAGAGGCCAACAAGCCAGGAATGTGTTCAAATATTACCGCCGAGATGTTAGGTTGGGTTAGGTTAGGTTATATTGCGTTATAGATGTATATAAAGTTCCCACGGAGACGTAGAGGCCAACAAGCCAGGAATGTGTTCAAATATTACCGCCGAGATGTTAGATTGGGTTAGGTTAGGTTATATTACGTTATTGATGTATATAAAGATACCACGGAGACGTAGAGGCCAACAAGACAGGAATGTGTTCAAATATTACCGCCGAGATGTTAGATTGGGTTAGGTTAGGTTATATTGCGTTATAGATGTATATAAAGTTCCCACGGAGACGTAGAGGCCAACAAGCCAGGAATGTGTTCAAATATTACCGCCGAGATGTTAGATTGGGTTAGGTTAGGTTATATTACGTTATTGATGTATATAAAGATCCCACGGAGACGTAGAGGCCAAAAAGACAGGAATGTGTTTAAATATTACCGCCGAGATGTTAGGTTGGGTTAGGTTATGTTATATTGCGTTATAGATGTATATAAAGTTCCCACGGAGACGTAGAGGCCAACAAGCCAGGAATGTGTTCAAATATTACCGCCGAGATGTTAGATTGGGTTAGGTTAGGTTATATTACGTTATTGATGTATATAAAGATCCCACGGAGACGTAGAGGCCAACAAGCCAGGAATGTGTTCAAATATTACCGCCGAGATGTTAGGTTGGGTCAGGTTAGGTTATATTGCGTTATAGATGTATATAAAGTTCCCACGGAGACGTAGAGGCCAACAAGCCAGGAATGTGTTCAAATATTACCGCCGAGATGTTAGGTTGGGTTAGGTTAGGTTATATTGCGTTATAGATGTATATAAAGTTCCCACGGAGACGTAGAGGCCAACAAGCCAGGAATGTGTTCAAATATTACCGCCGAGATGTTAGATTGGGTTAGGTTAGGTTATATTACGTTATTGATGTATATAAAGATCCCACGGAGACGTAGAGGCCAACAAGACAGGAATGTGTTTAAATATTACCGCCGAGATGTTAGGTTGGGTTAGGTTATGTTATATTGCGTTATAGATGTATATAAATTTCCCACGGAGACGTAGAGGCCAACAAGCCAGGAATGTGTTCAAATGTTACCGCCGAGATGTTAGATTGGGTTAGGTTAGGTTATATTACGTTATTGATGTATATAAAGATCCCACGGAGACGTAGAGGCCAACAAGACAGGAATGTGTTTAAATATTACCGCCGAGATGTTAGATTGGGTTAGGTTAGGTTATATTACGTTATTGATGTATATAAAGATCCCACGGAGACGTAGAGGCCAACAAGCCAGGAATGTGTTCAAATATTACCGCCGAGATGTTAGATTGGGTTAGGTTAGGTTATATTACGTTATTGATGTATATAAAGATACCACGGAGACGTAGAGGCCAACTCGTCAGGAATGTTGTCAAATATTACCGCCGAGATGATAGGTTGGGTTAGGTTAGGTTATATTACGTTATTGATGTATATAAATGTACCACGGAGAGGTAGAGGCCAACTCGCCATGAATGTTTTCAAATATTACCGCCGAGATGTTAGGTTGGGTAAGGTTAGGTTATATTACGTTATAGATGTATATAAAGGTCCCACGGAGACGCAGAGGCCAACAAGCCAGGAATGTCTTCAAATATTACCGCCGAGATGATAGGTTGTGTTATGTTAGGTTATATTTCGTTATTGATGTTTATGAAGGTCAAACGGAGACGTAGAGGCCAACTCGCCAGTAATGTTGTCAAATATTACCGCCGAGATGATAGGTTGGGTTAGGTTAGGTTATATTTCGTTATTGATGTATGTGAAGGTCCCACGGAGACGTAGAGGCCTACTCGCCATGAATGTTTTCAAATATTACCGCGGAGATGTTAGGTTGGGTTAGGTTAGGTTATATTACGTTATAGATGAATGTAAAGTTCCCACGGAGAGGTAGAGGCCAACTCGCCATGAATGTTTTCAAATATTACCGCCGAGATGTTAGATTGGGTTAGGTTAGGTTATATTACGTTATTGATGTATATAAAGATCCCACGGAGACGTAGAGGCCAACAAGACAGGAATGTGTTTAAATATTACCGCCGAGATGTTAGGTTGGGTTAGGTTATGTTATATTGCGTTATAGATGTATATAAAGTTCCCACGGAGACGTAGAGGCCAACAAGCCAGGAATGTGTTCAAATATTACCGCCGAGATGTTAGATTGGGTTAGGTTAAGTTATATTACGTTATTGATGTATATAAAGATCCCACGGAGACGTAGAGGCCAACAAGCCAGGAATGTGTTCAAATATTACCGCCGAGATGTTAGATTGGGTTAGGTTAGGTTATATTACGTTATTGATGTATATAAAGATACCACGGAGACGTAGAGGCCAACTCGTCAGGAATGTTGTCAAATATTACCGCCGAGATGATAGGTTGGGTTAGGTTAGGTTATATTACGTTATTGATGTATATAAATGTACCACGGAGAGGTAGAGGCCAACTCGCCATGAATGTTTTCAAATACTACCGCCGAGATGTTAGGTTGGGTTAGGTTAGGTTATATTACGTTATAGATGTATATAAAGGTCCCACGGAGACGCAGAGGCCAACAAGCCAGGAATGATTTCAAATATTACCGCCGAGATGTTAGATTGGGTTAGGTTAGGTTATATTACGTTATTGATGTATATAAAGATCCCACGGAGACGTAGAGTCCAACAAGACAGGAATGTGTTTAAATATTACCGCCGAGATGTTAGGTTGGGTCAGGTTAGGTTATTTTGCGTTATAGATGTATATAAAGTTCCCACGGAGACGTAGAGGCCAACAAGCCAGGAATGTGTTCAAATATTACCGCCGAGATGTTAGGTTGGGTTAGGTTAGGTTATATTGCGTTATAGATGTATATAAAGTTCCCACGGAGACGTAGAGGCCAACAAGCCAGGAATGTGTTCAAATATTACCGCCGAGATGTTAGATTGGGTTAGGTTAGGTTATATTACGTTATTGATGTATATAAAGATCCCACGGAGACGTAGAGGCCAACAAGACAGGAATGTGTTCAAATATTACCGCCGAGATGTTAGATTGGGTTAGGTTAGGTTATATTGCGTTATAGATGTATATAAAGTTCCCACGGAGACGTAGAGGCCAACAAGCCAGGAATGTGTTCAAATATTACCGCCGAGATGTTAGATTGGGTTAGGTTAGGTTATATTACGTTATTGATGTATATAAAGATCCCACGGAGACGTAGAGGCCAAAAAGACAGGAATGTGTTTAAATATTACCGCCGAGATGTTAGGTTGGGTTAGGTTATGTTATATTGCGTTATAGATGTATATAAAGTTCCCACGGAGACGTAGAGGCCAACAAGCCAGGAATGTGTTCAAATATTACCGCCGAGATGTTAGATTGGGTTAGGTTAGGTTATATTACGTTATTGATGTATATAAAGATCCCACGGAGACGTAGAGGCCAACAAGCCAGGAATGTGTTCAAATATTACCGCCGAGATGTTAGGTTGGGTCAGGTTAGGTTATATTGCGTTATAGATGTATATAAAGTTCCCACGGAGACGTAGAGGCCAACAAGCCAGGAATGTGTTCAAATATTACCGCCGAGATGTTAGGTTGGGTTAGGTTAGGTTATATTGCGTTATAGATGTATATAAAGTTCCCACGGAGACGTAGAGGCCAACAAGCCAGGAATGTGTTCAAATATTACCGCCGAGATGTTAGATTGGGTTAGGTTAGGTTATATTACGTTATTGATGTATATAAAGATCCCACGGAGACGTAGAGGCCAACAAGACAGGAATGTGTTTAAATATTACCGCCGAGATGTTAGGTTGGGTTAGGTTAGGTTATATTGCGTTATAGATGTATATAAATTTCCCACGGAGACGTAGAGGCCAACAAGCCAGGAATGTGTTCAAATGTTACCGCCGAGATGTTAGATTGGGTTAGGTTAGGTTATATTACGTTATTGATGTATATAAAGATCCCACGGAGACGTAGAGGCCAACAAGACAGGAATGTGTTTAAATATTACCGCCGAGATGTTAGGTTGGGTCAGGTTAGGTTATTTTGCGTTATAGATGTATATAAAGTTCCCACGGAGACGTAGAGGCCAACAAGACAGGAATGTGTTCAAATATTACCGCCGAGATGTTAGGTTGGGTTAGGTTAGGTTATATTGCGTTATAGATGTATATAAAGTTCCCACGGAGACGTAGAGGCCAACAAGCCAGGAATGTGTTCAAATATTACCGCCGAGATGTTAGATTGGGTTAGGTTAGGTTATATTACGTTATTGATGTATATAAAGATCCCACGGAGACGTAGAGGCCAACAAGACAGGAATGTGTTTAAATATTACCGCCGAGATGTTAGGTTGGGTTAGGTTATGTTATATTGCGTTATATATGTATATAAAGTTCCCACGGAGACGTATAGGCCAACAAGCCAGGAATGTGTTCAAATATTACCGCCGAGATGTTAGATTGGGTTAGGTTAGGTTATATTACGTTATTGATGTATATAAAGATCCCACGGAGACGTAGAGGCCAACAAGCCAGGAATGTGTTCAAATATTACCGCCGAGATGTTAGATTGGGTTAGGTTAGGTTATATTACGTTATTGATGTATATAAAGATACCACGGAGACGTAGAGGCCAACTCGTCAGGAATGTTGTCAAATATTACCGCCGAGATGATAGGTTGGGTTAGGTTAGGTTATATTACGTTATTGATGTATATAAATGTACCACGGAGAGGTAGAGGCCAACTCGCCATGAATGTTTTCAAATACTACCGCCGAGATGTTAGGTTGGGTTAGGTTAGGTTATATTACGTTATAGATGTATATAAAGGTCCCACGGAGACGTAGAGGCCAACAAGCCAGGAATGTGTTCAAATATTACCGCCGAGATGTTAGATTGGGTTAGGTTAGGTTATATTACGTTATTGATGTATATAAAGATCCCACGGAGACGTAGAGGCCAACAAGCCAGGAATGTGTTCAAATATTACCGCCGAGATGTTAGATTGGGTTAGGTTAGGTTATATTACGTTATTGATGTATATAAAGATACCACGGAGACGTAGAGGCCAACTCGTCAGGAATGTTGTCAAATATTACCGCCGAGATGATAGGTTGGGTTAGGTTAGGTTATATTACGTTATTGATGTATATAAATGTACCACGGAGAGGTAGAGGCCAACTCGCCATGAATGTTTTCAAATACTACCGCCGAGATGTTAGGTTGGGTTAGGTTAGGTTATATTACGTTATAGATGTATGTAAAGTTCCCACGGAGAGGTAGAGGCCAACTCGCCATGAATGTTTTCAAATATTACCGCCGAGATGTTAGATTGGGTTAGGTTAGGTTATATTACGTTATTGATGTATATAAAGATCCCACGGAGACGTAGAGGCCAACAAGACAGGAATGTGTTTAAATATTACCGCCGAGATGTTAGGTTGGGTCATGTTAGGTTATTTTGCGTTATAGATGTATATAAAGTTCCCACGGAGACGTAGAGGCCAACAAGCCAGGAATGTGTTCAAATATTACCGCCGAGATGTTAGGTTGGGTTAGGTTAGGTTATATTGCGTTATAGATGTATATAAAGTTCCCACGGAGACGTAGAGGCCAACAAGCCAGGAATGTGTTCAAATATTACCGCCGAGATGTTAGATTGGGTTAGGTTAGGTTATATTACGTTATTGATGTATATAAAGATCCCACGGAGACGTAGAGGCCAACAAGCCAGGAATGTGTTCAAATATTACCGCCGAGATGTTAGATTGGGTTAGGTTAGGTTATATTACGTTATTGATGTATATAAAGGTCCCACGGAGACGTAGAGTCCAACAAGACAGGAATGAGTTTAAATATTACCGCCGAGATGTTAGGTTGGGTCAGGTTAGGTTATTTTGCGTTATAGATGTATATAAAGTTCCCACGGAGACGTAGAGGCCAACAAGCCAGGAATGTGTTCAAATATTACCGCCGAGATGTTAGGTTGGGTTAGGTTAGGTTATATTGCGTTATAGATGTATATAAAGTTCCCACGGAGACGTAGAGGCCAACAAGCCAGGAATGTGTTCAAATATTACCGCCGAGATGTTAGATTGGGTTAGGTTAGGTTATATTACGTTATTGATGTATATAAAGATCCCACGGAGACGTAGAGGCCAACAAGACAGGAATGTGTTCAAATATTACCGCCGAGATGTTAGATTGGGTTAGGTTAGGTTATATTGCGTTATAGATGTATATAAAGTTCCCACGGAGACGTAGAGGCCAACAAGCCAGGAATGTGTTCAAATATTACCGCCGAGATGTTAGATTGGGTTAGGTTAGGTTATATTACGTTATTGATGTATATAAAGATCCCACGGAGACGTAGAGGCCAAAAAGACAGGAATGTGTTTAAATATTACCGCCGAGATGTTAGGTTGGGTTAGGTTATGTTATATTGCGTTATAGATGTATATAAAGTTCCCACGGAGACGTAGAGGCCAACAAGCCAGGAATGTGTTCAAATATTACCGCCCAGATGTTAGATTGGGTTAGGTTAGGTTATATTACGTTATTGATGTATATAAAGATCCCACGGAGACGTAGAGGCCAACAAGCCAGGAATGTGTTCAAATATTACCGCCGAGATGTTAGGTTGGGTCAGGTTAGGTTATATTGCGTTATAGATGTATATAAAGTTCCCACGGAGACGTAGAGGCCAACAAGCCAGGAATGTGTTCAAATATTACCGCCGAGATGTTAGGTTGGGTTAGGTTAGGTTATATTGCGTTATAGATATATATAAAGTTCCCACGGAGACGTAGAGGCCAACAAGCCAGGAATGTGTTCAAATATTACCGCCGAGATGTTAGATTGGGTTAGGTTAGGTTATATTACGTTATTGATGTATATAAAGATACCACGGAGACGTAGAGGCCAACTCGTCAGGAATGTTGTCAAATATTACCGCCGAGATGATAGGTTGGGTTAGGTTAGGTTATATTACGTTATTGATGTATATAAATGTACCACGGAGAGGTAGAGGCCAACTCGCCATGAATGTTTTCAAATATTACCGCCGAGATGTTAGGTTGGGTTAGGTTAGGTTATATTACGTTATAGATGTATATAAAGGTCCCACGGAGACGCAGAGGCCAACAAGCCAGGAATGTCTTCAAATATTACCGCCGAGATGATAGGTTGTGTTATGTTAGGTTATATTTCGTTATTGATGTTTATGAAGGTCAAACGGAGACGTAGAGGCCAACTCGCCAGTAATGTTGTCAAATATTACCGCCGAGATGATAGGTTGGGTTAGGTTAGGTTATATTTCGTTATTGATGTATGTGAAGGTCCCACGGAGACGTAGAGGCCTACTCGCCATGAATGTTTTCAAATATTACCGCGGAGATGTTAGGTTGGGTTAGGTTAGGTTATATTACGTTATAGATGAATGTAAAGTTCCCACGGAGAGGTAGAGGCCAACTCGCCATGAATGTTTTCAAATATTACCGCCGAGATGTTAGATTGGGTTAGGTTAGGTTATATTACGTTATTGATGTATATAAAGATCCCACGGAGACGTAGAGGCCAACAAGACAGGAATGTGTTTAAATATTACCGCCGAGATGTTAGGTTGGGTTAGGTTATGTTATATTGCGTTATAGATGTATATAAAGTTCCCACGGAGACGTAGAGGCCAACAAGACAGGAATGTGTTCAAATATTACCGCCGAGATGTTAGATTGGGTTAGGTTAGGTTATATTACGTTATTGATGTATATAAAGATCCCACGGAGACGTAGAGGCCAACAAGCCAGGAATGTGTTCAAATATTACCGCCGAGATGTTAGGTTGGGTCAGGTTAGGTTATATTGCGTTATAGATGTATATAAACTTCCCACGGAGACGTAGAGTCCAACAAGCCAGGAATGTGTTCAAATATTACCGCCGAGATGTTAGGTTGGGTTAGGTTAGGTTATATTGCGTTATAGATGTATATAAAGTTCCCACGGAGACGTAGAGGCCAACAAGCCAGGAATGTGTTCAAATATTACCGCCGAGATGTTAAATTGGGTTAGGTTAGGTTATATTACGTTATTGATGTATATAAAGATCCCACGGAGACGTAGAGGCCAACAAGCCAGGAATGTGTTCAAATATTACCGCCGAGATGTTAGATTGGGTTAGGTTAGGTTATATAACGTTATTCATGTATATAAAGATACCACGGAGACGTAGAGGCCAACTCGTCAGGAATGTTGTCAAATATTACCGCCGAGATGATAGGTTGGGTTAGGTTAGGTTATATTACGTTATTGATGTATATAAATGTACCACGGAGAGGTAGAGGCCAACTCGCCATGAATGTTTTCAAATACTACCGCCGAGATGTTAGGTTGGGTTAGCTTAGGTTATATTACGTTATAGATGTATATAAAGGTCCCACGGAGACGCAGAGGCCAACAAGCCAGGAATGTCTTCAAATATTACCGCCGAGATGATAGGTTGTGTTATGTTAGGTTATATTTCGTTATTGATGTTTATGAAGGTCAAACGGAGACGTAGAGGCCAACAAGCCAGGAATGTGTTCAAATGTTACCGCCGAGATGTTAGGTTGGGTTAGGTTAGGTTATATTACGTTATAGATGTATATAACGATCCCACGGAGACGTAGAGGCCAACAAGCCAGGAATGTGTTCAAATATTACCGCCGAGATGTTAGGTTGGGTTAGGTTAGGTTATATTGCGTTATAGATGTATATAAAGTTCCCACGGAGACGTAGAGGCCAACAAGCCAGGAATGTGTTCAAATATTACCGCCGAGATGTTAGATTGGGTTAGGTTAGGTTATATTACGTTATTGATGTATATAAAGATCCCACGGAGACGTAGAGGCCAACAAGCCAGGAATGTGTTCAAATATTACCGCCGAGATGTTAGATTGGGTTAGGTTAGGTTATATTACGTTATTGATGTATATAAAGATCCCACGGAGACGTAGAGTCCAACAAGACAGGAATGTGTTTAAATATTACCGCCGAGATGTTAGGTTGGGTCAGGTTAGGTTATTTTGCGTTATAGATGTATATAAAGTTCCCACGGAGACGTAGAGGCCAACAAGCCAGGAATGTGTTCAAATATTACCGCCGAGATGTTAGGTTGGGTTAGGTTAGGTTATATTGCGTTATAGATGTATATAAAGTTCCCACGGAGACGTAGAGGCCAACAAGCCAGGAATGTGTTCAAATATTACCGCCGAGATGTTAGATTGGGTTAGGTTAGGTTATATTACGTTATTGATGTATATAAAGATCCCACGGAGACGTAGAGGCCAACAAGACAGGAATGTGTTCAAATATTACCGCCGAGATGTTAGATTGGGTTAGGTTAGGTTATATTGCGTTATAGATGTATATAAAGTTCCCACGGAGACGTAGAGGCCAACAAGCCAGGAATGTGTTCAAATATTACCGCCGAGATGTTAGATTGGGTTAGGTTAGGTTATATTACGTTATTGATGTATATAAAGATCCCACGGAGACGTAGAGGCCAAAAAGACAGGAATGTGTTTAAATATTACCGCCGAGATGTTAGGTTGGGTCAGGTTAGGTTATATTGCGTTATAGATGTATATAAACTTCCCACGGAGACGTAGAGTCCAACAAGCCAGGAATGTGTTCAAATATTACCGCCGAGATGTTAGGTTGGGTTAGGTTAGGTTATATTGCGTTATAGATGTATATAAAGTTCCCACGGAGACGTAGAGGCCAACAAGCCAGGAATGTGTTCAAATATTACCGCCGAGATGTTAAATTGGGTTAGGTTAGGTTATATTACGTTATTGATGTATATAAAGATCCCACGGAGACGTAGAGGCCAACAAGCCAGGAATGTGTTCAAATATTACCGCCGAGATGTTAGATTGGGTTAGGTTAGGTTATATAACGTTATTCATGTATATAAAGATACCACGGAGACGTAGAGGCCAACTCGTCAGGAATGTTGTCAAATATTACCGCCGAGATGATAGGTTGGGTTAGGTTAGGTTATATTACGTTATTGATGTATATAAATGTACCACGGAGAGGTAGAGGCCAACTCGCCATGAATGTTTTCAAATACTACCGCCGAGATGTTAGGTTGGGTTAGGTTAGGTTATATTACGTTATAGATGTATATAAAGGTCCCACGGAGACGCAGAGGCCAACAAGCCAGGAATGTCTTCAAATATTACCGCCGAGATGATAGGTTGTGTTATGTTAGGTTATATTTCGTTATTGATGTTTATGAAGGTCAAACGGAGACGTAGAGGCCAACAAGCCAGGAATGTGTTCAAATGTTACCGCCGAGATGTTAGGTTGGGTTAGGTTAGGTTATATTACGTTATAGATGTATATAACGATCCCACGGAGACGTAGAGGCCAACAAGCCAGGAATGTGTTCAAATATTACCGCCGAGATGTTAGGTTGGGTTAGGTTAGGTTATATTGCGTTATAGATGTATATAAAGTTCCCACGGAGACGTAGAGGCCAACAAGCCAGGAATGTGTTCAAATATTACCGCCGAGATGTTAGATTGGGTTAGGTTAGGTTATATTACGTTATTGATGTATATAAAGATCCCACGGAGACGTAGAGGCCAACAAGCCAGGAATGTGTTCAAATATTACCGCCGAGATGTTAGATTGGGTTAGGTTAGGTTATATTACGTTATTGATGTATATAAAGATCCCACGGAGACGTAGAGTCCAACAAGACAGGAATGTGTTTAAATATTACCGCCGAGATGTTAGGTTGGGTCAGGTTAGGTTATTTTGCGTTATAGATGTATATAAAGTTCCCACGGAGACGTAGAGGCCAACAAGCCAGGAATGTGTTCAAATATTACCGCCGAGATGTTAGGTTGGGTTAGGTTAGGTTATATTGCGTTATAGATGTATATAAAGTTCCCACGGAGACGTAGAGGCCAACAAGCCAGGAATGTGTTCAAATATTACCGCCGAGATGTTAGATTGGGTTAGGTTAGGTTATATTACGTTATTGATGTATATAAAGATCCCACGGAGACGTAGAGGCCAACAAGACAGGAATGTGTTCAAATATTACCGCCGAGATGTTAGATTGGGTTAGGTTAGGTTATATTGCGTTATAGATGTATATAAAGTTCCCACGGAGACGTAGAGGCCAACAAGCCAGGAATGTGTTCAAATATTACCGCCGAGATGTTAGATTGGGTTAGGTTAGGTTATATTACGTTATTGATGTATATAAAGATCCCACGGAGACGTAGAGGCCAAAAAGACAGGAATGTGTTTAAATATTACCGCCGAGATGTTAGGTTGGGTTAGGTTATGTTATATTGCGTTATAGATGTATATAAAGTTCCCACGGAGACGTAGAGGCCAACAAGCCAGGAATGTGTTCAAATATTACCGCCCAGATGTTAGATTGGGTTAGGTTAGGTTATATTACGTTATTGATGTATATAAAGATCCCACGGAGACGTAGAGGCCAACAAGCCAGGAATGTGTTCAAATATTACCGCCGAGATGTTAGGTTGGGTCAGGTTAGGTTATATTGCGTTATAGATGTATATAAAGTTCCCACGGAGACGTAGAGGCCAACAAGCCAGGAATGTGTTCAAATATTACCGCCGAGATGTTAGGTTGGGTTAGGTTAGGTTATATTGCGTTATAGATATATATAAAGTTCCCACGGAGACGTAGAGGCCAACAAGCCAGGAATGTGTTCAAATATTACCGCCGAGATGTTAGATTGGGTTAGGTTAGGTTATATTACGTTATTGATGTATATAAAGATACCACGGAGACGTAGAGGCCAACTCGTCAGGAATGTTGTCAAATATTACCGCCGAGATGATAGGTTGGGTTAGGTTAGGTTATATTACGTTATTGATGTATATAAATGTACCACGGAGAGGTAGAGGCCAACTCGCCATGAATGTTTTCAAATATTACCGCCGAGATGTTAGGTTGGGTTAGGTTAGGTTATATTACGTTATAGATGTATATAAAGGTCCCACGGAGACGCAGAGGCCAACAAGCCAGGAATGTCTTCAAATATTACCGCCGAGATGATAGGTTGTGTTATGTTAGGTTATATTTCGTTATTGATGTTTATGAAGGTCAAACGGAGACGTAGAGGCCAACTCGCCAGTAATGTTGTCAAATATTACCGCCGAGATGATAGGTTGGGTTAGGTTAGGTTATATTTCGTTATTGATGTATGTGAAGGTCCCACGGAGACGTAGAGGCCTACTCGCCATGAATGTTTTCAAATATTACCGCGGAGATGTTAGGTTGGGTTAGGTTAGGTTATATTACGTTATAGATGAATGTAAAGTTCCCACGGAGAGGTAGAGGCCAACTCGCCATGAATGTTTTCAAATATTACCGCCGAGATGTTAGATTGGGTTAGGTTAGGTTATATTACGTTATTGATGTATATAAAGATCCCACGGAGACGTAGAGGCCAACAAGACAGGAATGTGTTTAAATATTACCGCCGAGATGTTAGGTTGGGTTAGGTTATGTTATATTGCGTTATAGATGTATATAAAGTTCCCACGGAGACGTAGAGGCCAACAAGACAGGAATGTGTTCAAATATTACCGCCGAGATGTTAGATTGGGTTAGGTTAGGTTATATTACGTTATTGATGTATATAAAGATCCCACGGAGACGTAGAGGCCAACAAGCCAGGAATGTGTTCAAATATTACCGCCGAGATGTTAGGTTGGGTCAGGTTAGGTTATATTGCGTTATAGATGTATATAAACTTCCCACGGAGACGTAGAGTCCAACAAGCCAGGAATGTGTTCAAATATTACCGCCGAGATGTTAGGTTGGGTTAGGTTAGGTTATATTGCGTTATAGATGTATATAAAGTTCCCACGGAGACGTAGAGGCCAACAAGCCAGGAATGTGTTCAAATATTACCGCCGAGATGTTAAATTGGGTTAGGTTAGGTTATATTACGTTATTGATGTATATAAAGATCCCACGGAGACGTAGAGGCCAACAAGCCAGGAATGTGTTCAAATATTACCGCCGAGATGTTAGATTGGGTTAGGTTAGGTTATATAACGTTATTCATGTATATAAAGATACCACGGAGACGTAGAGGCCAACTCGTCAGGAATGTTGTCAAATATTACCGCCGAGATGATAGGTTGGGTTAGGTTAGGTTATATTACGTTATTGATGTATATAAATGTACCACGGAGAGGTAGAGGCCAACTCGCCATGAATGTTTTCAAATACTACCGCCGAGATGTTAGGTTGGGTTAGGTTAGGTTATATTACGTTATAGATGTATATAAAGGTCCCACGGAGACGCAGAGGCCAACAAGCCAGGAATGTCTTCAAATATTACCGCCGAGATGATAGGTTGTGTTATGTTAGGTTATATTTCGTTATTGATGTTTATGAAGGTCAAACGGAGACGTAGAGGCCAACAAGCCAGGAATGTGTTCAAATGTTACCGCCGAGATGTTAGGTTGGGTTAGGTTAGGTTATATTACGTTATAGATGTATATAACGATCCCACGGAGACGTAGAGGCCAACTCGCCATGAATGTTTTCAAATATTACCGCCGAGATGTTAGGTTGGGTTAGGTTAGGTTATATTACGTTATAGATGTATGTAAAGTTCCCACGGAGAGGTAGAGGCCAACTCGCCATGAATGTTTTCAAATATTACCGCCGAGATGTTAGATTGGATTAGGTTAGGTTATATTACGTTATTGATGTATATAAAGATCCCACGGAGACGTAGAGGCCAACAAGGCAGGAATGTGTTTAAATATTACCGCCGAGATGTTAGGTTGGGTCATGTTAGGTTATTTTGCGTTATAGATGTATATAAAGTTCCCACGGAGACGTAGAGGCCAACAAGCCAGGAATGTGTTCAAATATTACCGCCGAGATGTTAGGTTGGGTTAGGTTAGGTTATATTGCGTTATAGATGTATATAAAGTTCCCACGGAGACGTAGAGGCCAACAAGCCAGGAATGTGTTCAAATATTACCGCCGAGATGTTAGATTGGGTTAGGTTAGGTTATATTACGTTATTGATGTATATAAAGATCCCACGGAGACGTAGAGGCCAACAAGCCAGGAATGTGTTCAAATATTACCGCCGAGATGTTAGATTGGGTTAGGTTAGGTTATATTACGTTATTGATGTATATAAAGATCCCACGGAGACGTAGAGTCCAACAAGACAGGAATGTGTTTAAATATTACCGCCGAGATGTTAGGTTGGGTCAGGTTAGGTTATTTTGCGTTATAGATGTATATAAAGTTCCCACGGAGACGTAGAGGCCAACAAGCCAGGAATGTGTTCAAATATTACCGCCGAGATGTTAGGTTGGGTTAGGTTAGGTTATATTGCGTTATAGATGTATATAAAGTTCCCACGGAGACGTAGAGGCCAACAAGCCAGGAATGTGTTCAAATATTACCGCCGAGATGTTAGATTGGGTTAGGTTAGGTTATATTACGTTATTGATGTATATAAAGATCCCACGGAGACGTAGAGGCCAACAAGACAGGAATGTGTTCAAATATTACCGCCGAGATGTTAGATTGGGTTAGGTTAGGTTATATTGCGTTATAGATGTATATAAAGTTCCCACGGAGACGCAGAGGCCAACAAGCCAGGAATGTGTTCAAATATTACCGCCGAGATGTTAGATTGGGTTAGGTTAGGTTATATTACGTTATTGATGTATATAAAGATCCCACGGAGACGTAGAGGCCAAAAAGACAGGAATGTGTTTAAATATTACCGCCGAGATGTTAGGTTGGGTTAGGTTATGTTATATTACGTTATTGATGTATATAAAGATCCCACGGAGACGTAGAGGCCAACAAGCCAGGAATGTGTTCAAATATTACCGCCGAGATGTTAGATTGGGTTAGGTTAGGTTATATTACGTTATTGATGTATATAAAGATCCCACGGAGACGTAGAGGCCAACAAGCCAGGAATGTGTTCAAATATTACCGCCGAGATGTTAGGTTGGGTCAGGTTAGGTTATATTGCGTTATAGATGTATATAAAGTTCCCACGGAGACGTAGAGGCCAACAAGCCAGGAATGTGTTCAAATATTACCGCCGAGATGTTAGGTTGGGTTAGGTTAGGTTATATTGCGTTATAGATGTATATAAAGTTCCCACGGAGACGTAGAGGCCAACAAGCCAGGAATGTGTTCAAATATTACCGCCGAGATGTTAGATTGGGTTAGGTTAGGTTATATTACGTTATTGATGTATATAAAGTTCCCACGGAGACGTAGAGGCCAACAAGACAGGAATGTGTTTAAATATTACCGCCGAGATGTTAGGTTGGGTTAGGTTATGTTATATTGCGTTATAGATGTATATAAATTTCCCACGGAGACGTAGAGGCCAACAAGCCAGGAATGTGTTCAAATGTTACCGCCGAGATGTTAGATTGGGTTAGGTTAGGTTATATTACGTTATTGATGTATATAAAGATCCCACGGAGACGTAGAGGCCAACAAGACAGGAATGTGTTTAAATATTACCGCCGAGATGTTAGGTTGGGTCAGGTTAGGTTATTTTGCGTTATAGATGTATATAAAGTTCCCACGGAGACGTAGAGGCCAACAAGCCAGGAATGTGTTCAAATATTACCGCCGAGATGTTAGGTTGGGTTAGGTTAGGTTATATTGCGTTATAGATGTATATAAAGTTCCCACGGAGACGTAGAGGCCAACAAGCCAGGAATGTGTTCAAATATTACCGCCGAGATGTTAGATTGGGTTAGGTTAGGTTATATTACGTTATTGATGTATATAAAGATCCCACGGAGACGTAGAGTCCAACAAGACAGGAATGAGTTTAAATATTACCGCCGAGATGTTAGGTTGGGTCAGGTTAGGTTATTTTGCGTTATAGATGTATATAAAGTTCCCACGGAGACGTAGAGGCCAACAAGCCAGGAATGTGTTCAAATATTACCGCCGAGATGTTAGATTGGGTTAGGTTAGGTTATATTACGTTATTGATGTATATAAAGATCCCACGGAGACGTACAGGCCAACAAGACAGGAATGTGTTCAAATATTACCGCCGAGATGATAGGTTGGGTTAGGTTAGGTTATATTTCGTTATTGATGTATGTGAAGGTCCCACGGAGACGTAGAGGCCTACTCGCCATGAATGTTTTCAAATATTACCGCGGAGATGTTAG
The DNA here is from genome assembly GCA_963969225.1 of Xylocopa violacea. Taxonomy (NCBI): domain Eukaryota; kingdom Metazoa; phylum Arthropoda; class Insecta; order Hymenoptera; family Apidae; genus Xylocopa; species Xylocopa violacea. Next base: position 1,723,657 of record CAXAJV010000487.1, read on the forward strand.
GTTGGGTTAGGTTAGGTTATATTACGTTATAGATGAATGTAAAGTTCCCACGGAGAGGTAGAGGCCAACTCGCCATGAATGTTTTCAAATATTACCGCCGAGATGTTAGATTGGGTTAGGTTAGGTTATATTACGTTATTGATGTATATAAAGATCCCACGGAGACGTAGAGGCCAACAAGACAGGAATGTGTTTAAATATTACCGCCGAGATGTTAGGTTGGGTTAGGTTATGTTATATTGCGTTATAGATGTATATAAAGTTCCCACGGAGACGTAGAGGCCAACAAGCCAGGAATGTGTTCAAATATTACCGCCGAGATGTTAGGTTGGGTCAGGTTAGGTTATATTGCGTTATAGATGTATATAAAGTTCCCACGGAGACGTAGAGTCCAACAAGCCAGGAATGTGTTCAAATATTACCGCCGAGATGTTAGGTTGGGTTAGGTTAGGTTATATTGCGTTATAGATGTATATAAAGATACCACGGAGACGTAGAGGCCAACTCGTCAGGAATGTTGTCAAATATTACCGCCGAGATGATAGGTTGGGTTAGGTTAGGTTATATTACGTTATTGATGTATATAAAGATCCCACGGAGACGTAGAGGCCAACAAGCCAGGAATGTGTTCAAATATTACCGCCGAGATGTTAGATTGGGTTAGGTTAGGTTATATTACGTTATAGATGTATATAAAGATACCACGGAGACGTAGAGGCCAACTCGTCAGGAATGTTGTCAAATATTACCGCCGAGATGATAGGTTGGGTTAGGTTAGGTTATATTACGTTATTGATGTATATAAAGATCCCACGGAGACGTAGAGGCCAACAAGCCAGGAATGTGTTCAAATATTACCGCCGAGATGTTAGATTGGGTTAGGTTAGGTTATATTACGTTATAGATGTATATAAAGATACCACGGAGACGTAGAGGCCAACTCGTCAGGAATGTTGTCAAATATTACCGCCGAGATGATAGGTTGGGTTAGGTTAGGTTATATTACGTTATTGATGTATATAAAGATCCCACGGAGACGTAGAGGCCAACTCGCCATGAATGTTTTCAAATATTACCGCCGAGATGTTAGGTTGGGTTAGGTTAGGTTATATTACGTTATAGATGTATATAAAGGTCCCACGGAGACGCAGAGGCCAACAAGCCAGGAATGTCTTCAAATATTACCGCCGAGATGATAGGTTGTGTTATGTTAGGTTATATTTCGTTATTGATGTTTATGAAGGTCAAACGGAGACGTAGAGGCCAACTCGCCAGTAATGGTGTCAAATATTACCGCCGAGATGATAGGTTGGGTTAGGTTAGGTTATATTTCGTTATTGATGTATGTGAAGGTCCCACGGAGACGTAGAGGCCAACTCGCCATGAATGTTTTCAAATATTACCGCGGAGATGTTAGGTTGGGTTAGGTTAGGTTATATTACGTTATAGATGTATATAAAGTTCCCACGGAGACGTAGAGGCCAACAAGCCAGGAATGTGTTCAAATATTACCGCCGAGATGTTAGATTGGGTTAGGTTAGGTTATATTACGTTATTGATGTATATAAAGATCCCACGGAGACGTAGAGGCCAAAAAGACAGGAATGTGTTTAAATATTACCGCCGAGATGTTAGGTTGGGTTAGGTTATGTTATATTGCGTTATAGATGTATATAAAGTTCCCACGGAGACGTAGAGGCCAACAAGCCAGGAATGTGTTCAAATATTACCGCCCAGATGTTAGATTGGGTTATGTTAGGTTATATTACGTTATTGATGTATATAAAGATCCCACGGAGACGTAGAGGCCAACAAGCCAGGAATGTGTTCAAATATTACCGCCGAGATGTTAGGTTGGGTCAGGTTAGGTTATATTGCGTTATAGATGTATATAAAGTTCCCACGGAGACGTAGAGGCCAACAAGCCAGGAATGTGTTCAAATATTACCGCCGAGATGTTAGGTTGGGTTAGGTTAGGTTATATTGCGTTATAGATATATATAAAGTTCCCACGGAGACGTAGAGGCCAACAAGCCAGGAATGTGTTCAAATATTACCGCCGAGATGTTAGATTGGGTTAGGTTAGGTTATATTACGTTATTGATGTATATAAAGATACCACGGAGACGTAGAGGCCAACTCGTCAGGAATGTTGTCAAATATTACCGCCGAGATGATAGGTTGGGTTAGGTTAGGTTATATTACGTTATTGATGTATATAAATGTACCACGGAGAGGTAGAGGCCAACTCGCCATGAATGTTTTCAAATATTACCGCCGAGATGTTAGGTTGGGTTAGGTTAGGTTATATTACGTTATAGATGTATATAAAGGTCCCACGGAGACGCAGAGGCCAACAAGCCAGGAATGTCTTCAAATATTACCGCCGAGATGATAGGTTGTGTTATGTTAGGTTATATTTCGTTATTGATGTTTATGAAGGTCAAACGGAGACGTAGAGGCCAACTCGCCAGTAATGTTGTCAAATATTACCGCCGAGATGATAGGTTGGGTTAGGTTAGGTTATATTTCGTTATTGATGTATGTGAAGGTCCCACGGAGACGTAGAGGCCTACTCGCCATGAATGTTTTCAAATATTACCGCGGAGATGTTAGGTTGGGTTAGGTTAGGTTATATTACGTTATAGATGAATGTAAAGTTCCCACGGAGAGGTAGAGGCCAACTCGCCATGAATGTTTTCAAATATTACCGCCGAGATGTTAGATTGGGTTAGGTTAGGTTATATTACGTTATTGATGTATATAAAGATCCCACGGAGACGTAGAGGCCAACAAGACAGGAATGTGTTTAAATATTACCGCCGAGATGTTAGGTTGGGTTAGGTTATGTTATATTGCGTTATAGATGTATATAAAGTTCCCACGGAGACGTAGAGGCCAACAAGACAGGAATGTGTTCAAATATTACCGCCGAGATGTTAGATTGGGTTAGGTTAGGTTATATTACGTTATTGATGTATATAAAGATCCCACGGAGACGTAGAGGCCAACAAGCCAGGAATGTGTTCAAATATTACCGCCGAGATGTTAGGTTGGGTCAGGTTAGGTTATATTGCGTTATAGATGTATATAAACTTCCCACGGAGACGTAGAGTCCAACAAGCCAGGAATGTGTTCAAATATTACCGCCGAGATGTTAGGTTGGGTTAGGTTAGGTTATATTGCGTTATAGATGTATATAAAGTTCCCACGGAGACGTAGAGGCCAACAAGCCAGGAATGTGTTCAAATATTACCGCCGAGATGTTAAATTGGGTTAGGTTAGGTTATATTACGTTATTGATGTATATAAAGATCCCACGGAGACGTAGAGGCCAACAAGCCAGGAATGTGTTCAAATATTACCGCCGAGATGTTAGATTGGGTTAGGTTAGGTTATATAACGTTATTCATGTATATAAAGATACCACGGAGACGTAGAGGCCAACTCGTCAGGAATGTTGTCAAATATTACCGCCGAGATGATAGGTTGGGTTAGGTTAGGTTATATTACGTTATTGATGTATATAAATGTACCACGGAGAGGTAGAGGCCAACTCGCCATGAATGTTTTCAAATACTACCGCCGAGATGTTAGGTTGGGTTAGGTTAGGTTATATTACGTTATAGATGTATATAAAGGTCCCACGGAGACGCAGAGGCCAACAAGCCAGGAATGTCTTCACATATTACCGCCGAGATGATAGGTTGTGTTATGTTAGGTTATATTTCGTTATTGATGTTTATGAAGGTCAAACGGAGACGTAGAGGCCAACAAGCCAGGAATGTGTTCAAATGTTACCGCCGAGATGTTAGGTTGGGTTAGGTTAGGTTATATTACGTTATAGATGTATATAACGATCCCACGGAGACGTAGAGGCCAACTCGCCATGAATGTTTTCAAATATTACCGCCGAGATGTTAGGTTGGGTTAGGTTAGGTTATATTACGTTATAGATGTATGTAAAGTTCCCACGGAGAGGTAGAGGCCAACTCGCCATGAATGTTTTCAAATATTACCGCCGAGATGTTAGATTGGATTAGGTTAGGTTATATTACGTTATTGATGTATATAAAGATCCCACGGAGACGTAGAGGCCAACAAGGCAGGAATGTGTTTAAATATTACCGCCGAGATGTTAGGTTGGGTCATGTTAGGTTATTTTGCGTTATAGATGTATATAAAGTTCCCACGGAGACGTAGAGGCCAACAAGCCAGGAATGTGTTCAAATATTACCGCCGAGATGTTAGGTTGGGTTAGGTTAGGTTATATTGCGTTATAGATGTATATAAAGTTCCCACGGAGACGTAGAGGCCAACAAGCCAGGAATGTGTTCAAATATTACCGCCGAGATGTTAGATTGGGTTAGGTTAGGTTATATTACGTTATTGATGTATATAAAGATCCCACGGAGACGTAGAGGCCAACAAGCCAGGAATGTGTTCAAATATTACCGCCGAGATGTTAGATTGGGTTAGGTTAGGTTATATTACGTTATTGATGTATATAAAGATCCCACGGAGACGTAGAGTCCAACAAGACAGGAATGTGTTTAAATATTACCGCCGAGATGTTAGGTTGGGTCAGGTTAGGTTATTTTGCGTTATAGATGTATATAAAGTTCCCACGGAGACGTAGAGGCCAACAAGCCAGGAATGTGTTCAAATATTACCGCCGAGATGTTAGGTTGGGTTAGGTTAGGTTATATTGCGTTATAGATGTATATAAAGTTCCCACGGAGACGTAGAGGCCAACAAGCCAGGAATGTGTTCAAATATTACCGCCGAGATGTTAGATTGGGTTAGGTTAGGTTATATTACGTTATTGATGTATATAAAGATCCCACGGAGACGTAGAGGCCAACAAGACAGGAATGTGTTCAAATATTACCGCCGAGATGTTAGATTGGGTTAGGTTAGGTTATATTGCGTTATAGATGTATATAAAGTTCCCACGGAGACGCAGAGGCCAACAAGCCAGGAATGTGTTCAAATATTACCGCCGAGATGTTAGATTGGGTTAGGTTAGGTTATATTACGTTATTGATGTATATAAAGATCCCACGGAGACGTAGAGGCCAAAAAGACAGGAATGTGTTTAAATATTACCGCCGAGATGTTAGGTTGGGTTAGGTTATGTTATATTACGTTATTGATGTATATAAAGATCCCACGGAGACGTAGAGGCCAACAAGCCAGGAATGTGTTCAAATATTACCGCCGAGATGTTAGATTGGGTTAGGTTAGGTTATATTACGTTATTGATGTATATAAAGATCCCACGGAGACGTAGAGGCCAACAAGCCAGGAATGTGTTCAAATATTACCGCCGAGATGTTAGGTTGGGTCAGGTTAGGTTATATTGCGTTATAGATGTATATAAAGTTCCCACGGAGACGTAGAGGCCAACAAGCCAGGAATGTGTTCAAATATTACCGCCGAGATGTTAGGTTGGGTTAGGTTAGGTTATATTGCGTTATAGATGTATATAAAGTTCCCACGGAGACGTAGAGGCCAACAAGCCAGGAATGTGTTCAAATATTACCGCCGAGATGTTAGATTGGGTTAGGTTAGGTTATATTACGTTATTGATGTATATAAAGTTCCCACGGAGACGTAGAGGCCAACAAGACAGGAATGTGTTTAAATATTACCGCCCAGATGTTAGGTTGGGTTAGGTTATGTTATATTGCGTTATAGATGTATATAAATTTCCCACGGAGACGTAGAGGCCAACAAGCCAGGAATGTGTTCAAATGTTACCGCCGAGATGTTAGATTGGGTTAGGTTAGGTTATATTACGTTATTGATGTATATAAAGATCCCACGGAGACGTAGAGGCCAACAAGACAGGAATGTGTTTAAATATTACCGCCGAGATGTTAGGTTGGGTCAGGTTAGGTTATTTTGCGTTATAGATGTATATAAAGTTCCCACGGAGACGTAGAGGCCAACAAGCCAGGAATGTGTTCAAATATTACCGCCGAGATGTTAGGTTGGGTTAGGTTAGGTTATATTGCGTTATAGATGTATATAAAGTTCCCACGGAGACGTAGAGGCCAACAAGCCAGGAATGTGTTCAAATATTACCGCCGAGATGTTAGATTGGGTTAGGTTAGGTTATATTACGTTATTGATGTATATAAAGATCCCACGGAGACGTAGAGTCCAACAAGACAGGAATGAGTTTAAATATTACCGCCGAGATGTTAGGTTGGGTCAGGTTAGGTTATTTTGCGTTATAGATGTATATAAAGTTCCCACGGAGACGTAGAGGCCAACAAGCCAGGAATGTGTTCAAATATTACCGCCGAGATGTTAGATTGGGTTAGGTTAGGTTATATTACGTTATTGATGTATATAAAGATCCCACGGAGACGTACAGGCCAACAAGACAGGAATGTGTTCAAATATTACCGCCGAGATGATAGGTTGGGTTAGGTTAGGTTATATTTCGTTATTGATGTATGTGAAGGTCCCACGGAGACGTAGAGGCCTACTCGCCATGAATGTTTTCAAATATTACCGCGGAGATGTTAGGTTGGGTTAGGTTAGGTTATATTACGTTATAGATGAATGTAAAGTTCCCACGGAGAGGTAGAGGCCAACTCGCCATGAATGTTTTCAAATATTACCGCCGAGATGTTAGATTGGGTTAGGTTAGGTTATATTACGTTATTGATGTATATAAAGATCCCACGGAGACGTAGAGGCCAACAAGACAGGAATGTGTTTAAATATTACCGCCGAGATGTTAGGTTGGGTTAGGTTATGTTATATTGCGTTATAGATGTATATAAAGTTCCCACGGAGACGTAGAGGCCAACAAGCCAGGAATGTGTTCAAATATTACCGCCGAGATGTTAGGTTGGGTCAGGTTAGGTTATATTGCGTTATAGATGTATATAAAGTTCCCACGGAGACGTAGAGTCCAACAAGCCAGGAATGTGTTCAAATATTACCGCCGAGATGTTAGGTTGGGTTAGGTTAGGTTATATTGCGTTATAGATGTATATAAAGATACCACGGAGACGTAGAGGCCAACTCGTCAGGAATGTTGTCAAATATTACCGCCGAGATGATAGGTTGGGTTAGGTTAGGTTATATTACGTTATTGATGTATATAAAGATCCCACGGAGACGTAGAGGCCAACAAGCCAGGAATGTGTTCAAATATTACCGCCGAGATGTTAGATTGGGTTAGGTTAGGTTATATTACGTTATAGATGTATATAAAGATACCACGGAGACGTAGAGGCCAACTCGTCAGGAATGTTGTCAAATATTACCGCCGAGATGATAGGTTGGGTTAGGTTAGGTTATATTACGTTATTGATGTATATAAAGATCCCACGGAGACGTAGAGGCCAACAAGCCAGGAATGTGTTCAAATATTACCGCCGAGATGTTAGATTGGGTTAGGTTAGGTTATATTACGTTATAGATGTATATAAAGATACCACGGAGACGTAGAGGCCAACTCGTCAGGAATGTTGTCAAATATTACCGCCGAGATGATAGGTTGGGTTAGGTTAGGTTATATTACGTTATTGATGTATATAAAGATCCCACGGAGACGTAGAGGCCAACTCGCCATGAATGTTTTCAAATATTACCGCCGAGATGTTAGGTTGGGTTAGGTTAGGTTATATTACGTTATAGATGTATATAAAGGTCCCACGGAGACGCAGAGGCCAACAAGCCAGGAATGTCTTCAAATATTACCGCCGAGATGATAGGTTGTGTTATGTTAGGTTATATTTCGTTATTGATGTTTATGAAGGTCAAACGGAGACGTAGAGGCCAACTCGCCAGTAATGGTGTCAAATATTACCGCCGAGATGATAGGTTGGGTTAGGTTAGGTTATATTTCGTTATTGATGTATGTGAAGGTCCCACGGAGACGTAGAGGCCAACTCGCCATGAATGTTTTCAAATATTACCGCGGAGATGTTAGGTTGGGTTAGGTTAGGTTATATTACGTTATAGATGTATATAAAGTTCCCACGGAGACGTAGAGGCCAACAAGCCAGGAATGTGTTCAAATATTACCGCCGAGATGTTAGATTGGGTTAGGTTAGGTTATATTACGTTATTGATGTATATAAAGATCCCACGGAGACGTAGAGGCCAAAAAGACAGGAATGTGTTTAAATATTACCGCCGAGATGTTAGGTTGGGTTAGGTTATGTTATATTGCGTTATAGATGTATATAAAGTTCCCACGGAGACGTAGAGGCCAACAAGCCAGGAATGTGTTCAAATATTACCGCCCAGATGTTAGATTGGGTTATGTTAGGTTATATTACGTTATTGATGTATATAAAGATCCCACGGAGACGTAGAGGCCAACAAGCCAGGAATGTGTTCAAATATTACCGCCGAGATGTTAGGTTGGGTCAGGTTAGGTTATATTGCGTTATAGATGTATATAAAGTTCCCACGGAGACGTAGAGGCCAACAAGCCAGGAATGTGTTCAAATATTACCGCCGAGATGTTAGGTTGGGTTAGGTTAGGTTATATTGCGTTATAGATATATATAAAGTTCCCACGGAGACGTAGAGGCCAACAAGCCAGGAATGTGTTCAAATATTACCGCCGAGATGTTAGATTGGGTTAGGTTAGGTTATATTACGTTATTGATGTATATAAAGATACCACGGAGACGTAGAGGCCAACTCGTCAGGAATGTTGTCAAATATTACCGCCGAGATGATAGGTTGGGTTAGGTTAGGTTATATTACGTTATTGATGTATATAAATGTACCACGGAGAGGTAGAGGCCAACTCGCCATGAATGTTTTCAAATATTACCGCCGAGATGTTAGGTTGGGTTAGGTTAGGTTATATTACGTTATAGATGTATATAAAGGTCCCACGGAGACGCAGAGGCCAACAAGCCAGGAATGTCTTCAAATATTACCGCCGAGATGATAGGTTGTGTTATGTTAGGTTATATTTCGTTATTGATGTTTATGAAGGTCAAACGGAGACGTAGAGGCCAACTCGCCAGTAATGTTGTCAAATATTACCGCCGAGATGATAGGTTGGGTTAGGTTAGGTTATATTTCGTTATTGATGTATGTGAAGGTCCCACGGAGACGTAGAGGCCTACTCGCCATGAATGTTTTCAAATATTACCGCGGAGATGTTAGGTTGGGTTAGGTTAGGTTATATTACGTTATAGATGAATGTAAAGTTCCCACGGAGAGGTAGAGGCCAACTCGCCATGAATGTTTTCAAATATTACCGCCGAGATGTTAGATTGGGTTAGGTTAGGTTATATTACGTTATTGATGTATATAAAGATCCCACGGAGACGTAGAGGCCAACAAGACAGGAATGTGTTTAAATATTACCGCCGAGATGTTAGGTTGGGTTAGGTTATGTTATATTGCGTTATAGATGTATATAAAGTTCCCACGGAGACATAGAGGCCAACAAGCCAGGAATGTGTTCAAATATTACCGCCGAGATGTTAGATTGGGTTAGGTTAGGTTATATTACGTTATTGATGTATATAAAGATCCCACGGTGACGTAGAGGCCAACAAGCCAGGAATCTGTTCAAATATTACCGCCGAGATGTTAGGTTGGGTCAGGTTAGGTTATATTGCGTTATAGATGTATATAAACTTCCCACGGAGACGTAGAGTCCAACAAGCCAGGAATGTGTTTAAATATTACCGCCGAGATGTTAGGTTGGGTTAGGTTAGGTTATATTGCGTTATAGATGTATATAAAGTTCCCACGGAGACGTAGAGGCCAACAAGCCAGGAATGTGTTCAAATATTACCGCCGAGATGTTAGATTGGGTTAGGTTAGGTTATATTACGTTATTGATGTATATAAAGATCCCACGGAGACGTAGAGGCCAACAAGCCAGGAATGTGTTCAAATATTACCGCCGAGATGTTAGATTGGGTTAGGTTAGGTTATATAACGTTATTCATGTATATAAAGATACCACGGAGACGTAGAGGCCAACTCGTCAGGAATGTTGTCAAATATTACCGCCGAGATGATAGGTTGGGTTAGGTTAGGTTATATTACGTTATTGATGTATATAAATGTACCACGGAGAGGTAGAGGCCAACTCGCCATGAATGTTTTCAAATACTACCGCCGAGATGTTAGGTTGGGTTAGGTTAGGTTATATTACGTTATAGATGTATATAAAGGTCCCACGGAGACGCAGAGGCCAACAAGCCAGGAATGTCTTCAAATATTACCGCCGAGATGATAGGTTGTGTTATGTTAGGTTATATTTCGTTATTGATGTTTATGAAGGTCAAACGGAGACGTAGAGGCCAACAAGCCAGGAATGTGTTCAAATGTTACCGCCGAGATGTTAGGTTGGGTTAGGTTAGGTTATATTACGTTATAGATGTATATAACGATCCCACGGAGACGTAGAGGCCAACTCGCCATGAATGTTTTCAAATATTACCGCCGAGATGTTAGGTTGGGTTAGGTTAGGTTATATTACGTTATAGATGTATGTAAAGTTCCCACGGAGAGGTAGAGGCCAACTCGCCATGAATGTTTTCAAATATTACCGCCGAGATGTTAGATTGGGTTAGGTTAGGTTATATTACGTTATTGATGTATATAAAGATCCCACGGAGACGTAGAGGCCAACAAGACAGGAATGTGTTTAAATATTACCGCCGAGATGTTAGGTTGGGTCATGTTAGGTTATTTTGCGTTATAGATGTATATAAAGTTCCCACGGAGACGTAGAGGCCAACAAGCCAGGAATGTGTTCAAATATTACCGCCGAGATGTTAGGTTGGGTTAGGTTAGGTTATATTGCGTTATAGATGTATATAAAGTTCCCACGGAGACGTAGAGGCCAACAAGCCAGGAATGTGTTCAAATATTACCGCCGAGATGTTAGATTGGGTTAGGTTAGGTTATATTACGTTATTGATGTATATAAAGATCCCACGGAGACGTAGAGGCCAACAAGCCAGGAATGTGTTCAAATATTACCGCCGAGATGATAGGTTGTGTTATGTTAGGTTATATTTCGTTATTGATGTTTATGAAGGTCAAACGGAGACGTAGAGGCCAACTCGCCAGTAATGTTGTCAAATATTACCGCCGAGATGATAGGTTGGGTTAGGTTAGGTTATATTTCGTTATTGATGTATGTGAAGGTCCCACGGAGACGTAGAGGCCTACTCGCCATGAATGTTTTCAAATATTACCGCGGAGATGTTAGGTTGGGTTAGGTTAGGTTATATTACGTTATAGATGAATGTAAAGTTCCCACGGAGAGGTAGAGGCCAACTCGCCATGAATGTTTTCAAATATTACCGCCGAGATGTTAGATTGGGTTAGGTTAGGTTATATTACGTTATTGATGTATATAAAGATCCCACGGAGACGTAGAGGCCAACAAGACAGGAATGTGTTTAAATATTACCGCCGAGATGTTAGGTTGGGTTAGGTTATGTTATATTGCGTTATAGATGTATATAAAGTTCCCACGGAGACATAGAGGCCAACAAGCCAGGAATGTGTTCAAATATTACCGCCGAGATGTTAGATTGGGTTAGGTTAGGTTATATTACGTTATTGATGTATATAAAGATCCCACGGAGACGTAGAGGCCAACAAGCCAGGAATCTGTTCAAATATTACCGCCGAGATGTTAGGTTGGGTCAGGTTAGGTTATATTGCGTTATAGATGTATATAAACTTCCCACGGAGACGTAGAGTCCAACAAGCCAGGAATGTGTTCAAATATTACCGCCGAGATGTTAGGTTGGGTTAGGTTAGGTTATATTGCGTTATAGATGTATATAAAGTTCCCACGGAGACGTAGAGGCCAACAAGCCAGGAATGTGTTCAAATATTACCGCCGAGATGTTAGATTGGGTTAGGTTAGGTTATATTACGTTATTGATGTATATAAAGATCCCACGGAGACGTAGAGGCCAACAAGCCAGGAATGTGTTCAAATATTACCGCCGAGATGTTAGATTGGGTTAGGTTAGGTTATATAACGTTATTCATGTATATAAAGATACCACGGAGACGTAGAGGCCAACTCGTCAGGAATGTTGTCAAATATTACCGCCGAGATGATAGGTTGGGTTAGGTTAGGTTATATTACGTTATTGATGTATATAAATGTACCACGGAGAGGTAGAGGCCAACTCGCCATGAATGTTTTCAAATACTACCGCCGAGATGTTAGGTTGGGTTAGGTTAGGTTATATTACGTTATAGATGTATATAAAGGTCCCACGGAGACGCAGAGGCCAACAAGCCAGGAATGTCTTCAAATATTACCGCCGAGATGATAGGTTGTGTTATGTTAGGTTATATTTCGTTATTGATGTTTATGAAGGTCAAACGGAGACGTAGAGGCCAACAAGCCAGGAATGTGTTCAAATGTTACCGCCGAGATGTTAGGTTGGGTTAGGTTAGGTTATATTACGTTATAGATGTATATAACGATCCCACGGAGACGTAGAGGCCAACTCGCCATGAATGTTTTCAAATATTACCGCCGAGATGTTAGGTTGGGTTAGGTTAGGTTATATTACGTTATAGATGTATGTAAAGTTCCCACGGAGAGGTAGAGGCCAACTCGCCATGAATGTTTTCAAATATTACCGCCGAGATGTTAGATTGGGTTAGGTTAGGTTATATTACGTTATTGATGTATATAAAGATCCCACGGAGACGTAGAGGCCAACAAGACAGGAATGTGTTTAAATATTACCGCCGAGATGTTAGGTTGGGTCATGTTAGGTTATTTTGCGTTATAGATGTATATAAAGTTCCCACGGAGACGTAGAGGCCAACAAGCCAGGAATGTGTTCAAATATTACCGCCGAGATGTTAGGTTGGGTTAGGTTAGGTTATATTGCGTTATAGATGTATATAAAGTTCCCACGGAGACGTAGAGGCCAACAAGCCAGGAATGTGTTCAAATATTACCGCCGAGATGTTAGATTGGGTTAGGTTAGGTTATATTACGTTATTGATGTATATAAAGATCCCACGGAGACGTAGAGGCCAACAAGCCAGGAATGTGTTCAAATATTACCGCCGAGATGTTAGATTGGGTTAGGTTAGGTTATATTACGTTATTGATGTATATAAAGATCCCACGGAGACGTAGAGTCCAACAAGACAGGAATGTGTTTAAATATTACCGCCGAGATGTTAGGTTGGGTCAGGTTAGGTTATTTTGCGTTATAGATGTATATAAAGTTCCCACGGAGACGTAGAGGCCAACAAGCCAGGAATGTGTTCAAATATTACCGCCGAGATGTTAGGTTGGGTTAGGTTAGGTTATATTGCGTTATAGATGTATATAAAGTTCCCACGGAGACGTAGAGGCCAACAAGACAGGAATGTGTTCAAATATTACCGCCGAGATGATAGGTTGGGTTAGGTTAGGTTATATTTCGTTATTGATGTATATAAAGATCCCACGGAGACGTAGAGTCCAACAAGACAGGAATGAGTTTAAATATTACCGCCGAGATGTTAGGTTGGGTTAGGTTAGGTTATATTACGTTATAGATGTATATAAAGTTCCCACGGAGACGTAGAGGCCAACAAGCCAGGAATGTGTTCAAATATTACCGCCGAGATGTTAGATTGGGTTAGGTTAGGTTATATTACGTTATTGATGTATATAAAGATCCCACGGAGACGTAGAGGCCAACAAGACAGGAATGTGTTCAAATATTACCGCCGAGATGATAGGTTGGGTTAGGTTAGGTTATATTTCGTTATTGATGTATGTGAAGGTCCCACGGAGACGTAGAGGCCTACTCGCCATGAATGTTTTCAAATATTACCGCGGAGATGTTAGGTTGGGTTAGGTTAGGTTATATTACGTTATAGATGAATGTAAAGTTCCCACGGAGAGGTAGAGGCCAACTCGCCATGAATGTTTTCAAATATTACCGCCGAGATGTTAGATTGGGTTAGGTTAGGTTATATTACGTTATTGATGTATATAAAGATCCCACGGAGACGTAGAGGCCAACAAGACAGGAATGTGTTTAAATATTACCGCCGAGATGTTAGGTTGGGTTAGGTTATGTTATATTGCGTTATAGATGTATATAAAGTTCCCACGGAGACGTAGAGGCCAACAAGCCAGGAATGTGTTCAAATATTACCGCCGAGATGTTAGGTTGGGTCAGGTTAGGTTATATTGCGTTATAGATGTATAGAAAGTTCCCACGGAGACGTAGAGTCCAACAAGCCAGGAATGTGTTCAAATATTACCGCCGAGATGTTAGGTTGGGTTAGGTTAGGTTATATTGCGTTATAGATGTATATAAAGATACCACGGAGACGTAGAGGCCAACTCGTCAGGAATGTTGTCAAATATTACCGCCGAGATGATAGGTTGGGTTAGGTTAGGTTATATTACGTTATTGATGTATATAAAGATCCCACGGAGACGTAGAGGCCAACAAGCCAGGAATGTGTTCAAATATTACCGCCGAGATGTTAGATTGGGTTAGGTTAGGTTATATTACGTTATAGATGTATATAAAGATACCACGGAGACGTAGAGGCCAACTCGTCAGGAATGTTGTCAAATATTACCGCCGAGATGATAGGTTGGGTTAGGTTAGGTTATATTACGTTATTGATGTATATAAAGATCCCACGGAGACGTAGAGGCCAACTCGCCATGAATGTTTTCAAATATTACCGCCGAGATGTTAGGTTGGGTTAGGTTAGGTTATATTACGTTATAGATGTATATAAAGGTCCCACGGAGACGCAGAGGCCAACAAGCCAGGAATGTCTTCAAATATTACCGCCGAGATGATAGGTTGTGTTATGTTAGGTTATATTTCGTTATTGATGTTTATGAAGGTCAAACGGAGACGTAGAGGCCAACTCGCCAGTAATGGTGTCAAATATTACCGCCGAGATGATAGGTTGGGTTAGGTTAGGTTATATTTCGTTATTGATGTATGTGAACGTCCCACGGAGACGTAGAGGCCAACTCGCCATGAATGTTTTCAAATATTACCGCGGAGATGTTAGGTTGGGTTAGGTTAGGTTATATTACGTTATAGATGAATGTAAAGTTCCCACGGAGAGGTAGAGGCCAACTCGCCATGAATGTTTTCAAATATTACCGCCGAGATGTTAGATTGGGTTAGGTTAGGTTATATTACGTTACAGATGTATATAAAGTTCCCACGGAGACGTAGAGGCCAACAAGCCAGGAATGTGTTCAAATATTACCGCCGAGATGTTAGGTTGGGTTAGGTTAGGTTATATTGCGTTATAGATGTATATAAAGTTCCCACGGAGACGTAGAGGCCAACAAGCCAGGAATGTGTTCAAATATTACCGCCGAGATGTTAGATTGGGTTAGGTTAGGTTATATTACGTTATTGATGTATATAAAGATCCCACGGAGACGTAGAGGCCAACAAGACAGGAATGTGTTTAAATATTACCGCCGAGATGTTAGGTTGGGTTAGGTTATGTTATATTGCGTTATAGATGTATATAAAGTTCCCACGGAGACGTAGAGGCCAACAAGCCAGGAATGTGTTCAAATATTACCGCCGAGATGTTAGATTGGGTTAGGTTAGGTTATATTACGTTATTGATGTATATAAAGATCCCACGGAGACGTAGAGGCCAACAAGCCAGGAATGTGTTCAAATATTACCGCCGAGATGTTAGATTGGGTTAGGTTAGGTTATATTACGTTATTGATGTATATAAAGATACCACGGAGACGTAGAGGCCAACTCGTCAGGAATGTTGTCAAATATTACCGCCGAGATGATAGGTTGGGTTAGGTTAGGTTATATTACGTTATTGATGTATATAAATGTACCACGGAGAGGTAGAGGCCAACTCGCCATGAATGTTTTCAAATACTACCGCCGAGATGTTAGGTTGGGTTAGGTTAGGTTATATTACGTTATAGATGTATATAAAGGTCCCACGGAGACGCAGAGGCCAACAAGCCAGGAATGTCTTCAAATATTACCGCCGAGATGATAGGTTGTGTTATGTTAGGTTATATTTTGTTATTGATGTTTATGAAGGTCAAACGGAGACGTAGAGGCCAACAAGCCAGGAATGTGTTCAAATGTTACCGCCGAGATGTTAGGTTGGGTTAGGTTAGGTTATATTACGTTATAGATGTATATAACGATCCCACGGAGACGTAGAGGCCAACTCGCCATGAATGTTTTCAAATATTACCGCCGAGATGTTAGGTTGGGTTAGGTTAGGTTATATTACGTTATAGATGTATGTAAAGTTCCCACGGAGAGGTAGAGGCCAACTCGGCATGAATGTTTTCAAATATTACCGCCGACATGTTAGATTGGGTTAGGTTAGGTTATATTACGTTATTGATGTATATAAAGATCCCACGGAGACGTAGAGGCCAACAAGACAGGAATGTGTTTAAATATTACCGCCGAGATGTTAGGTTGGGTCATGTTAGGTTATTTTGCGTTATAGATGTATATAAAGTTCCCACGGAGACGTAGAGGCCAACAAGCCAGGAATGTGTTCAAATATTACCGCCGAGATGTTAGGTTGGGTTAGGTTAGGTTATATTGCGTTATAGATGTATATAAAGTTCCCACGGAGACGTAGAGGCCAACAAGCCAGGAATGTGTTCAAATATTACCGCCGAGATGTTAGATTGGGTTAGGTTAGGTTATATTACGTTATTGATGTATATAAAGATCCCACGGAGACGTAGAGGCCAACAAGCCAGGAATGTGTTCAAATATGACCGCCGAGATGTTAGATTGGGTTAGGTTAGGTTATATTACGTTATTGATGTATATAAAGATACCACGGAGACGTAGAGGCCAACTCGTCAGGAATGTTGTCAAATATTACCGCCGAGATGATAGGTTGGGTTAGGTTAGGTTATATTACGTTACTGATGTATATAAATGTACCACGGAGACGTAGAGGCCAACAAGCCAGGAATGTGTTCAAATATTACCGCCGAGATGTTAGATTGGGTTAGGTTAGGTTATATTACGTTATTGATGTATATAAAGATCCCACGGAGACGTAGAGGCCAACAAGCCAGGAATGTGTTCAAATATTACCGCCGAGATGTTAGATTGGGTTAGGTTAGGTTATATTACGTTATTGATGTATATAAAGATCCCACGGAGACGTAGAGTCCAACAAGACAGGAATGTGTTTAAATATTACCGCCGAAATGTTAGGTTGGGTCAGGTTAGGTTATTTTGCGTTATAGATGTATATAAAGTTCCCACGGAGACGTAGAGGCCAACAAGCCAGGAATGTGTTCAAATATTACCGCCGAGATGTTAGGTTGGGTTAGGTTAGGTTATATTGCGTTATAGATGTATATAAAGTTCCCACGGAGACGTAGAGGCCAACAAGCCAGGAATGTGTTCAAATATTACCGCCGAGATGTTAGATTGGGTTAGGTTAGGTTATATTACGTTATTGATGTATATAAAGATCCCACGGAGACGTAGAGGCCAACAAGACAGGAATGTGTTTAAATATTACCGCCGAGATGTTAGGTTGGGTCAGGTTAGGTTATATTGCGTTATAGATGTATATAAAGTTCCCACGGAAACGTAGAGGCCAACAAGCCAGGAATGTGTTCAAATATTACCATCGAGATGTTAGGTTGGGTTAGGTTAGGTTATATTGCGTTATAGATGTATATAAAGTTCCCACGGAGACGTAGAGGCCAACAAGCCAGGAATGTGTTCAAATATTACCGCCGAGATGTTAGATTGGGTTAGGTTAGGTTATATTACGTTATTGATGTATATAAAGATCCCACGGAGACGTAGAGGCCAACAAGCCAGGAATGTGTTCAAATATGACCGCCGAGATGTTAGATTGGGTTAGGTTAGGTTATATTACGTTATTGATGTATATAAAGATACCACGGAGACGTAGAGGCCAACTCGTCAGGAATGTTGTCAAATATTACCGCCGAGATGATAGGTTGGGTTAGGTTAGGTTATATTACGTTATTGATGTATATAAATGTACCACGGAGAGGTAGAGGCCAACTCGACATGAATGTTTTCAAATATTACCGCCGAGATGTTAGGTTGGGTTAGGTTAGGTTATATTACGTTATAGATGTATATAAAGGACCCACGGAGACGCAGAGGCCAACAAGCCAGGAATGTCTTCAAATATTACCGCCGAGATGATAGGTTGTGTTATGTTAGGTTATATTTCGTTATTGATGTATATAACGATCCCACGGAGACGTAGAGGCCAACTCGCCATGAATGTTTTCAAGTATTACCGCCGTGATGTTAGGTTGGGTTAGGTTAGGTTATATTACGTTATAGATGTATGTAAAGTTCCCACGGAGAGGTAGAGGCCAACTCGCCAGGAATGTTTTCAAATATTACCGCCGAGATGTTAGGTTGGGTTAGGTTAGGTTATATTACGTTATAGATGTATTTAAAGGTCCCGCGGAGACGTAGAGGCCAACAAGCCAGGAATGTGATCAAATATTACCGCCGAGATGTTAGGTTGGGTTAGGTTAGGTTACATTACGTTATTGATGCATATATATGTACCACGGAGACGTAGAGGCCAACTCGCCATGAATGTTTTCAAATATTACCGCCGAGATGTTAGGTTGGGTTGGGTTAGGTTATATTACGTTATAGATGTATATAAAGGTCCCACGGAGACGTAGAGGCCAACTCGCCAGGAGTGTTTTCAAATATTACCGCCGAGATGTTAGGTTGGGTTAGGTTAGGTTATATTACGTTATAGATGTATATAAAGGTCCCACGGAGACGTAGAGGCCAACTCGCCAGGTATGTTTTCAAATATTACCGCCGAGATGTTGGGTTGGGTTAGGTTAGGTTATATTACGTTATTGATGTATATAAATGTCCCACGGAGACGTAGAGACCAACTCGCCAGGAATGTTGTCAAATATTACCGCCGAGATGATAGGTTGGGTTAGGTTAGGTTATATTTCGTTATTGATGTATATGAAGCTCTCACGGAGACGTAGAGGCCAACTCGCCAGGAATGCTGTCAAACGTTAGCGCCGAGATGATAGGTTGGGTTAGGTTAGGTTATATTACGTTATAGATGTATATAAAGTTCCCACGGAGACGTAGAGGCCAACTCGCCAGGAATGTTTTCAAATATTACCGCCGAGATGTTGGGTTGCGTTAGGTTAGGTTATATTACGTTATTGATGTATATAAAGGTCCCACGGAGACGGAGAAGCCAACTCGCCAGGAATGTTGTCAAATATTACCGCCGAGATGTTAGGTTGGGTTAGGTTAGGTTATATTACGTTATTGATGTATATAAAGGTCCCACGGAGACGGAGAAGCCAACTCGCCAGGAATGTTGTCAAATATTACCGCCGAGATGTTAGGTTGGGTTAGGTTAGGTTATATTACGTTATTGATGTATATATATGTACCACGGAGACGTAGAGGCCAACTCGCCATGAATGTTTTCAAATATTACCGCCGAGATGTTAGGTTGGGTTGGGTTAGGTTATATTACGTTATAGATGTATATAAAGGTCCCACGGAGACGTAGAGGCCAACTCGCCAGGAGTGTTTTCAAATATTACCGCCGAGATGTTAGGTTGGGTTAGGTTAGGTTATATTACGTTATAGATGTATTTAAAGGTCCCGCGGAGACGTAGAGGCCAACAAGCCAGGAATGCGATCAAATATTACCGCCGAGATGTTAGGTTGGGTTAGGTTAGGTTATATTACGTTATTGATGTGTATAAAGGTCCCACGGAGACGGAGAAGCCAACTCGCCAGGAATGTTGTCAAATATTACCGCCGAGATGTTAGGTTGGGTTAGTTTAGGTGATATTACGTTATTGATGTATATAAATGTACCACGGAGACGTAGAGGCCAACTCGCCATGAATATTTTCAAATATTACCGCCGAGATGTTAGGTTGGGTTAGGTTAGGCTATATTACGTAATTGATGTATATAAAGGTCCCACGGAGACGTAGAGGCCAACTCGCCAGGTATGTTGTCAAATATTAGCGCCGAGATGATAGGTTGGGTTAGGTTAGGTTATATTACGTTAGAGATGTATATAAAGGTCCCACGGAGACGTAGAGGCCAACTCGCCAGGAATGTTTCCAAATATAACCGCCGAGATGTTAGGTTGGGTTAGGTTAGGTTACATTACGTTATTGATGTATATAAAGGTCCCCCGGAGACGTAGAGGCCAACTCGCCAGGAATGTTGTCAAACATTAGCGCCGAGATGATAGGTTGGGTTAGGTTAGGTTATATTACGTTATAGATGTATTTAAACGTCCCGCGGAGACGTAGAGGCCAACAAGCCAAGAATGTGATCAAATATTACCGCCGAGATGTTAGGTTGGGTTAGGTTAGGTTATATCACGTTATAGATGTATATAAAGGTCCCACGGAGACGTAGAGGCCAACTCGCCAGGAATGTTTTCAAAAATTACCGCCGACATGATAGGTTGGGTTAGGTTAGATTATATTACGTTATTGATGTATATGAAAGTCAAACCGAGACGTAGAGGCCAACTCGCCAGGAATGTTGTCAAATATTACCGCCGAGATGTTAGGTTGGGTTAGGTTAGGTTATATCACGTTATTGATGTATATAAAGGTCCCACGGAGACGGAGACGCCAACTCGCCAGGTATGTTTTCAAATACTACCGCCGAGATGTTAGGTTGGGTTAGGTTAGGTTATATTACGTTATTGATGTGTAAAAAGATCCCACGGAGACGGAGACGCCAACAAGCCAGGAATGTGTTCAAATATTACCGCCGAGATGTTAGGTTGGGTTAGGTTAGGTTATATTACGTTATTGATGTATATAAAGGTCCCACGGAGACGTAGAGGCTAACTCGCCAGGAATGTTTTCAAATATTACCGCCGAGATGTTAGGTTGGGTTAGGTTAGATTATATAACGTTATAGATGTACATAAAGGTCCCACGGAGACGTAGAGGCCAACTCGCCAGGAATGTTGTCAAACATTAGCGCCGAGATGATAGGTTGGTTTAGGTTAGGTTATATTACGTTATTGATGTATATAAATGTACCACGGAGACGTAGAGGCCAACTCGCCATGAATATTTTCAAATATTACCGCCGAGATGTTAGGTTGGGTTAGGTTAGGTTATATTACGTTATTGATGTATATAAAGTTCCCACGGAGACGTAGATGCCAACTCGCCAGGTATGTTGTCAAATATTAGCGCCGAGATGATAGGTTGGGTTAGGTTAGGTTATATTACCTTATAGATGTATTTAAACGTCCCGCGGAGACGTAGAGGCCAACAAGCCAGGAATGTGATCAAATATTACCGCCGAGATGTTAGGTTGGGTTAGGTTAGATTATATAACGTTATAGATGTATATAAAGGTCCCACGGAGACGTAGAGGCCAACAAGCCAGGAATGTGTTCAAATATTACCGCCGAGATGTTAGGTTGGGTTAGGTTAGGTTATATTACGTTATTGATGTATATAAATGTACCACGGAGACGTAGAGGCCAACTCGCCATGAATATTTTCAAATATTACCGCCGAGATGCTAGGTTGGGTTAGGTTAGGTTATATTACGTTATTGATGTATATAAAGGTCCCACGGAGACGTAGAGGCCAACTCGCCAGGTATGTTGTCAAATATTAGCGCCGAGATGATAGGTTGGGTTAGGTTAGGTTATATTACGTTATAGATGTATATAAAGGTCCCACGGAGACGTAGAGGCCAACTCGCCAGGAATGTTTCCAAATATTACCGCCGAGATGTTAGGTTCGGTTAGGTTAGGTTATATTACGTTATTGATATATAAAAAGATCCCACGGAGACGTAGAGGCCAACTCGCCAGGTATGTTTTCAAATACTACCGCCGAGATGTTAGGTTGGGTTAGGTTAGGTTATATTACGTTATTGATGTATATAAAGGTCCCACGGAGACGTAGATGCCAACTCGCCAGGTATGTTGTCAAATATTAGCGCCGAGATGATAGGTTGGGTTAGGTTAGGTTATATTACGTTACTGATGTATATAAAGGTCCCACGGCGACGGAGACGCCAACTCGCCAGGAATGTTGTCAAATATTACCGCCGAGATGTTAGGTTGGGTTAGGTTAGGTTATATTACGTTATAGATGTATATAAAGGTCCCACGGAGACGTAGAGGCCAACAAGCCAGGAATGTGTTCAAATATTACCGCTGAGATGTTAGGTTGGGTGAGGTTAGGTTATGTTACGTTATAGATGTATTTAAAGGTCCCGCGGAGACGCAGAGGCCAACAAGCCAGGGATGTGATCAAATATTACCGCCGAGATGTTAGGTTGGGTTAGGTTAGGTTATATTACGTTATTGACGTATTTAAAGGTCCCGCGGAGACGTAGAGGCCAACAAGCCAGGAATGTGATCAAATATTACCGCCGAGATGTTAGGTTGGGTTAGGTTAGATTATATAACGTTATAGATGTATATAAAGGTCCCACGGAGACGTAGAGGCCAACAAGCCAGGAATGTGTTCAAATATTACCGCCGAGATGTTAGGTTGGGTTAGGTTAGGTTATATTACGTTATTGATGTATATAAATGTACCA
Organism: Xylocopa violacea; assembly: GCA_963969225.1. NCBI lineage: Eukaryota > Metazoa > Arthropoda > Insecta > Hymenoptera > Apidae > Xylocopa > Xylocopa violacea. The sequence continues at coordinate 1,746,270 of CAXAJV010000487.1, forward strand.
CGGAGACGTAGAGGCCAACTCGCCATGAATGTTTTCAAATATTAGCGCCGAGATGATAGGTTGGGTTAGGTTAGGTTATATTACGTTATAGATGTATATAAAGGTTCCACGGAGACGTAGAGGCCAACAAGCCAGGAATGTGTTCAAATATTACCGCCGAGATGTTAGGTTGGGTTAGGTTAGGTTATGTTACGTTATAGATGTATTTAAAGGTCCCGCGGAGACGCAGAGGCCAACAAGCCAGGAATGTGATCAAACATTACCGCCGAGATGTTAAGTTGGGTTAGGTTAGGTTATATTACGTTATTGATGTATATAAAGGTCCCACGGAGACGTAGAGGCCAACTCGCCAGGTATGTTTTCAAATATTACCGCCGAGATGTTGGGTTGCGTTAGGTTAGGTTATATTACGTTATTGATGTATATAAAGGTCCCACGGAGACGGAGAAGCCAACTCGCCAGGAATGTTGTCAAATATTACCGCCGAGATGTTAGGTTGGGTTAGGTTAGGTTATATTACGTTATTGATGTATATAAATGTCCCACGGAGACGTAGAGGCCAACTCGCCATGAATATTTTCAAATATTACCGCCGAGATGTTAGGTTGGGTTAGGTTACGTTATATTACGTTATTGATGTATATAAAGGTCCCACGGAGACGTAGAGGCCAACTCGCCAGGTATGTTGTCAAATATTAGCGCCGAGATGATAGGTTGGGTTAGGTTAGGTTATGTTACGTTATAGATGTATTTAAAGGTCCCGCGGAGACGCAGAGGCCAACAAGCCAGGAATGTGATCAAATATTACCGCCGAGATGTTAAGTTGGGTTAGGTTAGGTTATATTACGTTATTGATGTATATAAAGGTCCCACGGAGACGTAGAGGCCAACTCGCCAGGTATGTTTTCAAATATTACCGCCGAGATGTTGGGTTGGGTTAGGTTAGGTTATATTACGTTATTGATGTATATAAATGTCTCACGGAGACGTAGAGACCAACTCGCCAGGAATGTTGTCAAATATTACCGCCGAGATGATAGGTTGGGTTAGGTTAGGTTATATTTCGTTATTGATGTATATGAAGCTCTCACGGAGACGTAGAGGCCAACTCGCCAGGAATGCTGTCAAACGTTAGCGCCGAGATGATAGGTTGGGTTAGGTTAGGTTATATTACGTTATTGATGTATATAAAGGTCCCACGGAGACGTAGAGGCCAACTCGCCAGGTATGTTGTCAAATATTAGCGCCGAGATGATAGGTTGGGTTAGGTTAGGTTATATTACGTTATAGATGTATATAAAGGTCCCACGGAGACGTAGAGGCCAACTCGCCAGGAATGTTTCCAAATATTACCGCCGAGATGTTAGGTTCGGTTAGGTTAGGTTATATTACGTTATTGATATATAAAAAGATCCCACGGAGACGTAGAGGCCAACTCGCCAGGTATGTTTTCAAATACTACCGCCGAGATGTTAGGTTGGGTTAGGTTAGGTTATATTACGTTATTGATGTATATAAAGGTCCCACGGAGACGTAGATGCCAACTCGCCAGGTATGTTGTCAAATATTAGCGCCGAGATGATAGGTTGGGTTAGGTTAGGTTATATTACGTTACTGATGTATATAAAGGTCCCACGGCGACGGAGACGCCAACTCGCCAGGAATGTTGTCAAATATTACCGCCGAGATGTTAGGTTGGGTTAGGTTAGGTTATATTACGTTATAGATGTATATAAAGGTCCCACGGAGACGTAGAGGCCAACAAGCCAGGAATGTGTTCAAATATTACCGCTGAGATGTTAGGTTGGGTGAGGTTAGGTTATGTTACGTTATAGATGTATTTAAAGGTCCCGCGGAGACGCAGAGGCCAACAAGCCAGGGATGTGATCAAATATTACCGCCGAGATGTTAGGTTGGGTTAGGTTAGGTTATATTACGTTATTGACGTATTTAAAGGTCCCGCGGAGACGTAGAGGCCAACAAGCCAGGAATGTGATCAAATATTACCGCCGAGATGTTAGGTTGGGTTAGGTTAGATTATATAACGTTATAGATGTATATAAAGGTCCCACGGAGACGTAGAGGCCAACAAGCCAGGAATGTGTTCAAATATTACCGCCGAGATGTTAGGTTGGGTTAGGTTAGGTTATATTACGTTATTGATGTATATAAATGTACCACGGAGACGTAGAGGCCAACTCGCCATGAATGTTTTCAAATATTAGCGCCGAGATGATAGGTTGGGTTAGGTTAGGTTATATTACGTTATAGATGTATATAAAGGTTCCACGGAGACGTAGAGGCCAACAAGCCAGGAATGTGTTCAAATATTACCGCCGAGATGTTAGGTTGGGTTAGGTTAGGTTATGTTACGTTATAGATGTATTTAAAGGTCCCGCGGAGACGCAGAGGCCAACAAGCCAGGAATGTGATCAAACATTACCGCCGAGATGTTAAGTTGGGTTAGGTTAGGTTATATTACGTTATTGATGTATATAAAGGTCCCACGGAGACGTAGAGGCCAACTCGCCAGGTATGTTTTCAAATATTACCGCCGAGATGTTGGGTTGCGTTAGGTTAGGTTATATTACGTTATTGATGTATATAAAGGTCCCACGGAGACGGAGAAGCCAACTCGCCAGGAATGTTGTCAAATATTACCGCCGAGATGTTAGGTTGGGTTAGGTTAGGTTATATTACGTTATTGATGTATATAAATGTCCCACGGAGACGTAGAGGCCAACTCGCCATGAATATTTTCAAATATTACCGCCGAGATGTTAGGTTGGGTTAGGTTACGTTATATTACGTTATTGATGTATATAAAGGTCCCACGGAGACGTAGAGGCCAACTCGCCAGGTATGTTGTCAAATATTAGCGCCGAGATGATAGGTTGGGTTAGGTTAGGTTATGTTACGTTATAGATGTATTTAAAGGTCCCGCGGAGACGCAGAGGCCAACAAGCCAGGAATGTGATCAAATATTACCGCCGAGATGTTAAGTTGGGTTAGGTTAGGTTATATTACGTTATTGATGTATATAAAGGTCCCACGGAGACGTAGAGGCCAACTCGCCAGGTATGTTTTCAAATATTACCGCCGAGATGTTGGGTTGGGTTAGGTTAGGTTATATTACGTTATTGATGTATATAAATGTCTCACGGAGACGTAGAGACCAACTCGCCAGGAATGTTGTCAAATATTACCGCCGAGATGATAGGTTGGGTTAGGTTAGGTTATATTTCGTTATTGATGTATATGAAGCTCTCACGGAGACGTAGAGGCCAACTCGCCAGGAATGCTGTCAAACGTTAGCGCCGAGATGATAGGTTGGGTTAGGTTAGGTTATATTACGTTATAGATGTATATAAAGTTCCCACGGAGACGTAGAGGCCAACTCGCCAGGAATGTTTTCAAATATTACCGCCGAGATGTTAGGTTGGGTTAGGTTAGGTTATATTACGTTATAGATGTATTTAAAGGTCCCGCGGAGACGTAGAGGCCAACAAGCCAGGAATGTGATCAAATATTACCGCCGAGATGTTAGGTTGGGTTAGGTTAGGTTACATTACGTTATTGATGTATATATATGTACCACGGAGACGTAGAGGCCAACTCGCCATGAATGTTTTCAAATATTACCGCCGAGATGTTAGGTTGGGTTGGGTTAGGTTATATTACGTTATAGATGTATATAAAGGTCCCACGGAGACGTAGAGGCCAACTCGCCAGGAGTGTTTTCAAATATTACCACCGAGATGTTAGGTTGGGTTAGGTTAGGTTATATTACGTTATAGATGTATTTAAAGGTCCCGCGGAGACGTAGAGGCCAACAAGCCAGGAATGCGATCAAATATTACCGCCGAGATGTTAGGTTGGGTTAGGTTAGGTTATATTACGTTATAGATGTGTTTAAAGGTCCCGCGGAGACGTAGAGGCCAACAAGCCAGGAATGCGATCAAATATTACCGCCGAGATGTTAGGTTGGGTTAGGTTAGGTTATATTACGTTATTGATGTGTATAAAGGTCCCACGGAGACGGAGAAGCCAACTCGCCAGGAATGTTGTCAAATATTACCGCCGAGATGTTAGGTTGGGTTAGTTTAGGTGATATTACGTTATTGATGTATATAAATGTACCACGGAGACGTAGAGGCCAACTCGCCATGAATATTTTCAAATATTACCGCCGAGATGTTAGGTTGGGTTAGGTTAGGCTATATTACGTAATTGATGTATATAAAGGTCCCACGGAGACGTAGAGGCCAACTCGCCAGGTATGTTGTCAAATATTAGCGCCGAGATGATAGGTTGGGTTAGGTTAGGTTATATTACGTTAGAGATGTATATAAAGGTCCCACGGAGACGTAGAGGCCAACTCGCCAGGAATGTTTCCAAATATAACCGCCGAGATGTTAGGTTGGGTTAGGTTAGGTTACATTACGTTATTGATGTATATAAAGGTCCCCCGGAGACGTAGAGGCCAACTCGCCAGGAATGTTGTCAAACATTAGCGCCGAGATGATAGGTTGGGTTAGGTTAGGTTATATTACGTTATAGATGTATTTAAACGTCCCGCGGAGACGTAGAGGCCAACAAGACAAGAATGTGATCAAATATTACCGCCGAGATGTTAGGTTGGGTTAGGTTAGGTTATATTACGTTATAGATGTATATAAAGGTCCCACGGAGACGTAGAGGCCAACTCGCCAGGAATGTTGTCAAACATTAGCGCCGAGATGATAGGTTGGTTTAGGTTAGGTTATATTACGTTATTGATGTATATAAATGTACCACGGAGACGTAGAGGCCAACTCGCCATGAATATTTTCAAATATTACCGCCGGGATGTTAGGTTGGGTTAGGTTAGGTTATATTACGTTATTGATGTATATAAAGTTCCCACGGAGACGTAGATGCCAACTCGCCAGGTATGTTGTCAAATATTAGCGCCGAGATGATAGGTTGGGTTAGGTTAGGTTATATTACCTTATAGATGTATTTAAACGTCCCGCGGAGACGTAGAGGCCAACAAGCCAGGAATGTGATCAAATATTACCGCCGAGATGTTAGGTTGGGTTAGGTTAGATTATATAACGTTATAGATGTATATAAAGGTCCCACGGAGACGTAGAGGCCAACAAGCCAGGAATGTGTTCAAATATTACCGCTGAGATGTTAGGTTGGGTGAGGTTAGGTTATGTTACGTTATAGATGTATTTAAAGGTCCCGCGGAGACGTAGAGGCCAACAAGCCAGGAATGTGATCAAATATTACCGCCGAGATGTTAGGTTGGGTTAGGTTAGGTTATATTACGTTATTGATGTATATAAAGGTCCCACGGAGACGTAGATGCCAACTCGCCAGGTATGTTGTCAAATATTACCGCCGAGATGTTAGGTTGGGTTAGGTTAGGTTACATTACGTTATTGATGTATATATATGTACCACGGAGACGTAGAGGCCAACTCGCCATGAATGTTTTCAAATATTACCGCCGAGATGTTAGGTTGGGTTGGGTTAGGTTATATTACGTTATAGATGTATATAAAGGTCCCACGGAGACGTAGAGGCCAACTCGCCAGGAGTGTTTTCAAATATTACCACCGAGATGTTAGGTTGGGTTAGGTTAGGTTATATTACGTTATAGATGTATTTAAAGGTCCCGCGGAGACGTAGAGGCCAACAAGCCAGGAATGCGATCAAATATTACCGCCGAGATGTTAGGTTGGGTTAGGTTAGGTTATATTACGTTATAGATGTGTTTAAAGGTCCCGCGGAGACGTAGAGGCCAACAAGCCAGGAATGCGATCAAATATTACCGCCGAGATGTTAGGTTGGGTTAGGTTAGGTTATATTACGTTATTGATGTGTATAAAGGTCCCACGGAGACGGAGAAGCCAACTCGCCAGGAATGTTGTCAAATATTACCGCCGAGATGTTAGGTTGGGTTAGTTTAGGTGATATTACGTTATTGATGTATATAAATGTACCACGGAGACGTAGAGGCCAACTCGCCATGAATATTTTCAAATATTACCGCCGAGATGTTAGGTTGGGTTAGGTTAGGCTATATTACGTAATTGATGTATATAAAGGTCCCACGGAGACGTAGAGGCCAACTCGCCAGGTATGTTGTCAAATATTAGCGCCGAGATGATAGGTTGGGTTAGGTTAGGTTATATTACGTTAGAGATGTATATAAAGGTCCCACGGAGACGTAGAGGCCAACTCGCCAGGAATGTTTCCAAATATAACCGCCGAGATGTTAGGTTGGGTTAGGTTAGGTTACATTACGTTATTGATGTATATAAAGGTCCCCCGGAGACGTAGAGGCCAACTCGCCAGGAATGTTGTCAAACATTAGCGCCGAGATGATAGGTTGGGTTAGGTTAGGTTATATTACGTTATAGATGTATTTAAACGTCCCGCGGAGACGTAGAGGCCAACAAGACAAGAATGTGATCAAATATTACCGCCGAGATGTTAGGTTGGGTTAGGTTAGGTTATATTACGTTATAGATGTATATAAAGGTCCCACGGAGACGTAGAGGCCAACTCGCCAGGAATGTTTTCAAAAATTACCGCCGACATGATAGGTTGGGTTAGGTTAGATTATATTACGTTATTGATGTATATGAAAGTCAAACCGAGACGTAGAGGCCAACTCGCCAGGAATGTTGTCAAATATTACCGCCGAGATGTTAGGTTGGGTTAGGTTAGGTTATATCACGTTATTGATGTATATAAAGGTCCCACGGAGACGGAGACGCCAACTCGCCAGGTATGTTTTCAAATACTACCGCCGAGATGTTAGGTTGGGTTAGGTTAGGTTATATTACGTTATTGATGTGTAAAAAGATCCCACGGAGACGGAGACGCCAACTCGCCAGGAATGTTGTCAAATATTACCGCCGAGATGTTAGGTTGGGTTAGGTTAGGCTATATAACGTTATGGATGTATATAAAGGTCCCACGGAGACGTAGAGGCTAACTCGCCAGGAATGTTTTCAAATATTACCGCCGAGATGTTAGGTTGGGTTAGGTTAGATTATATAACGTTATAGATGTACATAAAGGTCCCACGGAGACGTAGAGGCCAACTCGCCAGGAATGTTGTCAAACATTAGCGCCGAGATGATAGGTTGGTTTAGGTTAGGTTATATTACGTTATTGATGTATATAAATGTACCACGGAGACGTAGAGGCCAACTCGCCATGAATATTTTCAAATATTACCGCCGGGATGTTAGGTTGGGTTAGGTTAGGTTATATTACGTTATTGATGTATATAAAGTTCCCACGGAGACGTAGATGCCAACTCGCCAGGTATGTTGTCAAATATTAGCGCCGAGATGATAGGTTGGGTTAGGTTAGGTTATATTACCTTATAGATGTATTTAAACGTCCCGCGGAGACGTAGAGGCCAACAAGCCAGGAATGTGATCAAATATTACCGCCGAGATGTTAGGTTGGGTTAGGTTAGATTATATAACGTTATAGATGTATATAAAGGTCCCACGGAGACGTAGAGGCCAACAAGCCAGGAATGTGTTCAAATATTACCGCTGAGATGTTAGGTTGGGTGAGGTTAGGTTATGTTACGTTATAGATGTATTTAAAGGTCCCGCGGAGACGTAGAGGCCAACAAGCCAGGAATGTGATCAAATATTACCGCCGAGATGTTAGGTTGGGTTAGGTTAGGTTATATTACGTTATTGATGTATATAAAGGTCCCACGGAGACGTAGATGCCAACTCGCCAGGTATGTTGTCAAATATTACCGCCGAGATGTTAGGTTGGGTTAGGTTAGGTTACATTACGTTATTGATGTATATATATGTACCACGGAGACGTAGAGGCCAACTCGCCATGAATGTTTTCAAATATTACCGCCGAGATGTTAGGTTGGGTTAGGTTAGGTTACATTACGTTATTGATGTATATAAAGGTCCCCCGGAGACGTAGAGGCCAACTCGCCAGGAATGTTGTCAAACATTAGCGCCGAGATGATAGGTTGGGTTAGGTTAGGTTATATTACGTTATAGATGTATTTAAACGTCCCGCGGAGACGTAGAGGCCAACAAGACAAGAATGTGATCAAATATTACCGCCGAGATGTTAGGTTGGGTTAGGTTAGATTATATAACGTTATAGATGTATATAAAGGTCCCACGGAGACGTAGAGGCCAACAAGCCAGGAATGTGTTCAAATATTACCGCTGAGATGTTAGGTTGGGTGAGGTTAGGTTATGTTACGTTATAGATGTATTTAAAGGTCCCGCGGAGACGTAGAGGCCAACAAGCCAGGAATGTGATCAAATATTACCGCCGAGATGTTAGGTTGGGTTAGGTTAGGTTATATTACGTTATTGATGTATATAAAGGTCCCACGGAGACGTAGATGCCAACTCGCCAGGTATGTTGTCAAATATTAGCGCCGAGATGATAGGTTGGGTTAGGTTAGGTTATATTACGTTACTGATGTATATAAAGGTCCCACGGAGACGGAGACGCCAACTCGCCAGGAATGTTGTCAAATATTACCGCCGAGATGTTAGGTTGGGTTAGGTTAGGTTATATTACGTTATAGATGTATATAAAGGTCCCACGGAGACGTAGAGGCCAACAAGCCAGGAATGTGTTCAAATATTACCGCTGAGATGTTAGGTTGGGTTAGGTTAGGTTATGTTACGTTATAGATGTATTTAAAGGTCCCGCGGAGACGCAGAGGCCAACAAGCCAGGAATGTGATCAAACATTACCGCCGAGATGTTAAGTTGGGTTAGGTTAGGCTATATAACGTTATGGATGTATATAAAGGTCCCACGGAGACGTAGAGGCTAAGTCGCCAGGAATGTTTTCAAATATTACCGCCGAGATGTTAGGTTGGGTTAGGTTAGATTATATAACGTTATAGATGTACATAAAGGTCCCACGGAGACGTAGAGGCCAACTCGCCAGGAATGTTGTCAAACATTAGCGCCGAGATGATAGGTTGGTTTAGGTTAGGTTATATTACGTTATTGATGTATATAAATGTACCACGGAGACGTAGAGGCCAACTCGCCATGAATATTTTCAAATATTACCGCCGAGATGTTGGGTTGGGTTAGGTTAGGTTATGTTACGTTATTGATGTATATAAATGTCCCACGGAGACGTAGAGAAGCCAACTCGCCAGGAATGTTTTCAAATTTTACCGCCGAGATGATAGGTTGGGTTAGGTTAGATTATATAACGTTATAGATGTACATAAAGGTCCCACGGAGACGTAGAGGCCAACTCGCCAGGAATGTTGTCAAACATTAGCGCCGAGATGATAGGTTGGTTTAGGTTAGGTTATATTACGTTATTGATGTATATAAATGTACCACGGAGACGTAGAGGCCAACTCGCCATGAATATTTTCAAATATTACCGCCGAGATGTTAGGTTGGGTTAGGTTAGGTTATATTACGTTATTGATGTATATAAAGTTCCCACGGAGACGTAGATGCCAACTCGCCAGGTATGTTGTCAAATATTAGCGCCGAGATGATAGGTTGGGTTAGGTTAGGTTATATTACCTTATAGATGTATTTAAACGTCCCGCGGAGACGTAGAGGCCAACAAGCCAGGAATGTGATCAAATATTACCGCCGAGATGTTAGGTTGGGTTAGGTTAGATTATATAACGTTATAGATGTATATAAAGGTCCCACGGAGACGTAGAGGCCAACAAGCCAGGAATGTGTTCAAATATTACCGCCGAGATGTTAGGTTGGGTTAGGTTAGGTTATATTACGTTATTGATGTATATAAATGTACCACGAAGACGTAGAGGCCAACTCGCCATGAATATTTTCAAATATTACCGCCGAGATGCTAGGTTGGGTTAGGTTAGGTTATATTACGTTATAGATGTATTTAAAGGTCCCGCGGAGACGCAGAGGCCAACAAGCCAGGAATGTGATCAAATATTACCGCCGAGATGTTAAGTTGGGTTAGGTTAGGTTATATTACGTTATTGATGTATATAAAGGTCCCACGGAGACGTAGAGGCCAACTCGCCAGGTATGTTTTCAAATATTACCGCCGAGATGTTGGGTTGGGTTAGGTTAGGTTATATTACGTTATTGATGTATATAAATGTCCCACGGAGACGTAGAGACCAACTCGCCAGGAATGTTGTCAAATATTACCGCCGAGATGATAGGTTGGGTTAGGTTAGGTTATATTTCGTTATTGATGTATATGAAGCTCTCACGGAGACGTAGAGGCCAACTCGCCAGGAATGCTGTCAAACGTTAGCGCCGAGATGATAGGTTGGGTTAGGTTAGGTTATATTACGTTATAGATGTATATAAAGTTCCCACGGAGACGTAGAGGCCAACTCGCCAGGAATGTTTTCAAATATTACCGCCGAGATGTTAGGTTGGGTTAGGTTAGGTTATATTACGTTATAGATGTATTTAAAGGTCCCGCGGAGACGTAGAGGCCAACAAGCCAGGAATGTGATCAAATATTACCGCCGAGATGTTAGGTTGGGTTAGGTTAGGTTACATTACGTTATTGATGTATATATATGTACCACGGAGACGTAGAGGCCAACTCGCCATGAATGTTTTCAAATATTACCGCCGAGATGTTAGGTTGGGTTGGGTTAGGTTATATTACGTTATAGATGTATATAAAGGTCCCACGGAGACGTAGAGGCCAACTCGCCAGGAGTGTTTTCAAATATTACCACCGAGATGTTAGGTTGGGTTAGGTTAGGTTATATTACGTTATAGATGTATTTAAAGGTCCCGCGGAGACGTAGAGGCCAACAAGCCAGGAATGCGATCAAATATTACCGCCGAGATGTTAGGTTGGGTTAGGTTAGGTTATATTACGTTATAGATGTATTTAAAGGTCCGGCGGAGACGTAGAGGCCAACAAGCCAGGAATGCGATCAAATATTACCGCCGAGATGTTAGGTTGGGTTAGGTTAGGTTATATTACGTTATTGATGTGTATAAAGGTCCCACGGAGACGGAGAAGCCAACTCGCCAGGAATGTTGTCAAATATTACCGCCGAGATGTTAGGTTGGGTTAGTTTAGGTGATATTACGTTATTGATGTATATAAATGTACCACGGAGACGTAGAGGCCAACTCGCCATGAATATTTTCAAATATTACCGCCGAGATGTTAGGTTGGGTTAGGTTAGGCTATATTACGTAATTGATGTATATAAAGGTCCCACGGAGACGTAGAGGCCAACTCGCCAGGTATGTTGTCAAATATTAGCGCCGAGATGATAGGTTGGGTTAGGTTAGGTTATATTACGTTAGAGATGTATATAAAGGTCCCACGGAGACGTAGAGGCCAACTCGCCAGGAATGTTTCCAAATATAACCGCCGAGATGTTAGGTTGGGTTAGGTTAGGTTACATTACGTTATTGATGTATATAAAGGTCCCCCGGAGACGTAGAGGCCAACTCGCCAGGAATGTTGTCAAACATTAGCGCCGAGATGATAGGTTGGGTTAGGTTAGGTTATATTACGTTATAGATGTATTTAAACGTCCCGCGGAGACGTAGAGGCCAACAAGCCAAGAATGTGATCAAATATTACCGCCGAGATGTTAGGTTGGGTTAGGTTAGGTTATATTACGTTATAGATGTATATAAAGGTCCCACGGAGACGTAGAGGCCAACTCGCCAGGAATGTTTTCAAAAATTACCGCCGACATGATAGGTTGGGTTAGGTTAGATTATATTACGTTATTGATGTATATGAAAGTCAAACCGAGACGTAGAGGCCAACTCGCCAGGAATGTTGTCAAATATTACCGCCGAGATGTTAGGTTGGGTTAGGTTAGGTTATATCACGTTATTGATGTATATAAAGGTCCCACGGAGACGGAGACGCCAACTCGCCAGGTATGTTTTCAAATACTACCGCCGAGATGTTAGGTTGGGTTAGGTTAGGTTATATTACGTTATTGATGTGTAAAAAGATCCCACGGAGACGGAGACGCCAACTCGCCAGGAATGTTGTCAAATATTACCGCCGGGATGTTAGGTTGGGTTAGGTTAGGCTATATAACGTTATGGATGTATATAAAGGTCCCACGGAGACGTAGAGGCTAACTCGCCAGGAATGTTTTCAAATATTACCGCCGAGATGTTAGGTTGGGTTAGGTTAGATTATATAACGTTATAGATGTACATAAAGGTCCCACGGAGACGTAGAGGCCAACTCGCCAGGAATGTTGTCAAACATTAGCGCCGAGATGATAGGTTGGTTTAGGTTAGGTTATATTACGTTATTGATGTATATAAATGTACCACGGAGACGTAGAGGCCAACTCGCCATGAATATTTTCAAATATTACCGCCGGGATGTTAGGTTGTGTTAGGTTAGGTTATATTACGTTATTGATGTATATAAAGTTCCCACGGAGACGTAGATGCCAACTCGCCAGGTATGTTGTCAAATATTAGCGCCGAGATGATAGGTTGGGTTAGGTTAGGTTATATTACCTTATAGATGTATTTAAACGTCCCGCGGAGACGTAGAGGCCAACAAGCCAGGAATGTGATCAAATATTACCGCCGAGATGTTAGGTTGGGTTAGGTTAGATTATATAACGTTATAGATGTATATAAAGGTCCCACGGAGACGTAGAGGCCAACAAGCCAGGAATGTGTTCAAATATTACCGCCGAGATGTTAGGTTGGGTTAGGTTAGGTTATATTACGTTATTGATGTATATAAATGTACCACGGAGACGTAGAGGCCAACTCGCCATGAATATTTTCAAATATTACCGCCGAGATGCTAGGTTGGGTTAGGTTAGGTTATATTACGTTATTGATGTATATAAAGGTCCCACGGAGACGTAGAGGCCAACTTGCCAGGTATGTTGTCAAATATTAGCGCCGAGATGATAGGTTGGGTTAGGTTAGGTTATATTACGTTATAGATGTATATAAAGGTCCCACGGAGACGTAGAGGCCAACTCGCCAGGAATGTTTCCAAATATTACCGCCGAGATGTTAGGTTCGGTTAGGTTAGGTTATATTACGTTATTGATATATAAAAAGATCCCACGGAGACGTAGAGGCCAACTCGCCAGGTATGTTTTCAAATACTACCGCCGAGATGTTAGGTTGGGTTAGGTTAGGTTATATTACGTTATTGATGTATATAAAGGTCCCACGGAGACGTAGATGCCAACTCGCCAGGTATGTTGTCAAATATTAGCGCCGAGATGATAGGTTGGGTTAGGTTAGGTTATATTACGTTACTGATGTATATAAAGGTCCCACGGAGATGGAGACGCCAACTCGCCAGGAATGTTGTCAAATATTACCGCCGAGATGTTAGGTTGGGTTAGGTTAGGTTATATTACGTTATAGATGTATATAAAGGTCCCACGGAGACGTAGAGGCCAACAAGCCAGGAATGTGTTCAAATATTACCGCTGAGATGTTAGGTTGGGTGAGGTTAGGTTATGTTACGTTATAGATGTATTTAAAGGTCCCGCGGAGACGCAGAGGCCAACAAGCCAGGGATGTGATCAAATATTACCGCCGAGATGTTAGGTTGGGTTAGGTTAGGTTATATTACGTTATTGACGTATTTAAAGGTCCCGCGGAGACGTAGAGGCCAACAAGCCAGGAATGTGATCAAATATTACCGCCGAGATGTTAGGTTGGGTTAGGTTAGATTATATAACGTTATAGATGTATATAAAGGTCCCACGGAGACGTAGAGGCCAACAAGCCAGGAATGTGTTCAAATATTACCGCCGAGATGTTAGGTTGGGTTAGGTTAGGTTATATTACGTTATTGATGTATATAAATGTACCACGGAGACGTAGAGGCCAACTCGCCATGAATGTTTTCAAATATTAGCGCCGAGATGATAGGTTGGGTTAGGTTAGGTTATATTACGTTATAGATGTATATAAAGGTTCCACGGAGACGTAGAGGCCAACAAGCCAGGAATGTGTTCAAATATTACCGCCGAGATGTTAGGTTGGGTTAGGTTAGGTTATGTTACGTTATAGATGTATTTAAAGGTCCCGCGGAGACGCAGAGGCCAACAAGCCAGGAATGTGATCAAACATTACCGCCGAGATGTTAAGTTGGGTTAGGTTAGGCTATATAACGTTATGGATGTATATAAAGGTCCCACGGAGACGTAGAGGCTAACTCGCCAGGAATGTTTTCAAATATTACCGCCGAGATGTTAGGTTGGGTTAGGTTAGATTATATAACGTTATAGATGTACATAAAGGTCCCACGGAGACGTAGAGGCCAACTCGCCAGGAATGTTGTCAAACATTAGCGCCGAGATGATAGGTTGGTTTAGGTTAGGTTATATTACGTTATTGATGTATATAAATGTACCACGGAGACGTAGAGGCCAACTCGCCATGAATATTTTCAAATATTACCGCCGAGATGTTGGGTTGGGTTAGGTTAGGTTATGTTACGTTATTGATGTATATAAATGTCCCACGGAGACGTAGAGAAGCCAACTCGCCAGGAATGTTTTCAAATTTTACCGCCGAGATGATAGGTTGGGTTAGGTTAGATTATATAACGTTATAGATGTACATAAAGGTCCCACGGAGACGTAGAGGCCAACTCGCCAGGAATGTTGTCAAACATTAGCGCCGAGATGATAGGTTGGTTTAGGTTAGGTTATATTACGTTATTGATGTATATAAATGTACCACGGAGACGTAGAAGCCAAATCGCCATGAATATTTTCAAATATTACCGCCGAGATGTTAGGTTGGGTTAGGTTAGGTTATATTACGTTATTGATGTATATAAAGTTCCCACGGAGACGTAGATGCCAACTCGCCAGGTATGTTGTCAAATATTAGCGCCGAGATAATAGGTTGGGTTAGGTTAGGTTATATTACCTTATAGATGTATTTAAACGTCCCGCGGAGACGTAGAGGCCAACAAGCCAGGAATGTGATCAAATATTACCGCCGAGATGTTAGGTTGGGATAGGTTAGATTATATAACGTTATAGATGTATATAAAGGTCCCACGGAGACGTAGAGGCCAACAAGCCAGGAATGTGTTCAAATATTACCGCCGAGATGTTAGGTTGGGTTAGGTTAGGTTATATTACGTTATTGATGTATATAAATGTACCACGGAGACGTAGAGGCCAACTCGCCATGAATATTTTCAAATATTACCGCCGAGATGCTAGGTTGGGTTAGGTTAGGTTATATTACGTTATTGATGTATATAAAGGTCCCACGGAGACGTAGAGGGCAACTCGCCAGGTATGTTGTCAAATATTAGCGCCGAGATGATAGGTTGGGTTAGGTTAGGTTATATTACGTTATAGATGTATATAAAGGTCCCACGGAGACGTAGAGGCCAACTCGCCAGGAATGTTTCCAAATATTACCGCCGAGATGTTAGGTTCGGTTAGGTTAGGTTATATTACGTTATTGATATATAAAAAGATCCCACGGAGACGTAGAGGCCAACTCGCCAGGTATGTTTTCAAATACTACCGCCGAGATGTTAGGTTGGGTTAGGTTAGGTTATATTACGTTATTGATGTATATAAAGGTCCCACGGAGACGTAGATGCCAACTCGCCAGGTATGTTGTCAAATATTAGCGCCGAGATGATAGGTTGGGTTAGGTTAGGTTATATTACGTTACTGATGTATATAAAGGTCCCACGGAGACGGAGACGCCAACTCGCCAGGAATGTTGTCAAATATTACCGCCGAGATGTTAGGTTGGGTTAGGTTAGGTTATATTACGTTATAGATGTATATAAAGGTCCCACGGAGACGTAGAGGCCAACAAGCCAGGAATGTGTTCAAATATAACCGCTGAGATGTTAGGTTGGGTGAGGTTAGGTTATGTTACGTTATAGATGTATTTAAAGGTCCCGCGGAGACGCAGAGGCCAACAAGCCAGGGTTGTGATCAAATATTACCGCCGAGATGTTAGGTTGGGTTAGGTTAGGTTATATTACGTTATTGACGTATTTAAAGGTCCCGCGGAGACGTAGAGGCCAACAAGCCAGGAATGTGATCAAATATTACCGCCGAGGTGTTAGGTTGGGTTAGGTTAGATTATATAACGTTATAGATGTATATAAAGGTCCCACGGAGACGTAGAGGCCAACAAGCCAGGAATGTGTTCAAATATTACCGCCGAGATGTTAGGTTGGGTTAGGTTAGGTTATATTACGTTATTGATGTATATAAATGTACCACGGAGACGTAGAGGCCAACTCGCCATGAATGTTTTCAAATATTAGCGCCGAGATGATAGGTTGGGTTAGGTTAGGTTATATTACGTTATAGATGTATATAAAGGTTCCACGGAGACGTAGAGGCCAACAAGCCAGGAATGTGTTCAAATATTACCGCCGAGATGTTAGGTTGGGTTAGGTTAGGTTATGTTACGTTATAGATGTATTTAAAGGTCCCGCGGAGACGCAGAGGCCAACAAGCCAGGAATGTGATCAAACATTACCGCCGAGATGTTAAGTTGGGTTAGGTTAGGCTATATAACGTTATGGATGTATATAAAGGTCCCACGGAGACGTAGAGGCTAACTCGCCAGGAATGTTTTCAAATATTACCGCCGAAATGTTAGGTTGGGTTAGGTTAGATTATATAACGTTATAGATGTACATAAAGGTCCCACGGAGACGTAGAGGCCAACTCGCCAGGAATGTTGTCAAACATTAGCGCCGAGATGATA
The DNA here is from genome assembly GCA_963969225.1 of Xylocopa violacea. NCBI lineage: Eukaryota > Metazoa > Arthropoda > Insecta > Hymenoptera > Apidae > Xylocopa > Xylocopa violacea. The sequence continues at coordinate 1,763,009 of CAXAJV010000487.1, forward strand.
GGTTGGTTTAGGTTAGGTTATATTACGTTATTGATGTATATAAATGTACCACGGAGACGTAGAGGCCAACTCGCCATGAATATTTTCAAATATTACCGCCGAGATGTTGGGTTGGGTTAGGTTAGGTTATGTTACGTTATTGATGTATATAAATGTCCCACGGAGACGTAGAGAAGCCAACTCGCCAGGAATGTTTTCAAATTTTACCGCCGAGATGATAGGTTGGGTTAGGTTAGATTATATAACGTTATAGATGTACATAAATGTCCCACGGAGACGTAGAGGCCAACTCGCCAGGAATGTTGTCAAACATTAGCGCCGAGATGATAGGTTGGTTTAGGTTAGGTTATATTACGTTATTGATGTATATAAATGTACCACGGAGACGTAGAGGCCAAATCGCCATGAATATTTTCAAATATTACCGCCGAGATGTTAGGTTGGGTTAGGTTAGGTTATATTACGTTATTGATGTATATAAAGTTCCCACGGAGACGTAGATGCCAACTCGCCAGGTATGTTGTCAAATATTAGCGCCGAGATGATAGGTTGGGTTAGGTTAGGTTATATTACCTTATAGATGTATTTAAACGTCCCGCGGAGACGTAGAGGCCAACAAGCCAGGAATGTGATCAAATATTACCGCCGAGATGTTAGGTTGGGTTAGGTTAGATTATATAACGTTATAGATGTATATAAAGGTCCCACGGAGACGTAGAGGCCAACAAGCCAGGAATGTGTTCAAATATTACCGCCGAGATGTTAGGTTGGGTTAGGTTAGGTTATATTACGTTATTGATGTATATAAATGTACCACGGAGACGTAGAGGCCAACTCGCCATGAATATTTTCAAATATTACCGCCGAGATGCTAGGTTGGGTTAGGTTAGGTTATATTACGTTATTGATGTATATAAAGGTCCCACGGAGACGTAGAGGGCAACTCGCCAGGTATGTTGTCAAATATTAGCGCCGAGATGATAGGTTGGGTTAGGTTAGGTTATATTACGTTATAGATGTATATAAAGGTCCCACGGAGACGTAGAGGCCAACTCGCCAGGAATGTTTCCAAATATTACCGCCGAGATGTTAGGTTCGGTTAGGTTAGGTTATATTACGTTATTAATATATAAAAAGATCCCACGGAGACGTAGAGGCCAACTCGCCAGGTATGTTTTCAAATACTACCGCCGAGATGTTAGGTTGGGTTAGGTTAGGTTATATTACGTTATTGATGTATATAAAGGTCCCACGGAGACGTAGATGCCAACTCGCCAGGTATGTTGTCAAATATTAGCGCCGAGATGATAGGTTGGGTTAGGTTAGGTTATATTACGTTACTGATGTATATAAAGGTCCCACGGAGACGGAGACGCCAACTCGCCAGGAATGTTGTCAAATATTACCGCCGAGATGTTAGGTTGGGTTAGGTTAGGTTATATTACGTTATAGATGTATATAAAGGTCCCACGGAGACGTAGAGGCCAAGAAGCCAGGAATGTGTTCAAATATTACGGCTGAGATGTTAGGTTGGGTGAGGTTAGGTTATGTTACGTTATAGATGTATTTAAAGGTCCCGCGGAGACGCAGAGGCCAACAAGCCAGGGATGTGATCAAATATTACCGCCGAGATGTTAGGTTGGGTTAGGTTAGGTTATATTACGTTATTGACGTATTTAAAGGTCCCGCGGAGACGTAGAGGCCAACAAGCCAGGAATGTGATCAAATATTACCGCCGAGGTGTTAGGTTGGGTTAGGTTAGATTATATAACGTTATAGATGTATATAAAGGTCCCACGGAGACGTAGAGGCCAACAAACCAGGAATGTGTTCAAATATTACCGCCGAGATGTTAGGTTGGGTTAGGTTAGGTTATATTACGTTATTGATGTATATAAATGTACCACGGAGACGTAGAGGCCAACTCGCCATGAATGTTTTCAAATATTAGCGCCGAGATGATAGGTTGGGTTAGGTTAGGTTATATTACGTTATAGATGTATATAAAGGTTCCACGGAGACGTAGAGGCCAACAAGCCAGGAATGTGTTCAAATATTACCGCCGAGATGTTAGGTTGGGTTAGGTTAGGTTATGTTACGTTATAGATGTATTTAAAGGTCCCGCGGAGACGCAGAGGCCAACAAGCCAGGAATGTGATCAAACATTACCGCCGAGATGTTAAGTTGGGTTAGGTTAGGTTATATTACGTTATTGATGTATATAAAGGTCCCACGGAGACGTAGAGGCCAACTCGCCAGGAGTGTTTTCAAATATTACCACCGAGATGTTAGGTTGGGTTAGGTTAGGTTATATTACGTTATAGATGTATTTAAAGGTCCCGCGGAGACGTACAGGCCAACAAGCCAGGAATGCGATCAAATATTACCGCCGAGATGTTAGGTTGGGTTAGGTTAGGTTATATTACGTTATTGATGTGTATAAAGGTCCCACGGAGACGGAGAAGCCAACTCGCCAGGAATGTTGTCAAATATTACCGCCGAGATGTTAGGTTGGGTTAGTTTAGGTGATATTACGTTATAGATGTATATAAATGTACCACGGAGACGTAGAGGCCAACTCGCCATGAATATTTTCAAATATTACCGCCGAGATGTTAGGTTGGGTTAGGTTAGGCTATATTACGTAATTGATGTATATAAAGGTCCCACGGAGACGTAGAGGCCAACTCGCCAGGTATGTTGTCAAATATTACCGCCGACATGATAGGTTGGGTTAGGTTAGATTATATTACGTTATTGATGTATATGAAAGTCAAACCGAGACGTAGAGGCCAACTCGCCAGGAATGTTGTCAAATATTACCGCCGAGATGTTAGGTTGGGTTAGGTTACGTTATATCACGTTATTGATGTATATAAAGGTCCCACGGAGACGGAGACGCCAACTCGCCAGGTATGTTTTCAAATACTACCGCCGAGATGTTAGGTTGGGTTAGGTTAGGTTATATTACGTTATTGATGTGTAAAAAGATCCCACGGAGACGGAGAAGCCAACTCGCCAGGAATGTTGTCAAATATTACCGCCGAGATGTTAGGTTGGGTTAGGTTAGGTTATATAACGTTATGGATGTATATAAAGGTCCCACGGAGACGTAGAGGCTAACTCGCCAGGAATGTTTTCAAATATTACCGCCGAGATGTTAGGTTGGGTTAGGTTAGATTATATAACGTTATAGATGTACATAAAGGTCCCACGGAGACGTAGAGGCCAACTCGCCAGGAATGTTGTCAAACATTAGCGCCGAGATGATAGGTTGGTTTAGGTTAGGTTATATTACGTTATTGATGTATATAAATGTACCACGGAGACGTAGAGGCCAACTCGCCATGAATATTTTCAAATATTACCGCCGAGATGTTGGGTTGGGTTAGGTTAGGTTATGTTACGTTATTGATGTATATAAATGTCCCACGGAGACGTAGAGAAGCCAACTCGCCAGGAATGTTTTCAAATTTTACCGCCGAGATGATAGGTTGGGTTAGGTTAGATTATATAACGTTATAGATGTACATAAATGTCCCACGGAGACGTAGAGGCCAACTCGCCAGGAATGTTGTCAAACATTAGCGCCGAGATGATAGGTTGGTTTAGGTTAGGTTATATTACGTTATTGATGTATATAAATGTACCACGGAGACGTAGAGGCCAAATCGCCATGAATATTTTCAAATATTACCGCCGAGATGTTAGGTTGGGTTAGGTTAGGTTATATTACGTTATTGATGTATATAAAGTTCCCACGGAGACGTAGATGCCAACTCGCCAGGTATGTTGTCAAATATTAGCGCCGAGATGATAGGTTGGGTTAGGTTAGGTTATATTACCTTATAGATGTATTTAAACGTCCCGCGGTGACGTAGAGGCCAACAAGCCAGGAATGTGATCAAATATTACCGCCGAGATGTTAGGTTGGGTTAGGTTAGATTATATAACGTTATAGATGTATATAAAGGTCCCACGGAGACGTAGAGGCCAACAAGCCAGGAATGTGTTCAAATATTACCGCCGAGATGTTAGGTTGGGTTAGGTTAGGTTATATTACGTTATTGATGTATATAAATGTACCACGGAGACGTAGAGGCCAACTCGCCATGAATATTTTCAAATATTACCGCCGAGATGCTAGGTTGGGTTAGGTTAGGTTATATTACGTTATTGATGTATATAAAGGTCCCACGGAGACGTAGAGGGCAACTCGCCAGGTATGTTGTCAAATATTAGCGCCGAGATGATAGGTTGGGTTAGGTTAGGTTATATTACGTTATAGATGTATATAAAGGTCCCACGGAGACGTAGAGGCCAACTCGCCAGGAATGTTTCCAAATATTACCGCCGAGATGTTAGGTTCGGTTAGGTTAGGTTATATTACGTTATTAATATATAAAAAGATCCCACGGAGACGTAGAGGCCAACTCGCCAGGTATGTTTTCAAATACTACCGCCGAGATGTTAGGTTGGGTTAGGTTAGGTTATATTACGTTATTGATGTATATAAAGGTCCCACGGAGACGTAGATGCCAACTCGCCAGGTATGTTGTCAAATATTAGCGCCGAGATGATAGGTTGGGTTAGGTTAGGTTATATTACGTTACTGATGTATATAAAGGTCCCACGGAGACGGAGACGCCAACTCGCCAGGAATGTTGTCAAATATTACCGCCGAGATGTTAGGTTGGGTTAGGTTAGGTTATATTACGTTATAGATGTATATAAAGGTCCCACGGAGACGTAGAGGCCAAGAAGCCAGGAATGTGTTCAAATATTACGGCTGAGATGTTAGGTTGGGTGAGGTTAGGTTATGTTACGTTATAGATGTATTTAAAGGTCCCGCGGAGACGCAGAGGCCAACAAGCCAGGGATGTGATCAAATATTACCGCCGAGATGTTAGGTTGGGTTAGGTTAGGTTATATTACGTTATTGACGTATTTAAAGGTCCCGCGGAGACGTAGAGGCCAACAAGCCAGGAATGTGATCAAATATTACCGCCGAGGTGTTAGGTTGGGTTAGGTTAGATTATATAACGTTATAGATGTATATAAAGGTCCCACGGAGACGTAGAGGCCAACAAACCAGGAATGTGTTCAAATATTACCGCCGAGATGTTAGGTTGGGTTAGGTTAGGTTATATTACGTTATTGATGTATATAAATGTACCACGGAGACGTAGAGGCCAACTCGCCATGAATGTTTTCAAATATTAGCGCCGAGATGATAGGTTGGGTTAGGTTAGGTTATATTACGTTATAGATGTATTTAAAGGTCCCGCGGAGACGTACAGGCCAACAAGCCAGGAATGCGATCAAATATTACCGCCGAGATGTTAGGTTGGGTTAGGTTAGGTTATATTACGTTATTGATGTGTATAAAGGTCCCACGGAGACGGAGAAGCCAACTCGCCAGGAATGTTGTCAAATATTACCGCCGAGATGTTAGGTTGGGTTAGTTTAGGTGATATTACGTTATAGATGTATATAAATGTACCACGGAGACGTAGAGGCCAACTCGCCATGAATATTTTCAAATATTACCGCCGAGATGTTAGGTTGGGTTAGGTTAGGCTGTATTACGTAATTGATGTATATAAAGGTCCCACGGAGACGTAGAGGCCAACTCGCCAGGTATGTTGTCAAATATTACCGCCGACATGATAGGTTGGGTTAGGTTAGATTATATTACGTTATTGATGTATATGAAAGTCAAACCGAGACGTAGAGGCCAACTCGCCAGGAATGTTGTCAAATATTACCGCCGAGATGTTAGGTTGGGTTAGGTTACGTTATATCACGTTATTGATGTATATAAAGGTCCCACGGAGACGGAGACGCCAACTCGCCAGGTATGTTTTCAAATACTACCGCCGAGATGTTAGGTTGGGTTAGGTTAGGTTATATTACGTTATTGATGTGTAAAAAGATCCCACGGAGACGGAGAAGCCAACTCGCCAGGAATGTTGTCAAATATTACCGCCGAGATGTTAGGTTGGGTTAGGTTAGGTTATATAACGTTATGGATGTATATAAAGGTCCCACGGAGACGTAGAGGCTAACTCGCCAGGAATGTTTTCAAATATTACCGCCGAGATGTTAGGTTGGGTTAGGTTAGATTATATAACGTTATAGATGTACATAAAGGTCCCACGGAGACGTAGAGGCCAACTCGCCAGGAATGTTGTCAAACATTAGCGCCGAGATGATAGGTTGGTTTAGGTTAGGTTATATTACGTTATTGATGTATATAAATGTACCACGGAGACGTAGAGGCCAACTCGCCATGAATATTTTCAAATATTACCGCCGAGATGTTAGGTTGGGTTAGGTTAGGTTATATTACGTTATTGATGTATATAAAGTTCCCACGGAGACGTAGATGCCAACTCGCCAGGTATGTTGTCAAATATTAGCGCCGAGATGATAGGTTGGGTTAGGTTAGGTTATATTACCTTATAGATGTATTTAAACGTCCCGCGGAGACGTAGAGGCCAACAAGCCAGGAATGTGATCAAATATTACCGCCGAGATGTTAGGTTGGGTTAGGTTAGATTATATAACGTTATAGATGTATATAAAGGTCCCACGGAGACGTAGAGGCCAACAAGCCAGGAATGTGTTCAAATATTACCGCCGAGATGTTAGGTTGGGTTAGATTAGGTTATATTACGTTATTGACGTATTTAAAGGTCCCGCGGAGACGTAGAGGCCACCAAGCCAGGAATGTGATCAAATATTACCGCCGAGATGTTAGGTTGGGTTAGGTTAGATTATATAACGTTATAGATGTATATAAAGGTCCCACGGAGACGTAGAGGCCAACAAGCCAGGAATGTGTTCAAATATTACCGCCGAGATGTTAGGTTGGGTTAGGTTAGGTTATATTACGTTATTGATGTATATAAATGTACCACGGAGACGTAGAGGCCAACTCGCCATGAATGTTTTCAAATATTAGCGCCGAGATGATAGGTTGGGTTAGGTTAGGTTATATTACGTTATAGATGTATATAAAGGTTCCACGGAGACGTAGAGGCCAACAAGCCAGGAATGTGTTCAAATATTACCGCCGAGATGTTAGGTTGGGTTAGGTTAGGTTATATTACGTTATTGATGTATATAAATGTACCACGGAGACGTAGAGGCCAACTCGCCATGAATGTTTTCAAATATTAGCGCCGAGATGATAGGTTGGGTTAGGTTAGGTTATATTACGTTATAGATGTATATAAAGGTTCCACGGAGACGTAGAGGCCAACAAGCCAGGAATGTGTTCAAATATTACCGCCGAGATGTTAGGTTGGGTTAGGTTAGGTTATGTTACGTTATAGATGTATTTAAAGGTCCCGCGGATACGCAGAGGCCAACAAGCCAGGAATGTGATCAAACATTACCGCCGAGATGTTAAGTTGGGTTAGGTTAGGCTATATAACGTTATGGATGTATATAAAGGTCCCACGGAGACGTAGAGGCTAACTCGCCAGGAATGTTTTCAAATATTACCGCCGAGATGTTAGGTTGGGTTAGGTTAGATTATATAACGTTATAGATGTACATAAAGGTCCCACGGAGACGTAGAGGCCAACTCGCCAGGAATGTTGTCAAACATTAGCGCCGAGATGATAGGTTTGTTTAGGTTAGGTTATATTACGTTATTGATGTATATAAATGTACCACGGAGACGTAGAGGCCAACTCGCCATGAATATTTTCAAATATTACCGCCGAGATGTTGGGTTGGGTTAGGTTAGGTTATGTTACGTTATTGATGTATATAAATGTCCCACGGAGACGTAGAGAAGCCAACTCGCCAGGAATGTTTTCAAATATTACCGCCGAGATGATAGGTTGGGTTAGGTTAGATTATATAACGTTATAGATGTACATAAAGGTCCCACGGAGACGTAGAGGCCAACTCGCCAGGAATGTTGTCAAACATTAGCGCCGAGATGATAGGTTGGTTTAGGTTAGGTTATATTACGTTATTGATGTATATAAAGTTCCCACGGAGACGTAGATGCCAACTCGCCAGGTATGTTGTCAAATATTAGCGCCGAGATGATAGGTTGGGTTAGGTTAGGTTATATTACCTTATAGATGTATTTAAACGTCCCGCGGAGACGTAGAGGCCAACAAGCCAGGAATGTGATCAAATATTACCGCCGAGATGTTAGGTTGGGTTAGGTTAGATTATATAACGTTATAGATGTATATAAAGGTCCCACGGAGACGTAGAGGCCAACAAGCCAGGAATGTGTTCAAATATTACCGCCGAGATGTTAGGTTGGGTTAGGTTAGGTTATATTACGTTATTGATGTATATAAATGTACCACGGAGACGTAGAGGCCAACTCGCCATGAATATTTTCAAATATTACCGCCGAGATGCTAGGTTGGGTTAGGTTAGGTTATATTACGTTATTGATGTATATAAAGTTCCCACGGAGACGTAGATGCCAACTCGCCAGGTATGTTGTCAAATATTAGCGCCGAGATGATAGGTTGGGTTAGGTTAGGTTATATTACCTTATAGATGTATTTAAACGTCCCGCGGAGACGTAGAGGCCAACAAGCCAGGAATGTGATCAAATATTACCGCCGAGATGTTAGGTTGGGTTAGGTTAGATTATATAACGTTATAGATGTATATAAAGGTCCCACGGAGACGTAGAGGCCAACAAGCCAGGAATGTGTTCAAATATTACCGCCGAGATGTTAGGTTGGGTTAGGTTAGGTTATATTACGTTATTGATGTATATAAATGTACCACGGAGACGTAGAGGCCAACTCGCCATGAATATTTTCAAATATTACCGCCGAGATGCTAGGTTGGGTTAGGTTAGGTTATATTACGTTATTGATGTATATAAAGGTCCCACGGAGACGTAGAGGCCAACTCGCCAGGTATGTTGTCAAATATTAGCGCCGAGATGATAGGTTGGGTTAGGTTAGGTTATATTACGTTATAGATGTATATAAAGGTCCCACGGAGACGTAGAGGCCAACTCGCCAGGAATGTTTCCAAATATTACCGCCGAGATGTTAGGTTCGGTTAGGTTAGGTTATATTACGTTATTGATATATAAAAAGATCCCACGGAGACGTAGAGGCCAACTCGCCAGGTATGTTTTCAAATACTACCGCCGAGATGTTAGGTTGGGTTAGGTTAGGTTATATTACGTTATTGATGTATATAAAGGTCCCACGGAGACGTAGATGCCAACTCGCCAGGTATGTTGTCAAATATTAGCGCCGAGATGATAGGTTGGGTTAGGTTAGGTTATATTACGTTACTGATGTATATAAAGGTCCCACGGAGACGGAGACGCCAACTCGCCAGGAATGTTGTCAAATATTACCGCCGAGATGTTAGGTTGGGTTAGGTTAGGTTATATTACGTTATAGATGTATATAAAGGTCCCACGGAGACGTAGAGGCCAACAAGCCAGGAATGTGTTCAAATATTACCGCTGAGATGTTAGGTTGGGTGAGGTTAGGTTATGTTACGTTATAGATGTATTTAAAGGTCCCGCGGAGACGCAGAGGCCAACAAGCCAGGGATGTGATCAAATATTACCGCCGAGATGTTAGGTTGGGTTAGGTTAGGTTATATTACGTTATTGACGTATTTAAAGGTCCCGCGGAGACGTAGAGGCCAACAAGCCAGGAATGTGATCAAATATTACCGCCGAGATGTTAGGTTGGGTTAGGTTAGATTATATAACGTTATAGATGTATATAAAGGTCCCACGGAGACGTAGAGGCCAACAAGCCAGGAATGTGTTCAAATATTACCGCCGAGATGTTAGGTTGGGTTAGGTTAGGTTATATTACGTTATTGATGTATATAAATGTACCACGGAGACGTAGAGGCCAACTCGCCATGAATGTTTTCAAATATTAGCGCCGAGATGATAGGTTGGGTTAGGTTAGGTTATATTACGTTATAGATGTATATAAAGGTTCCACGGAGACGTAGAGGCCAACAAGCCAGGAATGTGTTCAAATATTACCGCCGAGATGTTAGGTTGGGTTAGGTTAGGTTATGTTACGTTATAGATGTATTTAAAGGTCCCGCGGAGACGCAGAGGCCAACAAGCCAGGAATGTGATCAAACATTACCGCCGAGATGTTAAGTTGGGTTAGGTTAGGTTATATTACGTTATTGATGTATATAAAGGTCCCACGGAGACGTAGAGGCCAACTCGCCAGGTATGTTTTCAAATATTACCGCCGAGATGTTGGGTTGCGTTAGGTTAGGTTATATTACGTTATTGATGTATATAAAGGTCCCACGGAGACGGAGAAGCCAACTCGCCAGGAATGTTGTCAAATATTACCGCCGAGATGTTAGGTTGGGTTAGGTTAGGTTATATTACGTTATTGATGTATATAAATGTCCCACGGAGACGTAGAGGCCAACTCGCCATGAATATTTTCAAATATTACCGCCGAGATGTTAGGTTGGGTTAGGTTAGGTTATATTACGTTATTGATGTATATAAAGGTCCCACGGAGACGTAGAGGCCAACTCGCCAGGTATGTTGTCAAATATTAGCGCCGAGATGATAGGTTGGGTTAGGTTAGGTTATGTTACGTTATAGATGTATTTAAAGGTCCCGCGGAGACGCAGAGGCCAACAAGCCAGGAATGTGATCAAATATTACCGCCGAGATGTTAAGTTGGGTTAGGTTAGGTTATATTACGTTATTGATGTATATAAAGGTCCCACGGAGACGTAGAGGCCAACTCGCCAGGAGTGTTTTCAAATATTACCGCCGAGATGTTGGGTTGGGTTAGGTTAGGTTATATTACGTTATAGATGTATTTAAAGGTCCCGCGGAGACGTAGAGGCCAACAAGCCAGGAATGCGATCAAATATTACCGCCGAGATGTTAGGTTGGGTTAGGTTAGGTTATATTACGTTATTGATGTGTATAAAGGTCCCACGGAGACGGAGAAGCCAACTCGCCAGGAATGTTGTCAAATATTACCGCCGAGATGTTAGGTTGGGTTAGTTTAGGTGATATTACGTTATTGATGTATATAAATGTACCACGGAGACGTAGAGGCCAACTCGCCATGAATATTTTCAAATATTACCGCCGAGATGTTAGGTTGGGTTAGGTTAGGCTATATTACGTAATTGATGTATATAAAGGTCCCACGGAGACGTAGAGGCCAACTCGCCAGGTATGTTGTCAAATATTACCGCCGACATGATAGGTTGGGTTAGGTTAGATTATATTACGTTATTGATGTATATGAAAGTCAAACCGAGACGTAGAGGCCAACTCGCCAGGAATGTTGTCAAATATTACCGCCGAGATGTTAGGTTGGGTTAGGTTACGTTATATCACGTTATTGATGTATATAAAGGTCCCACGGAGACGGAGACGCCAACTCGCCAGGTATGTTTTCAAATACTACCGCCGAGATGTTAGGTTGGGTTAGGTTAGGTTATATTACGTTATTGATGTGTAAAAAGATCCCACGGAGACGGAGAAGCCAACTCGCCAGGAATGTTGTCAAATATTACCGCCGAGATGTTAGGTTGGGTTAGGTTAGGTTATATAACGTTATGGATGTATATAAAGGTCCCACGGAGACGTAGAGGCTAACTCGCCAGGAATGTTTTCAAATATTACCGCCGAGATGTTAGGTTGGGTTAGGTTAGGTTATATTACGTTATTGATGTATATAAATGTACCACGGAGACGTAGAGGCCAACTCGCCATGAATGTTTTCAAATATTAGCGCCGAGATGATAGGTTGGGTTAGGTTAGGTTATATTACGTTATAGATGTATATAAAGGTTCCACGGAGACGTAGAGGCCAACAAGCCAGGAATGTGTTCAAATATTACCGCCGAGATGTTAGGTTGGGTTAGGTTAGGTTATGTTACGTTATAGATGTATTTAAAGGTCCCGCGGAGACGCAGAGGCCAACAAGCCAGGAATGTGATCAAACATTACCGCCGAGATGTTAAGTTGGGTTAGGTTAGGTTATATTACGTTATTGATGTATATAAAGGTCCCACGGAGACGTAGAGGCCAACTCGCCAGGTATGTTTTCAAATATTACCGCCGAGATGTTGGGTTGCGTTAGGTTAGGTTATATTACGTTATTGATGTATATAAAGGTCCCACGGAGACGGAGAAGCCAACTCGCCAGGAATGTTGTCAAATATTACCGCCGAGATGTTAGGTTGGGTTAGGTTAGGTTATATTACGTTATTGATGTATATAAATGTCCCACGGAGACGTAGAGGCCAACTCGCCATGAATATTTTCAAATATTACCGCCGAGATGTTAGGTTGGGTTAGGTTAGGTTATATTACGTTATTGATGTATATAAAGGTCCCACGGAGACGTAGAGGCCAACTCGCCAGGTATGTTGTCAAATATTAGCGCCGAGATGATAGGTTGGGTTAGGTTAGGTTATGTTACGTTATAGATGTATTTAAAGGTCCCGCGGAGACGCAGAGGCCAACAAGCCAGGAATGTGATCAAATATTACCGCCGAGATGTTAAGTTGGGTTAGGTTAGGTTATATTACGTTATTGATGTATATAAAGGTCCCACGGAGACGTAGAGGCCAACTCGCCAGGAGTGTTTTCAAATATTACCGCCGAGATGTTGGGTTGGGTTAGGTTAGGTTATATTACGTTATAGATGTATTTAAAGGTCCCGCGGAGACGTAGAGGCCAACAAGCCAGGAATGCGATCAAATATTACCGCCGAGATGTTAGGTTGGGTTAGGTTAGGTTATATTACGTTATTGATGTGTATAAAGGTCCCACGGAGACGGAGAAGCCAACTCGCCAGGAATGTTGTCAAATATTACCGCCGAGATGTTAGGTTGGGTTAGTTTAGGTGATATTACGTTATTGATGTATATAAATGTACCACGGAGACGTAGAGGCCAACTCGCCATGAATATTTTCAAATATTACCGCCGAGATGTTAGGTTGGGTTAGGTTAGGCTATATTACGTAATTGATGTATATAAAGGTCCCACGGAGACGTAGAGGCCAACTCGCCAGGTATGTTGTCAAATATTACCGCCGACATGATAGGTTGGGTTAGGTTAGATTATATTACGTTATTGATGTATATGAAAGTCAAACCGAGACGTAGAGGCCAACTCGCCAGGAATGTTGTCAAATATTACCGCCGAGATGTTAGGTTGGGTTAGGTTACGTTATATCACGTTATTGATGTATATAAAGGTCCCACGGAGACGGAGACGCCAACTCGCCAGGTATGTTTTCAAATACTACCGCCGAGATGTTAGGTTGGGTTAGGTTAGGTTATATTACGTTATTGATGTGTAAAAAGATCCCACGGAGACGGAGAAGCCAACTCGCCAGGAATGTTGTCAAATATTACCGCCGAGATGTTAGGTTGGGTTAGGTTAGGTTATATAACGTTATGGATGTATATAAAGGTCCCACGGAGACGTAGAGGCTAACTCGCCAGGAATGTTTTCAAATATTACCGCCGAGATGTTAGGTTGGGTTAGGTTAGATTATATAACGTTATAGATGTACATAAAGGTCCCACGGAGACGTAGAGGCCAACTCGCCAGGAATGTTGTCAAACATTAGCGCCGAGATGATAGGTTGGTTTAGGTTAGGTTATATTACGTTATTGATGTATATAAATGTACCACGGAGACGTAGAGGCCAACTCGCCATGAATATTTTCAAATATTACCGCCGAGATGTTAGGTTGGGTTAGGTTAGGTTATATTACGTTATTGATGTATATAAAGTTCCCACGGAGACGTAGATGCCAACTCGCCAGGTATGTTGTCAAATATTAGCGCCGAGATGATAGGTTGGGTTAGGTTAGGTTATATTACCTTATAGATGTATTTAAACGTCCCGCGGAGACGTAGAGGCCAACAAGCCAGGAATGTGATCAAATATTACCGCCGAGATGTTAGGTTGGGTTAGGTTAGATTATATAACGTTATAGATGTATATAAAGGTCCCACGGAGACGTAGAGGCCAACAAGCCAGGAATGTGTTCAAATATTACCGCCGAGATGTTAGGTTGGGTTAGATTAGGTTATATTACGTTATTGATGTATATAAATGTACCACGGAGACGTAGAGGCCAACTCGCCATGAATATTTTCAAATATTACCGCCGAGATGTTAGGTTGGGTTAGGTTAGGTTATATTACGTTATTGATGTATATAAAGGTCCCACGGAGACGTAGAGGCCAACTCGCCAGGTATGTTGTCAAATATTAGCGCCGAGATGATAGGTTGGGTTAGGTTAGGTTATATTACGTTATAGATGTATATAAACGTCCCACGGAGACGTAGAGGCCAACTCGCCAGGAATGTTTCCAAATATTACCGCCGAGATGTTAGGTTCGGTTAGGTTAGGTTATATTACGTTATTGATATATAAAAAGATCCCACGGAGACGTAGAGGCCAACTCGCCAGGTATGTTTTCAAATACTACCGCCGAGATGTTAGGTTGGGTTAGGTTAGGTTATATAACGTTATGGATGTATATAAAGGTCCCACGGAGACGTAGAGGCTAACTCGCCAGGAACGTTTTCAAATATTACCGCCGAGATGTTAGGTTGGGTTAGGTTAGATTATATAACGTTATAGATGTACATAAAGGTCCCACGGAGACGTAGAGGCCAACTCGCCAGGAATGTTGTCAAACATTAGCGCCGAGATGATAGGTTGGTTTAGGTTAGGTTATATTACGTTATTGATGTATATAAATGTACCACGGAGACGTAGAGGCCAACTCGCCATGAATATTTTCAAATATTACCGCCGAGATGTTAGGTTGGGTTAGGTTAGGTTATATTACGTTATTGATGTATATAAAGTTCCCACGGAGACGTAGATGCCAACTCGCCAGGTATGTTGTCAAATATTAGCGCCGAGATGATAGGTTGGGTTAGGTTAGGTTATATTACCTTATAGATGTATTTAAACGTCCCGCGGAGACGTAGAGGCCAACAAGCCAGGAATGTGATCAAATATTACCGCCGAGATGTTAGGTTGGGTTAGGTTAGATTATATAACGTTATAGATGTATATAAAGGTCCCACGGAGACGTAGAGGCCAACAAGCCAGGAATGTGTTCAAATATTACCGCCGAGATGTTAGGTTGGGTTAGATTAGGTTATATTACGTTATTGATGTATATAAATGTACCACGGAGACGTAGAGGCCAACTCGCCATGAATATTTTCAAATATTACCGCCGAGATGTTAGGTTGGGTTAGGTTAGGTTATATTACGTTATTGATGTATATAAAGGTCCCACGGAGACGTAGAGGCCAACTCGCCAGGTATGTTGTCAAATATTAGCGCCGAGATGATAGGTTGGGTTAGGTTAGGTTATATTACGTTATAGATGTATATAAAGGTCCCACGGAGACGTAGAGGCCAACTCGCCAGGAATGTTTCCAAATATTACCGCCGAGATGTTAGGTTCGGTTAGGTTAGGTTATATTACGTTATTGATATATAAAAAGATCCCACGGAGACGTAGAGTTCAACTCGCCAGGTATGTTTTCAAATACTACCGCCGAGATGTTAGGTTGGGTTAGGTGAGGTTATATTACGTTATTGATTTATATAAAGGTCCCACGGAGACGTAGATGCCAACTCGCCAGGTATGTTGTCAAATATTAGCGCCGAGATGATAGGTTGGGTTAGGTTAGGTTATATTACGTTACTGATGTATATAAAGGTCCCACGGAGACGTAGAGGCCAACTCGCCAGGTATGTTTTCAAATATTACCGCCGAGATGTTGGGTTGGGTTAGGTTAGGTTATATTACGTAATTGATGTATAAAAAGAACCCACGGAGACGTAGAGGCCAACTCGCCAGGTATGTTTTCAAATACTACCGCCGAGATGTTAGGTTGGGTTAGGTTAGGTTATATTACGTTATTGATGTATATGAAGGTCAAACCGAGACGTAGAGGCCAACTCGCCAGGAATGTTTTCAAAAATTACCGCCAACATGATAGGTTGGGTTAGGTTAGATTATATTACGTTATTGATGTATATGAAGGTCAAACCGAGACGTAGAGGCCAACTCGCCAGGAATGTTGTCAAATATTACCGCCGAGATGTTAGGTTGGGTTAGGTTACGTTATATCACGTTATTGATGTATATAAAGGTCCCACGGAGACGGAGACGCCAACTCGCCAGGTATGTTTTCAAATACTACCGCCGAGATGTTAGGTTGGGTTAGGTTAGGTTATATTACGTTATTGATGTGTAAAAAGATCCCACGGAGACGGAGAAGCCAACTCGCCAGGAATGTTGTCAAATATTACCGCCGAGATGTTAGGTTGGGTTAGGTTAGGTTATATAACGTTATGGATGTATATAAAGGTCCCACGGAGACGTATAGGCTAACTCGCCAGGAACGTTTTCAAATATTACCGCCGAGATGTTAGGTTGGGTTAGGTTAGATTATATAACGTTATAGATGTACATAAAGGTCCCACGGAGACGTAGAGGCCAACTCGCCAGGAATGTTGTCAAACATTAGCGCCGAGATGATAGGTTGGTTTAGGTTAGGTTATATTACGTTATTGATGTATATAAATGTACCACGGAGACGTAGATGCCAACTCGCCATGAATATTTTCAAATATTACCGCCGAGATGTTAGGTTGGGTTAGGTTAGGTTATATTACGTTATTGATGTATATAAAGTTCCCACGGAGACGTAGATGCCAACTCGCCAGGTATGTTGTCAAATATTAGCGCCGAGATGATAGGTTGGGTTAGGTTAGGTTATATTACCTTATAGATGTATTTAAACGTCCCGCGGAGACGTAGAGGCCAACAAGCCAGGAATGTGATCAAGTATTACCGCCGAGATGTTAGGTTGGGTTAGGTTAGATTATATAACGTTATAGATGTATATAAAGGTCCCACGGAGACGTAGAGGCCAACTCGCCATGAATATTTTCAAATATTACCGCCGAGATGTTAGGTTGGGTTAGGTTAGGTTATATTACGTTATTGATGTATATAAAGGTCCCACGGAGACGTAGAGGCCAACTCGCCAGGTATGTTGTCAAATATTAGCGCCGAGATGATAGGTTGGGTTAGGTTAGGTTATATTACGTAATTGATGTATAAAAAGAACCCACGGAGACGTAGAGGCCAACTCGCCAGGTATGTTTTCAAATACTACCGCCGAGATGTTAGGTTGGGTTAGGTTAGGTTATATTACGTTATTGATGTATATGAAGGTCAAACCGAGACGTAGAGGCCAACTCGCCAGGAATGTTTTCAAAAATTACCGCCAACATGATAGGTTGGGTTAGGTTAGATTATATTACGTTATTGATGTATATGAAGGTCAAACCGAGACGTAGAGGCCAACTCGCCAGGAATGTTGTCAAATATTACCGCCGAGATGTTAGGTTGGGTTAGGTTACGTTATATCACGTTATTGATGTATATAAAGGTCCCACGGAGACGGAGACGCCAACACGCCAGGTATGTTTTCAAATACTACCGCCGAGATGTTAGGTTGGGTTAGGTTAGGTTATATTACGTTATTGATGTGTAAAATGATCCCACGGAGACGGAGAAGCCAACTCGCCAGGAATGTTGTCAAATATTACCGCCGAGATGTTAGGTTGGGTTAGGTTAGGTTATATAACGTTATGGATGTATATAAAGGTCCCACGGAGACGTAGAGGCTAACTCGCCAGGAATGTTTTCAAATATTACCGCCGAGATGTTAGGTTGGGTTAGGTTAGATTATATAACGTTATATATGTACATAAAGGTCCCACGGATACGTAGAGGCCAACTCGCCATGAATATTTTCAAATATTACCGCCGAGATGTTAGGTTGGGTTAGGTTAGGTTATATTACGTTATTGATGTATATAAAGTTCCCACGGAGACGTAGATGCCAACTCGCCAGGTATGTTGTCAAATATTAGCGCCGAGATGATAGGTTGGGTTAGGTTAGGTTATATTACCTTATAGATGTATTTAAACGTCCCGCGGAGACGTAGAGGCCAACAAGCCAGGAATGTGATCAAATATTACCGCCGAGATGTTAGGTTGGGTTAGGTTAGATTATATAACGTTATAGATGTATATAAAGGTCCCACGGAGACGTAGAGGCCAACAAGCCAGGAATGTGTTCAAATATTACCGCCGAGATGTTAGGTTGGGTTAGGTTAGGTTATATTACGTTATTGATGTATATAAATGTACCACGGAGACGTAGAGGCCAACTCGCCATGAATATTTTCAAATATTACCGCCGAGATGTTAGGTTGGATTAGGTTAGGTTATATTACGTTATTGATGTATATAAAGGTCCCACGGAGACGTAGAGGCCAACTCGCCAGGTATGTTGTCAAATATTAGCGCCGAGATGATAGGTTGGGTTAGGTTAGGTTATATTACGTTATAGATGTATATATAGGTCCCACGGAGACGTAGAGGCCAACTCGCCAGGAATGTTTCCAAATATTACCGCCGAGATGTTAGGTTCGGTTAGGTTAGGTTATATTACGTTATTGATCTATAAAAAGATCCCACGGAGACGTAGAGGCCAACTCGCCAGGTATGTTTTCAAATACTACCGCCGAGATGTTAGGTTGGGTTAGGTTAGGTTATATTACGTTATTGATGTATATAAAGGTCCCACGGAGACGTAGATGCCAACTCGCCAGGTATGTTGTCAAATATTAGCGCCGAGATGATAGGTTGGGTTAGGTTAGGTTATATTACGTTATTGATGTATATAAAGGTCCCACGGAGACGGAGAAGCCAACTCGCCAGGAATGTTGTCAAATATTACCGCCGAGATGTTAGGTTCGGTTAGGTTAGGTTATATTACGTTATTGATGTATAAAAAGATCCCACGGAGACGTAGAGGCCAACTCGCCAGGAATGTTTTCAAAAATTACCGCCGACATGATAGGTTGGGTTAGGTTAGATTATATTACGTTATTGATGTATATGAAGGTCAAACCGAGACGTAGAGGCCAACTCGCCAGGAATGTTGTCAAATATTACCGCCGAGATGTTAGGTTGGGTTAGGTTAGGTTATATTACGTTATTGATGTATATAAAGGTCCCACGGAGACGGAGACGCCAACTCGCCAGGAATGTTGTCAAATATTACCGCCGAGATGTTAGGTTGGGTTAGGTTAGGTTATATTACGTTATAGATGTATTTAAAGGTCCCGCGGAGACGTAGAGGCCAACAAGCCAGGAATGTGATCAAATATTACCGCCGAGATGTTAGGTTGGGTTAGGTTAGGTTATATTACGTTATTGATGTGTATAAAGGTCCCACGGAGACGTAGAGGCCAACCCGCCAGGTATGTTTTCAAATATTACCGCCGAGATGTTAGGTTCAGTTAGGTTAGGTTATATTACGTTACTGATGTATATAAAGGTCCCACGGAGACGGAGAAGCCAACTCGCCAGGAATGTTGTCAAATATTACCGCCGAGATGTTAGGTTGGGTTAGGTTAGGTTATATTACGTTATTGATGTATATAAAGGTCCCACGGAGACGTAGAGGCCAACTCGCCAGGTATGTTGTCAAATATTAGCGCCGAGATGATAGGTTGGGTTAGGTTAGGCTATATTACGTTATTGATGTATATAAAGGTCCCACGGAGACGTAGAGGCCAACTCGCCAGGAATGTTGTCAAACATTAGCTCCGAGATGATAGGTTGGGTTAGGTTAGGTTAGATTACGTTATAGATGTATTTAAACGTCCCGCGGAGACGTAGAGGCCAACAAGCCAGGAATGTGATCAAATATTACCGCCGAGATGTTAGGTTGGGTTAGGTTAGGTTATATTACGTTATTGATGTATATAAATGTACCACGGAGACGTAGAGGCCAACTCGCCATGAATGTTTTCAAATATTACCGCCGAGATGTTAGGTTGGGTTGGGTTAGGTTATATTACGTTATTGATGTATATAAAGGTCCCACGGAGACGTAGAGGCCAACTCGCCAGGTATGTTGTCAAATATTAGCGCCGAGATGATAGGTTGGGTTAGGTTAGGTTATATTACGTTATAGATGTATATATAGGTCCCACGGAGACGTAGAGGCCAACTCGCCAGGAATGTTTCCAAATATTACCGCCGAGATGTTAGGTTCGGTTAGGTTAGGTTATATTACGTTATTGATATATAAAAAGATCCCACGGAGACGTAGAGGCCAACTCGCCAGGTATGTTTTCAAATACTACCGCCGAGATGTTAGGTTGGGTTAGGTTAGGTTATATTACGTTATTGATGTATATAAAGGTCCCACGGAGACGTAGATGCCAACTCGCCAGGTATGTTGTCAAATATTAGCGCCGAGATGATAGGTTGGGTTAGGTTAGGTTATATTACGTTATTGATGTATATAAAGGTCCCACGGAGACGGAGAAGCCAACTCGCCAGGAATGTTGTCAAATATTACCGCCGAGATGTTAGGTTCGGTTAGGTTAGGTTATATTACGTTATTGATGTATAAAAAGATCCCACGGAGACGTAGAGGCCAACTCGCCAGGAATGTTTTCAAAAATTACCGCCGACATGATAGGTTGGGTTAGGTTAGATTATATTACGTTATTGATGTATATGAAGGTCAAACCGAGACGTAGAGGCCAACTCGCCAGGAATGTTGTCAAATATTACCGCCGAGATGTTAGGTTGGGTTAGGTTAGGTTATATTACGTTATTGATGTATATAAAGGTCCCACGGAGACGGAGACGCCAACTCGCCAGGAATGTTGTCAAATATTACCGCCGAGATGTTAGGTTGGGTTAGGTTAGGTTATATTACGTTATAGATGTATTTAAAGGTCCCGCGGAGACGTAGAGGCCAACAAGCCAGGAATGTGATCAAATATTACCGCCGAGATGTTAGGTTGGGTTAGGTTAGGTTATATTACGTTATTGATGTGTATAAAGGTCCCACGGAGACGTAGAGGCCAACCCGCCAGGTATGTTTTCAAATATTACCGCCGAGATGTTAGGTTCAGTTAGGTTAGGTTATATTACGTTACTGATGTATATAAAGGTCCCACGGAGACGGAGAAGCCAACTCGCCAGGAATGTTGTCAAATATTACCGCCGAGATGTTAGGTTGGGTTAGGTTAGGTTATATTACGTTATTGATGTATATAAAGGTCCCACGGAGACGTAGAGGCCAACTCGCCAGGTATGTTGTCAAATATTAGCGCCGAGATGATAGGTTGGGTTAGGTTAGGCTATATTACGTTATTGATGTATATAAAGGTCCCACGGAGACGTAGAGGCCAACTCGCCAGGAATGTTGTCAAACATTAGCGCCGAGATGATAGGTTGGGTTAGGTTAGGTTAGATTACGTTATAGATGTATTTAAACGTCCCGCGGAGACGTAGAGGCCAACAAGCCAGGAATGTGATCAAATATTACCGCCGAGATGTTAGGTTGGGTTAGGTTAGGTTATATTACGTTATTGATGTATATAAATGTACCACGGAGACGTAGAGGCCAACTCGCCATGAATGTTTTCAAATATTACCGCCGAGATGTTAGGTTGGGTTGGGTTAGGTTATATTACGTTATAGATGTATATAAAGGTCCCACGGAGACGTAGAGGCCAACTCGCCAGGAGTGTTTTCAAATATTACCGCCGAGATGTTAGGTTGGGTTAGGTTAGGTTATGTTACGTTGAGTCTCGTTCGAGCAGCCGTAGAGAGCGGACGTGTTTCGGTGCGCTCCGCTACCTGAGTTGTACGACGCGACTTTTTAGGCGATAAAGGATATATACTTCGGTTTATATCCTTCCGAGGAGGATTGTGAAAACTTCTAGTGTAAGAACTAGAAGCTAGTAGCAAGAATAACGCGATAGAAAGGAATATACGCTCTGCGTCTCCTTTGTTCGCTTCCGGTGACGTGGCGTCGACAATTGAGTCGGCGTTTTCGGCAGAAAAGGAGGTGGAAAGTGGTCTGGATCACTTCCCGGAGAGTCAGTGTCACGTGCGGCAAAACCAGTGCGCAGTTTTTGCAGTGGAAAGTGCCAAAAGTGTGCGAAAACAAGTGGAAATCGGCGGAAAGGAACAGGGCGTCACCGCCGCCATATTGCCGCGCAGCCGTGGCACGTACGCGTTCCACCGCGATTAGGGCGTTCTTTCCGGCGATTGCTGCTTGTTTGCGAACTTAAAGTGCTCTTTGCGGCAAAAGTGACTGTGAGGTGGCTCCCGTGGTTGCGGGCACAGGAGAAAAAGTGGGATAATACGTGGAAAAGCATCGGGAGAAAACGAGGCGTCGCCGCCGCCATCTTGACAGTCAGGCGTGGCACGTACGCCGCGTCGAGACGACAGTCGGGAAACAAGGGCTTCTACCGGCCTTTTCGACGTGTACCCGTACTTTCGGCGCTTCCGGGCGTTAAGCACGATTGTAGAAACACTGATTTTCGATAACATTAGTGCAAAAAACAGTGTAAAAGTGCGACGCGGGAACTCGGCGAGAAAGAGGCTACCAGCCGTAATCAATCTCGGATTATTCCAGGAGATTGCGACAAAGAAGACAAAAAAGGTAAGTGCTAGAGACTCTTAAAGCGCGAATCTTGAACTCTGGCGTCGCTCCGTGAACTGTTCGCGGAAATCGAAGCGAACGCAAGAGCGAGTGAGAGGACGAATAGAGAGACAAAGAGAGAGTGACGGTTGAACTGTGTGCGGGACAGAGACAGACAACCGGTCTGCGCTGAACGTGGGAAGTGCGAACGTTCCCACACGGCGGAGCAAGTGAGGTGCGCGGTGTGATTTTCTCCACGGAGGAGAATAGCGTTTGCGCGACCGACTCGTCGGCAAATTAATTATCGTGCGAAGCCCTGCTTGGGTAACCAAGCATGGCGACGCGCGATTACGCGACCGTGGCGAGTGGGGGAGAGGGGGCCGGCCCGAGTGGCCTTATCAGTTGCAGAACCGGCGGCAGCAGCAAGTCGGAGAGGACGGAAGGCAGGATGCTGCGGGAACCAGAGAGGAGAATTCCACGCACGCGCAGGAGCGTGAAGAGATCAAAGGCGGAGACGTCCGAATACGATTCGGACACGTCACTCGCTTCGTTGCTCTCGACGACGCCGTCCGAGTCAACGAAGCATCTGAAGAAGAGGGGACGCCCCCCCACAACGGAGGAATACATAAAATTGGCGGAAGCCAAACTGCTAGCCGATAAAGCTGCCGAGAAGGATGCAGAGGACGCTCTAGAGCGAGAGCTCCTCTACGGTGATTGCATGCCGCCGCCACCATCAAGGACATCAAATCCTATTCCGGACCAGGAAGTTTTTGACGAAGAGGCCAGGAAAATGCCGATAGAGGATCTGGCAGCCTGGGCTCTGGAATCGGCGGCCAAAATTGAATATGCCGCTGCGAAGTCGTCGCAGCTGAAAGGCACAATTAAGCGGTCGATGCGCGTCAGCGTTCGAATCCTGCGAGCGGCGACTACGGAAGCTGAACAACGCGCCAGCCGCGCCATCGCCGGAACAGCAGGAGATCAGGAATTCAGCCTTATTAAAGCTAAGGCTGAAAAACTGGAGAAGGAGAATGCCCTTCTCAAGGAGAGGCTGACGGCCCTCGAAAATAGGGCAAACAGCCAATTATCGCCGGCGATCAAAAGCATGGAGATCGCCGAGCGTAGTGATAAAAGAACACGACGGCAATCGCTGACTACGAAGCAGGAGGAAGCCAGCACCCCCGACACCGGTCTCGTACTGCTAATGGAGCAGATTGGGGCCGTTGTCAACGAACGGCTTACACAATTTTGGGAGAAGGCGGAGAAGCGCTTCGCTCCGAAGGAGGATCGTCCGCGGTCGGAGGCACGAAATGCTGCGCGACGCGAAGAACCCGCGAAAGAGGGAACAAGCGCCGCAATCATAAAGAAGGAGAAGTCCGCTGGGAAGAGAGAGGCAATGCCCCTTCCACCGGTGAAAAAACCCGCGAAAGCGGAAACAAAGAAATCACCCATCCAGAAGAGGATGGAAGAGATTCAAAAGGAGCAGGTTCGGAAGGAGAGCGAAAGGAAGTGTCCAGCAGCGAGCGCACCTGCTCCGCAGAACAAGAAGGAGACGGAGACGCCGTGGACGAAAGTCCTCGGCAGAAAGTCGAAAAAGGAGACGACGGCCGCCGTAAACAAGACCATGAGGGCAGGCAAGAAGGTAGCAGCTGCGAAGTCGATGCCAAAAGAAAAGCCGAAAGTGATGAAAACCCCGAGCACGGCCGCTGTCGTAATCACTATAGAGGAGGGCAGTAAATCGACATACGCCGAGCTTATGACGACGGCGCGGCAGAAGATCAAACTGTCGGACCTGGGAATCGGTGAGGTCAAACCCAGGAAAGCGCTGACCGGAGCGCTTATTCTCGAAATAAGCGGCGAAGGTAAAGAAGAGAAGGCGAACGCGCTCGCCAACAAGTTAACCGGCCTATTCGCGATCACGAGGGGTGTAAAAATCACGCGCCCCTGCAAGAGAGCGGCCCTGAGGGTCTTCAGGATGGAAGACTCGATCACGGTCGGTGAGGTCGTCGAAGCAGTCGCCGCACAAGGCGGCTGCACCGCCGACGAGATAAAAACCGGTCCCAGGAGGACGGCGTATAACGGCATGGGCGCGATGCTTATGCAATGCCCGGTCGCCGCCGCAAAGAAGGTTACCGAAAACGGTAAAGTAAAGGTCGGATGGACGTCCGTCCGCGTTGAACCCATCGAAGCACGACAACTTACCTGCTTCAAATGTTGGGAAATCGGGCACGTAATCGCGAAATGCTCCGCGACCGTGGACCGAACGGAGGCGTGTTACCGGTGCGGTGAGAAGGGACACCGCGCTGCGGAATGCAATGAGAAGGCACCGACGTGCCCGGTATGCAAGTCGGCGAACCGCCCGCATGGACACAGAGCAGGTAGCAAAGCCTGCACTGTCCCGCCGCCGGCAAAAAAAGGACAGAAGAACGCTACTCAATCGAGCGCTAAATCCTCAGGTAAGGATAAGAAACCTGAGGAAAAGAAGGAAAAAGCTGCAGCAGCAGCCAAACACAACCACGAAGAGGAGAAGGAGCGCGAAACTCTGAAGGCGAGCACCAGCCGTGAGGAGGCGATGGATCTGGCGTAACTTCGAATATGAAATGCCAGATCCTGCAAACTAATTTAAATCACGCCGCGAGAGCACAAGATCTTATGCTCGAAAGCCTGCAAAGCGGTGTGGTTGAATTAGTGGTTGCCGCGGAGCCGTATTTAATCCACGACAAGCCGTCATGGATAGCAAACAGGGAGAAGACGGTTGCAATAATTCAGGCGACGCCGACACGCATCCGACCGATCACACTCATCGCGCAAGGGCGTGGTTACGTCGCAGTATCGTGGTCGGATTGCGTCGTCATTGGAATATACGCGCCGCCGAGTTGGTCGTTGCAAGATTTCGATCAGCTCCTGGACGAAGTGGAGGGTGTAGTGCGAAATCACGCCTCGCAACCGACATTCGTACTGGGAGATTTCAACGCGCACGCGACTATGTGGCGCTCTTCCAGAACGACTCAGCGTGGACACTCGACGATGGACTGGGCAGCATCCGCGAATCTCAGACTGTTGAATCAAGGATCTGCCAGTACGTGCGTGCGTCCACAGGGCGAGAGCAAGGTCGACCTCTCGTTCGCGAACGACGCAGCATCTCGAAGAGTCACGAGCTGGAAAGTGGATCCGATTGAAACTTTATCTGATCACTTATATATAAGGATCGACATATCCACGGTACAAGGAAGAAGGGCAGCGGACCAGAAGCAAAATAGATGCTCGTTGCGAAAAATCGACGAAGATATGTTTATGGCGGCAACCCTCGCCGCTACCTGGCCGAGCGAACCGACCGAAGCGGCCGTAGTCGAGCGAGAAGCAGAATGGTTTACGAGGACGTTGACATCGGTGTGCAACGCAAGCATGCCGAAAATAAGGTCGAACCCCACTCGTAAACCCGTATATTGGTGGAGGAACGAGATCGCTCTTCTCCGTGCGGAGAGCACAAACGCACGGAGGCAATATACGAGATACCGGAAACGGAGGAATCCCGATTCGGTGAGGAAAGCGCAGCTCTATGAAGTTTACAAGGAGAAGAAAATAGAGCTGCAGGCCGCCATAAAGACATCAAAGGCACGAGCATGGGACGGGCTGCTGGAAACACTGCGCGAGGATCCGTGGGGGCGGCCGTATAGATAGTAATGAATAAATTACGACCGTGGGCGCCCCCGTTAACGGAGACGATGGAGACGCCGTTCTTGAAGCGAGTTGTCGACACGCTCTTCCCACCGGAAGAGGCTACGTCGGTGAGCAACTCGCAAATTTCAGCACACATCGACCCGATCATCTGGTCGCAGGACAACGACGTCACCGAGGAGGAAATGGCTCGCGCCATAAAGCGCATGACAAAGAAGAACACCGCGCCCGGACCGGACGGAATTCCCGGCCGTGCCTGGTCGATGGCACTCAGTGTCCTGAATTCAAGATTGCGGAAGTTATTTACAGCATGCTTGAAGACGGGTACGTTGCCAGCAAGATGGAAAACCGGCAGATTAGTGTTGCTCCGAAAGCCGGGAAAACCGGAGGATTCACCGGCAGCGTACAGGCCGATAGTTTTGCTCGACGAGGTCGGAAAATTATTTGAAAGGATAATCCACAACCGCCTCGTCGAGCACCTGTCGCGAACCGGGCCGAACTTAGCCGAGAACCAATTCGGCTTCCGAGAAGGACGATCGACGATTGACGCGATTCGACAAGTGAAAAGTTTCGCCGAAAACGCGATCGCCGCCGGGGGAGTCGTAATCGCGATATCTTTAGATATTAAGAATGCGTTCAACTCCCTCGAATGGAGTACGATACGTAGAGCGCTTGAAAAGCACGGGTTTCCGCGATACCTGCGAAGGGTCGTGGAAAATTACCTGAGCGACCGCGCGGTTCTTTACGATAGCCGGCATGGAATCGAGAAAAAGAAGATTGATCGCGGCGTTCCCCAGGGGTCGGTCCTCGGACCGCTTCTCTGGAATCTCGGGTACGACGCGGTCCTGAAGCTGCCAATGCCGTCCGGCGTGCATCTCACGTGCTACGCGGATGACACGATGGTGTTGGCAGTCGACACGTGCCGGCAACGCGCAATCTGCCGGGCCGAAGTGGCAGTTGCGGTCGTGGCTAATACGATCAAGAAGATGGGGCTCCAGATGGCACCGGAGAAATCTGAAATCCTGTGCTTCAAGGGACGAAGAAGAGACCCGCGAGGAGGAAACGAAGTGGTCAACATCGGACCATCCAAAGTTACAGTGGGGAGCGAGATGAAGTATCTCGGACTGCTCCTCGACGATA
Source organism: Xylocopa violacea (assembly GCA_963969225.1). NCBI lineage: Eukaryota > Metazoa > Arthropoda > Insecta > Hymenoptera > Apidae > Xylocopa > Xylocopa violacea. Next base: position 1,790,394 of record CAXAJV010000487.1, read on the forward strand.
AATGGAACTTTGGTCTCCACTTCGCTCGTCAGGCCGTTCGACTGGATGCTGCGGCAAATTATCTAAGCCGCATCATGCCGAATCTGCACGGACCGGACGAGAAAGTAAGGAAAGTCTATGCTGGGGTGATAAAAAGCATTGCGCTTTACGGAGCCCCGGTATGGAGCGACGCGCTTAACAAAGGAGGCAGAAAGCTGCAGCTGCTGCGAAGCGCGTGGCGAAGAATAGCCATTCGGGTCATAAGAGGATATCGCACGATTTCCTACGAAGCGGCAACAATGCTGGCGGGTCTCGCACCCCTGGAATACCTGGCGCAGGAAGACCTCATAGTGTACGAAACCCTACGCACAACGCGCCAGGTAGAAGAAGAAGGTGCACCTGCTCCGACAAGGGACGAGATTAGAAGAGAAGCGAGACGCTTCACTTTCTCTAAATGGAAGGAGAAACTCGCACCTGCGACCAATCACAGGATCGTGGGAGCGATTCTACCCATCTTGGAAAACTGGGTAGAAAACAGGAGAGGGCAGCTCACCTTCAGAGTGACGCAGGTGCTGACTGGACATGGATGCTTCGGTCAGTACCTCTGCAAGGTCGGAAAAGAGGCCACGGCTGAATGTCACCATTGCGGAGACGGAGACGACTCTGCGCAGCACACGTTGGAACGCTGTCCAGCGTGGCAAACGCTGCGCCACGCTCTCGTGGCAGAGATCGGACGGGATCTCTCGCCGACCAGCATCCTGCCGAAGATGCTGGAAGGGGAGAGATACTGGCGAGCCGTTACCTTGTTTTGCGACAAAGTGATGGCTGCGAAGGAAGCCGCCGAGCGCGAAAGAGAGCGCACGCTTTCTGCTCGACGAGCCTTACGTGGTCGGCGTTGTAGACGTTTGCCACGTTCCACTCCAAGGTAGGGGACTCTCGTCCGTCAGGGTGCGAGAGTCGCTCCAAAGTACCCACCGGGGAGCGGAGCTTCGCTGCCGCCGTCCATCTCAAACGCCGCAAGCGGGAGAAGAGGAAGACGACTTCGAAGATCGAAGACAGGCGCAAGAAATTCGACAAAGAGGTACGCGTGAGGAATGCATGCATTCGCACACAAGCGTAATAGAAAAGATTGCGCAAAGAAAAAGTAAATAAGAAAAAACAGAAAGAGCAGCCGAGCGCCGGATAGACAGGGTTTGGGTCAAGTCTATCCGGCACGCGCTCGACCGAGGAGAGGCAAACGACTGTGGTGGTTTCAGTCGTTGCCAATCTAAAGTATGAAATCGCACGCCAGCTATGAACAGGGAGTTCAAAGAACTCAGACACGAGGCGGGATGCTGGACGCGTTCGAAAGAGTTCCCGGCTACCCGCTACAAGTGTAGGAAGACCACCGCAGGGTTTTAGTCGGTAAGAGTCCGACATAACCGCGGATTTCCCAAAAAATCCACGGTATCCATGAGGATTTCCCTGCGAAAAAAAAAAAAAAAGGTTATATTACGTTATTGATGTATATAAAATTCCCACGGAGACGTAGGGGCCAACTCGCCTGGAATGTTGTCGAATATTACCGCCGAGATGATAGGTTGGTTTAGGTTAGGTTATATTACGTTATTGATGTATATGAAGATCCCACGGAGACGTAGGGACCAACACTCCAGGAATGTTGCCGAATATTACCGCCGAGATGTTACGTTGGGTTAGGTTAGGGTAAATTACGTTTTGATGTATACAAAAGTCCCACGGAAGCGTAGAGGCCAACTCGCCAGGAATGATGTCAAATATTACCGCCGAGATGATAGGTTGGGTTAGGTTAGGTTATATTACGTTATTGATGTATATGAAGGTTCCACGGAGACGCAGAGGCCAACTGACCAGGAATGTTGTCAAATATTACCGCCGAGATGTTACGTTGGGTTAGGTTAGGTTATATTACGTTATAGATGTATTTAAACGTCCCGCAGAGACGTAGAGGCCAACAAGCCAGGAATGTGATCAAATATTACCGCCGAGATGTTAGGTTGGGTTAGGTTAGATTATATTACGTTATTGATGTATATGAAAGTCAAACCGAGACGTAGAGGCCAACTCGCCAGGAATGTTGTCAAATATTACCGCCGAGATGTTAGGTTGGGTTAGGTTAGGTTATATTACGTTATTGATGTATATAAAGGTCCCACGGAGACGGAGACGCCAACTCGCCAGGTATGTTTTCAAATACTACCGCCGAGATGTTAGGTTGGGTTAGGTTAGGTTATATTACGTTATTGATGTGTAAAAAGATCCCACGGAGACGGAGAAGCCAACTCGCCAGGAATGTTGTCAAATATTACCGCCGAGATGTTAGGTTGGGTTAGGTTAGGTTATATAACGTTATGGATGTATATAAAGGTCCCACGGAGACGTAGATGCCAACTCGCCAGGAATGTTGTCAAACATTAGCGCCGAGATGATAGGTTGGTTTAGGTTAGGTTATATTACGTTATTGATGTATATAAATGTACCACGGAGACGTAGAGGCCAACTCGCCATGAATATTTTCAAATATTACCGCCGAGATGTTAGGTTGGGTTAGGTTAGGTTATCTTACGTTATTGATGTATATAAAGTTCCCACGGAGACGTAGATGCCAACTCGCCTGGAATGTTGTCGAATATTACCGCCGAGATGATAGGTTGGTTTAGGTTAGGTTATATTACGTTATTGATGTATATGAAGATCCCACGGAGACGTAGGGACCAACACTCCAGGAATGTTGCCGAATATTACCGCCGAGATGTTACGTTGGGTTAGGTTAGGGTAAATTACGTTTTGATGTATACAAAAGTCCCACGGAAGCGTAGAGGCCAACTCGCCAGGAATGATGTCAAATATTACCGCCGAGATGATAGGTTGGGTTAGGTTAGGTTATATTACGTTATTGATGTATATGAAGGTTCCACGGAGACGCAGAGGCCAACTGACCAGGAATGTTGTCAAATATTACCGCCGAGATGTTACGTTGGGTTAGGTTAGGTTATATTACGTTATAGATGTATTTAAACGTCCCGCAGAGACGTAGAGGCCAACAAGCCAGGAATGTGATCAAATATTACCGCCGAGATGTTAGGTTGGGTTAGGTTAGATTATATTACGTTATTGATGTATATGAAAGTCAAACCGAGACGTAGAGGCCAACTCGCCAGGAATGTTGTCAAATATTACCGCCGAGATGTTAGGTTGGGTTAGGTTAGGTTATATTACGATATTGATGTATATAAAGGTCCCACGGAGACGGAGACGCCAACTCGCCAGGTATGTTTTCAAATACTACCGCCGAGATGTTAGGTTGGGTTAGGTTAGGTTATATTACGTTATTGATGTGTAAAAAGATCCCACGGAGACGGAGAAGCCAACTCGCCAGGAATGTTGTCAAATATTACCGCCGAGATGTTAGGTTGGGTTAGGTTAGGTTATATAACGTTATGGATGTATATAAAGGTCCCACGGAGACGTAGATGCCAACTCGCCAGGAATGTTGTCAAACATTAGCGCCGAGATGATAGGTTGGTTTAGGTTACGTTATATTACGTTATTGATGTATATAAATGTACCACGGAGACGTAGAGGCCAACTCGCCATGAATATTTTCAAATATTACCGCCGAGATGTTAGGTTGGGTTAGGTTAGGTTATCTTACGTTATTGATGTATATAAAGTTCCCACGGAGACGTAGATGCCAACTCGCCTGGAATGTTGTCGAATATTACCGCCGAGATGATAGGTTGGTTTAGGTTAGGTTATATTACGTTATTGATGTATATGAAGATCCCACGGAGACGTAGGGACCAACACTCCAGGAATGTTGCCGAATATTACCGCCGAGATGTTACGTTGGGTTAGGTTAGGGTAAATTACGTTTTGATGTATACAAAAGTCCCACGGAAGCGTAGAGGCCAACTCGCCAGGAATGATGTCAAATATTACCGCCGAGATGATAGGTTGGGTTAGGTTAGGTTATATTACGTTATTGATGTATATGAAGGTTCCACGGAGACGCAGAGGCCAACTGACCAGGAATGTTGTCAAATATTACCGCCGAGATGTTACGTTGGGTTAGGTTAGGTTATATTACGTTATAGATGTATTTAAACGTCCCGCAGAGACGTAGAGGCCAACAAGCCAGGAATGTGATCAAATATTACCGCCGAGATGTTAGGTTGGGTTAGGTTAGATTATATTACGTTATTGATGTATATGAAAGTCAAACCGAGACGTAGAGGCCAACTCGCCAGGAATGTTGTCAAATATTACCGCCGAGATGTTAGGTTGGGTTAGGTTAGGTTATATTACGTTATTGATGTATATAAAGGTCCCACGGAGACGGAGACGCCAACTCGCCAGGTATGTTTTCAAATACTACCGCCGAGATGTTAGGTTGGGTTAGGTTAGGTTATATTACGTTATTGATGTGTAAAAAGATCCCACGGAGACGGAGAAGCCAACTCGCCAGGAATGTTGTCAAATATTACCGCCGAGATGTTAGGTTGGGTTAGGTTAGGTTATATAACGTTATGGATGTATATAAAGGTCCCACGGAGACGTAGATGCCAACTCGCCAGGAATGTTGTCAAACATTAGCGCCGAGATGATAGGTTGGTTTAGGTTAGGTTATATTACGTTATTGATGTATATAAATGTACCACGGAGACGTAGAGGCCAACTCGCCATGAATATTTTCAAATATTACCGCCGAGATGTTAGGTTGGGTTAGGTTAGGTTATCTTACGTTATTGATGTATATAAAGTTCCCACGGAGACGTAGATGCCAACTCGCCAGGTATGTTGTCAAATATTAGCGCCGAGATGATAGGTTGGGTTAGGTTAGGTTATATTACGTTATTGATGTATATAAAGGTCCCACGGAGACGGAGAGGCCAACTCGCCAGGTATGTTTTCAAATACTACCGCCGAGATGTTAGGTTGGGTTAGGTTAGGTTATATTACGTTATAGATGTATATAAAGGTCCCGCGGAGACGTAGAGGCCAACAAGCCAGGAATGTGATCAAATATTACCGCCGAGATGTTAGGTTGGGTTAGGTTAGATTATATAACGTTATAGATGTATATAAAGGTCCCACGGAGACGTAGAGGCCAACAAGCCAGGAATGTGTTCAAATATTACCGCCGAGATGTTAGGTTGGGTTAGGTTAGGTTATATTACGTTATTGATGTATATAAATGTACCACGGAGACGTAGAGGCCAACTCGCCATGAATATTTTCAAATATTACCGCCGAGATGTTAGGTTGGGTTAGGTTAGGTTATATTACGTTATTGATGTATATAAAGGTCCCACGGAGACGTAGAGGCCAACTCGCCAGGTATGTTGTCAAATATTAGCGCCGAGATGATAGGTTGGGTTAGGTTAGGTTATATTACGTTATAGATGTATATAAAGGTCCCACGGAGACGTAGAGGCCAACTCGCCAGGAATGTTTCCAAATATTACCGCCGAGATGTTAGGTTCGGTTAGGTTAGGTTATATTACGTTATCGATATATAAAAAGATCCCACGGAGACGTAGAGGCCAACTCGCCAGGTATGTTTTCAAATACTACCGCCGAGATGTTAGGTTGGGTTAGGTTAGGTTATATTACGTTATTGATGTATATAAAGGTCCCACGGAGACGTAGATGCCAACTCGCCAGGTATGTTGTCAAATATTAGCGCCGAGATGATAGGTTGGGTTAGGTTAGGTTATATTACGTTATAGATGTATATAAAGGTCCCACGGAGACGTAGAGGCCAACTCGCCAGGAATGTTTTCAAAAATTACCGCCGACATGATAGGTTGGGTTAGGTTAGATTATATTACGTTATTGATGTATATGAAGGTCAAACCGAGACGTAGAGGCCAACTCGCCAGGAATGTTGTCAAATATTACCGCCGAGATGTTAGGTTGGGTTAGGTTAGGTTATATTACGTTACTGATGTATATAAAGGTCCCACGGAGACGGAGACGCCAACTCGCCAGGAATGTTGTCAAATATTACCGCCGAGATGTTAGGTTGGGTTAGGTTAGGTTATATTACGTTATAGATGTATATAAAGGTCCCACGGAGACGTAGAGGCCAACAAGCCAGGAATGTGTTCAAATATTACCGCCGAGATGTTAGGTTGGGTGAGGTTAGGTTATGTTACGTTATAGATGTATTTAAAGGTCCCGCGGAGACGCAGAGGCCAACAAGCCAGGGATGTGATCAAATATTACCGCCGCGATGTTAGGTTGTGTTAGGTTAGGTTATATTACGTTATTGACGTATTTAAAAGTCCCGCGGAGACGTAGAGGCCAACTCGCCAGGAATGTGATCAAATATTACCGCCGAGATGTTAGGTTGGGTTAGGTTAGGTTATATTACGTTATTGATGTGTATAAAGGTCCCACGGAGACGGAGAAGCCATCTCGCCAGGAATGTTGTCAAATATTACCGCCGAGATGTTAGGTTGGGTTAGGTTAGGTTATATTACGTTATTGATGTATATAAAGGTCCCACGGAGACGTAGATGCCAACTCGCCAGGTATGTTGTCAAATATTAGCGCCGAGATGATAGGTTGGGTTAGGTTAGGTTATATTACGTTATAGATGTATATAAAGGTCCCACGGATACGTAGAGGCCAACTCGCCAGGAATGTTTTCAAAAATTACCGCCGATATGATAGGTTGGGTTAGGTTAGATTATATTACGTTATTGATGTATATAAAGGTCCCACGGAGACGTAGACGCCAACTCGCCAGGAATGTTTCCAAATATTACCGCCGAGATGTTAGGTTGGGTTAGGTTAGGTTATATTACGTTATTGATGTATATAAAGGTCCCGCGGAGACGTAGAGGCCAACTCGCCAGGAATGTTGTCAAACATTAGCGCCGAGATGATAGGTTGGGTTAGGTTAGGTTAGATTACGTTATAGATGTATATAAAGGTCCCGCGGAGACGTAGAGGCCAACAAGCCAGGAATGTGATCAAATATTACCGCCGAGATGTTAGGTTGGGTTAGGTTAGGTTAGATTACGTTATAGATGTATTTAAACGTCCCGCGGAGACGTAGAGGCCAACAAGCCAGGAATGTGATCAAATATTACCGCCGAGATGTTAGGTTGGGTTAGGTTAGGTTATATTACGTTATTGATGTGTATAAAGGTCCCACGGAGACGGAGAAGCCATCTCGCCAGGAATGTCGTCAAATATTACCGCCGAGATGTTAGGTTGGGTTAGGTTAGGTTATATTACGTTATTGATGTATATAAAGGTCCCGCGGAGACGTAGAGGCCAACTCGCCAGGTATGTTTTCAAATACTACCGCCGAGATGTTAGGTTGGGTTAGGTTAGGTTATATTACGTTATTGATGTGTAAAAAGATCCCACGGAGACGGAGAAGCCAACTCGCCAGGAATGTTGTCAAATATTACCGCCGAGATGTTAGGTTGGGTTAGGTTAGATTATATAACGTTATAGATGTACATAAAGGTCCCACGGAGACGTAGAGGCCAACTCGCCAGGAATGTTGTCAAACATTACCGCCGAGATGTTAGGTTGGGTTAGGTTAGGTTATATTACGTTATAGATGTATATAAAGGTCCCACGGAGACGTAGAGGCCAACAAGCCAGGAATGTGTTCAAATATTACCGCCGAGATGTTAGGTTGGGTTAGGTTAGGTTATATTACGTTATTGATGTATATAAATGTACCACGGAGACGTAGAGGCCAACTCGCCATGAATATTTTCAAATATTACCGCCGAGATGTTAGGTTGGGTTAGGTTAGGTTATATTACGTTATTGATGTATATAAAGGTCCCACGGAGACGTAGAGGCCAAATCGCCAGGTATGTTGTCAAATATTAGCGCCGAGATGATAGGTTGTGTTAGGTTAGGTTATATTACGTTATAGATGTATATAAAGGTCCCACGGATACGTAGAGGCCAACTCGCCAGGAATGTTTTCAAAAATTACCGCCGACATGATAGGTTGGGTTAGGTTAGATTATATTACGTTATTGATGTATATGAAGGTCAAACCGAGAAGTAGAGGCCAACTCGCCAGGAATGTTGTCAAATATTACCGCCGAGATGTTAGGTTGGGTTAGGTTAGGTTATATTACGTTACTGATGTATATAAAGGTCCCACGGAGACGGAGACGCCAACTCGCCAGGAATGTTGTCAAATATTACCGCCGAGATGTTAGGTTGGGTTAGGTTAGGTTATATTACGTTATAGATGTATATAAAGGTCCCACGGAGACGTAGAGGCCAACAAGCCAGGAATGTGTTCAAATATTACCGCCGAGATGTTAGGTTGGGTGAGGTTAGGTTATGTTACGTTATAGATGTATTTAAAGGTCCCTCGGAGACGCAGAGGCCAACAAGCCAGGGATGTGATCAAATATTACCGCCGAGATGTTAGGTTGGGTTAGGTTAGGTTATATTACGTTATTGACGTATTTAAAGGTCCCGCGGAGACGTAGAGGCCAACAAGCCAGGAATGTGATCAAATATTACCGCCGAGATGTTAGGTTGGGTTAGGTTAGGTTATATTACGTTATTGATGTACATAAAGGTCCCGCGGAGACGTAGAGGCCAACTCGCCAGGAATGTTGTCAAACATTAGCGCCGAGATGATAGGTTGGGTTAGGTTAGGTTAGATTACGTTATAGATGTATTTAAACGTCCCGCGGAGACGTAGAGGCCAACAAGCCAGGAATGTGATCAAATATTACCGCCGAGATGTTAGGTTGGGTTAGGTTAGGTTATATTACGTTATTGATGTATATAAATGTACCACGGAGACGTAGAGGCCAACTCGCCATGAATGTTTTCAAATATTACCGCCGAGATGTTAGGTTGGGTTAGGTTAGGTTATATTACGTTATAGATGTATTTAAAGGTCCCGCGGAGACGTAGAGGCCAACAAGCCAGGAATGTGATCAAATATTACCGCCGAGATGTTAGGTTGGGTTAGGTTAGGTTATATTACGTTATTGATGTGTATAAAGGTCCCACGGAGACGGAGAAGCCATCTCGCCAGGAATGTCGTCAAATATTACCGCCCAGATGTTAGGTTGGGTTAGGTTAGGTTATATTACGTTATTGATGTATATAAAGGTCCCGCGGAGACGTAGAGGCCAACTCGCCAGGTATGTTTTCAAATACTACCGCCGAGATGTTAGGTTGGGTTAGGTTAGGTTATATTACGTTATTGATGTGTAAAAAGATCCCACGGAGACGGAGAAGCCAACTCGCCAGGAATGTTGTCAAATATTACCGCCGAGATGTTAGGTTGGGTTAGGTTAGATTATATAACGTTATAGATGTACATAAAGGTCCCACGGAGACGTAGAGGCCAACTCGCCAGGAATCTTGTCAACCATTACCGCCGAGATGTTAGGTTGGGTTAGGTTAGGTTATATTACGTTATAGATGTATATAAAGGTCCCACGGAGACGTAGAGGCCAACAAGCCAGGAATGTGTTCAAATATTACCGCCGAGATGTTAGGTTGGGTTAGGTTAGGTTATATTACGTTATTGATGTATATAAATGTACCACGGAGAGGTAGAGGCCAACTCGCCATGAATATTTTCAAATATTAC